>LOEQ01000643.1:436044-452382 GCA_001685075.1 Bramus lutescens | reverse complement strand
GCGCTGAGAAAGCTGATGCTGGTCACATCCTGGGGTAGCTGGTTGCTTTACTCCTGTCCAGGGTTTGTGGTGTGGAACTGTCCCGTGTCTCTTGGACCTGGCAAGGTGTTGACAAAACAAAGGACAAAGTTAAGTTTCCATCTCTCTCCTGAAGAGGTAACTTCTGCTCCTTCTCTCTCCATCTTTCTTCTCTCCCCTTTCTTTACCTCTCTCCCCCCTCTCTGTATCTATCTCTTTCCCCCTTCTCTCCTTTCCCCTGTCCCTTTCCACTCCAAAACCCACTAAACAAACTTACCTCTCTGCATGATGTATCTGTCTCTCACCAACCACGGTCTCCCACCCACCAAGGTGATCCACCAAGGCCTCAGGGGACTCACCGAGGCCTGGAGAACCTGCAGAGGCCTCAGGTCACCCGCTGCTACCCCTTGTGGGACCGCTGCCCCTCGTGGGACCAGTCACCCACCACTATATCTTTAAAAAAGACTAACAGTGCAGATTCTCAGAGCGCATTCCCTACTCATGTTCCCATGGTGTTTTCAAACAGCCCATCACACAATTTTGTGATGCAGCCCAAACACTTCTGTTTTCAAGAGCCATAGGTTCTTCTCAGTCACCACAAAAGAGTTCAGAGTGGGATTCTAATCTGAGCAGGATTCACGAGCCCCTCCCCAAGGTGATGGAAGAGGATTGCTCTAACTTTGCATGGCGGTCCAGGGATGCCGCATCCATGAGTAACCGATTCGAGGGTGGGCTTTGGGTGATGTGGCTGTCCTTGAGTTTTGCCTGCTCCTGTAGGTGACCCACAATCATCCTCTTGTGGGTGACCCCAACAAGGTCATTATTTTGATTAGTAAAATCATTACTTGGTCTGTCTTTTAGGGTGAATAGATAGATGTCTGCTCCTGTCTCCCTGAAAACTCTCACACAGCACCCTGTTGCACAATCTCAGCTGCGGGTGGTCATTTAGGCTGATTTTAGTTTCTGGCTATTCTGAGGAATATTAAATAGCTATTCTGGCTATTTAATCAACTATCTGAACAAGTCTTTGTAAAGACATTTTTTCGTGGTCCTGGGATAAATATTTAGGGGTGGGACTGTTGGATCATACAGCGAATGTGTGTTTAACACATAATTCTTTTTAAGATTAGTTACAAAATGTTCTAGGCCCACCGCAGTGCTGGGCACTCCAGTTCCCCTGCTTGTGCCAACACACATGCTCACCCCAGCCACTCCGCTGGCGAGGCGCGGCTAACTGCTAACGCAATGGCTCTATATCGTCTTTTTTCCCAACAGTTTAAGTCGCTGAATGCATTTCTGTGAGCTTGTTAATCATTTGTGCATCTACTCTTGTCTTTTTCTGTCTCTCCCTCTTTATAAAAATGATTCCCTTTTCATTTTCAGCTACAAGAGATTCTATATTTTTACTGTATTGTGTATTTACTTATGAGAGATTCTTATACATCCTAGATCTAAACATGTTCTTAGCAAACGTATCATAAATATTTTCTTTTCCATTTTTTAAAAAAAGACCTTTTAAAAATATTTGTGTGTGTTTGTGTGTATGTGTGTGTGTGTGTGCCATACCACATGTGTGGAGGTCAGAGGGCAACTAGCAAGAATCGGTTATCTCCTTCCACCATGCTGGTCCCAGGAGTAAAACTCAGACATTAGGCTTGACAATGGGTATTATTACTTGGTGGTCTACCTTGATGTACCTCATTTTTATTTTATTTCTTTTTAACAGTGACCTACAAGAAACATAGCTCTTGAGAATCTTGATAAAATTAGATTTAGCACATTTATTCGTGTGCTCCTGGCCTTTCTGTCCCCTCCTCTAAGTTCATGCTTGCTTCTGGAAATGACGTGACTTCCTGTTGCACACTCAGCATCAATTCTGAAATTAATTTTCATATTTGATAGAAGGTGTGCTGGTTGCTCAATTCCTTTGCACGTGGAAGGTTCTGTTGCCATTTGTTAAAGACACAAAGCGCATCTCTATACCGGGTAGCGTTGGCACCCTTACCTATGCCTGCCTGTGGGCCCTCTTCCCAGCTCTGTCCATTTGTCTTTCTGGGCTGCCAAGTGTCATTATCATGAAGCAAACCTTGTACTGCTCACAGAATTCCTTTTGCAGGAAGGGGAGCAGCTCAGCTTTTCAGATTTTCAAAGCTCACTCATGTTAGGTGTCATAGGTCATGCAACCAGATAATGGCAGAGTAGGAACTGGACGCTGAAGTCTGCATCCTCAGCAGATCCTCAGACCCAGGACCAGAGGCCACGAATTCCACAGCAAAATTGCAGGGCTCCTATAAGCTCTTGCAGCCCGAAGCATGGAGCTCTGGTTAACAATGCCTCTAGAACTCCAGTCAGCACTGACGTAGGGATCAGACACCAATTGGAGTCCAGTGATATGGCTAACACGGGATGAAGCCCGGGGCTGGAAAGCTTCCCAGAGGCCACGCTCCTCCTCTACTGTTCAATACTAGTAGCCCAGCCCAGCGCAACCAGGGGAGGGGATGGAAGATGCCAGACAAACACATTTTGTGTCTACTCGTGATCCTCCATCTTTAAGTTGAGACTGAAAATTCCAGATCACTGTAGAATTAATTATGAGCAGTCTTGCTTGTCACTAAACCATGATGCCCCCTCTGAAGAAGGGGACAGAAGGCACAAAGCCACCAGTGATCAGTATCCAGGATGCATGGTCAGTGTTGGAAAGGAAGCATCTGGTCTCAAATGTTGATGCTGCCTAATAAATAATATAAGCAACTGAGGCAGAATCCACGTTTGCCCCAGTGTTTAGTATGACTCTTTACTAAAAGGGTTAGGCTAAGTATCTGAGGCAGAACCCATGTTTACCCCATGTTTGGTACGACCCTTTACTGAAGCAGTAGGCTTGGGGTATCAGACTTCTGGGGGAAAAGATCTTCATATCACATCCCTGAGTAGGAATTGTATTAACGCAGCTGTGAGCTTCCAGATTCTGCTCTTAGTCCTATCCTGTGTCACCAATGCATGGGAAATTGTTCAATCTGTTTTTAGTAAGTATTAAAATACCTGAGCCTATGGGAGATGTTTCTCATTTAAACCAACATACTCTTCATATCCCAAGGTCTCCACAAGGTCTCAGGGCCTTTTTCTACAGAACAGGGAACCTAATACCTGGCTCTTGAAAAAAATAAGTATAATTCATTTTCTCTGTTTTCCAGACATGTTTGCTTGATTTCTGTCAAAGGAAGTGAGTTCTAGAAAATCCTAGTGAACCGAATTACTGCAGAAAAGGAGTTGCCGTGACAACACCATGAACCAGTACACAGCCACCCGAGGCAGTGCTCGGGCTGGGTCTTGAGAGCAAGGGACTTAGCTGAAGTTGTGTTTTCCGTAGTGGTGCTCCTAGGGGGCAGAGAAACACCGAGAGACACGGCCTAATAGATGGTTCGCAGGTCAGTGCGGCATGAGAGGATGAGGAGGGCCTCTCTCCGCCTCTGCCTTTTTCTCTTGTTCTAGTCATGGGAAAGCAGTTGCTCTCCTCCGCGCGATCCCTGCTATACCCCAGCTGCACATCTCAATTCAGGTCAGAAGCAATAGGGCCAACAAACCATCAATCCAAGCCAACCCTTTAAATGGGGTTATCTGCACAGCGCTGTGAAGACAGGCAGCATAGTGCAGCAGACAACACATTTTACTTACTGTACTGGTTTTCACAAAGGAAATGATGCAGTTAAGAGCTGGGAAGCTCCCCCTTAACCATTTCAGGGGTAAAATTGGTCCTTTATATGACATTTTCAGGACAGGAAGTCACATGCATGACCAGTGCCTAATGAAGGAGGTGTGGTTGTTCAATCAGCAAGGTAGGACCACTGTGGAAGCTGTAAGCCACTCTCTGATTAGCATTTCCACCAGGGTGATTGTTTTTCCATGCGTTTAGGTCAGGGCCTAGCACACGTTTTCTGTAAAGAGAAGAGAGAGACGGAGTGTTTTAGACCTCGCATGCCGTGTAGATTGCACTTCAACCACTTGACTCCTGAAACCCAGAAGAGACTGTAGCTGCATACAAACAAGAGGGCATGGCAGTGTGCCAGGGAAATGGTCCTCACTGGCCAGTGTGGCCCAGGCATTGTATCGCCCCTGCTTTGGATAACGACACAAGTAGTCTACCAGCAGGACATTTGGCTTCATTTTAAAACATGTTTCTTAAGAGTTATTTTTGTTTCTATGTTTAGGTATGTGTCTATTTGTGTGTAGATTATGTGTGTGCCCATGCAGGTCAAGAAAGTGTGCCAGATGTCCTGAACCTGGGGTTAGGTGTGGCTGTGAGCCTCCTGATAGATAGGTGCTGGGCACTGAACTTGAATTCTTTGGAAGAGCAGATACCCTTAACCATTGAGCTATCTCTTCAGCATTTTAAAAAGGTTTTGTGTGTGTGTGTGTGTGTTCTTTCATCTTTTTCAAACTTCTCAGCATCTTTCTGAACTAGTTTAATAAAGCTCACGCGTGTGCAGCGCTTTGCAGCTTAGTGCCCTTCACTGCCGGAAAGTGAAATGTCCCTTGCAGGCTTCTGTATTCAACACATGTTCCCAAACCAGTGGTGCTGTTTGGGGGCAGCTGTGGTCTTCCCCCGAAGGAGACATGGCTGGTGAGAGACAGCCACTGGGGACAGCCTTTGACCATTTTAGCACAGTCCCTTCTGGTCCAAGCTCTTGTCCCTGTCTACTGTCCAGCATGACCAGTTATGTGGCTTCAAGTGGTGCCTGCCTGTACTCCCATAAGTTCAGGGGCTGAGGGAGGAGGATCTCAGATTCCAGACCAGTCAGGCTGCACATTGACAACAACAGCACTCAACTATCTGGGGATAGCTGTCTGGATTTGAATCATTTGTCTTAGACTTGGCTTGTTCAAGTTAATAACTAAAACATTCACACCTCAGCTTTCTTGGCTATCAGAAGAGAATGTCTGACTTGTGGCCATGAATTTAGTGAATTTCACTGAATGGACTTAGGGCAATACTAACCCAGGGAGAGTTTGGGAAATCATTGCCTCCCTAGTCCTTCCTTAATTCTAATGTTACTTTCATGTTATGGTGTCTCAGAGTTTAACAAACAATCTCCATTCACAAGAACTAAGGTCATTATAAGATTCCTCCATATTTTTTCACATTGACCAGATTCACAATGACACATAATTCTCTAAATTGATGGTACTTTCTTTCTTAGAATCTGCCACCTAAGGATAGCTTTGATCTTTTTGGTGACCATGAAATAGAATATTATGATTTTAGTTGGCACTCCTCTTGTTGAATAACTTTTTTTCAAAGATTTATTTATTTGTTTGATGTGTATATGTGTCTTGCCTGATGTGTGTATGTCTATATACCACATGCATGCAGTTCCCATGGAGGCCAGAAGGGAGTGTTGAACCTCCTGGACTTAGAGTTACCAATGGGTAAGAGCCACCATGTGCATGCTGGGAATCAAACCTGCGTCTTCTAGGAGAGCAGTCAGTACTCTAAGCCACTGAGCCATCTCTCTATCCCCTTTTACAGCCAATTAAACTTGGGTAGTCCCTGGGAGCATCCTTCCCACCCTGGCTGGAGGCCTGCTGGAACCAGTAAATTAAGACTTTTGCATTTGACATCTGGGCTGGAAGAAAGCGAAAACCGATCTAATAATAATTAGTTATGGTTTAGTATGTGAGATTGGAGCATTCTCGTTTTTCACTCTGGAGCCTGGTGAGAAGGAGTGACGGAGAGATGGGAGATTGACGGCAAACAGAGCCTCTCACTGTTCCCGTGCCAAGAGAAGCAAATGATCCTCGGGCGCCTCCTTATATCATGCTAAGAGCCCATGACAGCCCTAAAAGGAATGGAGAAAGCCAGCAAAGGTGGGGGATAAAGAGTTTCCTTTTATTGTTCTCCGAGGCCAGGCACCTTGGCACACGCATCAGTGCCTGCTCACTTTGTGAAGACCACAGTCTCCTGTCAGCCTACCTCTCCAGGCTCCAAGAAGGAGGGTCTGGGCTCAGATCACTGCCTCTGTTAAAGAGCAGCTTGTTTGTGTAACTCTGGGGATACATTCCTCTCCACTTCATGAAGTGGAGCAATGTCGTGGATAAGACGTGACCCAACACAAACTCTAAAGTCCAAACATTATAGGATAAACCCTTCTTAGAAATGTCCAGTGTTTCTACCGTGTAAAATCTGTGTTGGTGCGGTTGGTTGCTATTGTAGAATTTCATTAACTTTTTGAAGGGAAAACAGGGGTGGAGGGGAAAGCAGAGTCTCTGTGTGTGTATGTATGTACATACCACATAGCTGCCATATGACATAATATAGAGAGATCTGCCCACTTCTCATCGGTGGGAAATTTGGAGGAAGGACTCTGAACTGATCAAGAATAGAAGTGTAAAATGATTCATGAGCCTCCCTCTGTCCAAGAAGGTACCAGAGAGAAAGAACAGATGGCTTCTTTCAAAGAATGGCCCTGCAGCTTTTCTTTGTGTCCCCAAAAGGCCACAATTAATGTGGCTGCAGGGTTGGGGCTGAACAGAAAGCCAAGAACACACTGAGAGTTGGCCACCAATATCAGATGACCTGGCCTGTTCATGTCTGATTCTGATGCCCGGGGCTGCCCTGGGGATGACCAGGCAGACACTGCCCAGCTTCAGGGACATGTAACAGGCCAGCATCACAATGAGCCAAGTGTCTGCCTTCACTCTTCATGGGAAAGATTGTGTAAAGCCACGGATGGGTATTTTGGCAGAAGGCTACCTGTAAAGCCACAGGGGTGTGGTGACACGGGGTAAATGGGACTTCCTAGAGCGTGAGGAAACAGCACAAGGTTTAAGCTTTCTCCTTGTTCATAGCCAGAACCCTATTTAACTCCCTGCCTCCCCAAAATGTCTGTGTTCTTCCTAGGTCCCCATTAGTCTGCACAGCCATTTGGAACCGGGGACCAGGCCAGGGACAGAAAGCTTCATCTGGTTGTCAGGTGAGCTCCAGCTTTCAAGGTGTTTCTGCAGATCTGAGCATCATTTTGAGCCATTTTCTGAAATCCAAGTTTTCTGCTGATAGCACTAAAAACCACTTCTGAAGAAGGAGAGTTTAGATTAGGACTTCCAGAAGGAATGGTGTTTCGCTAAATGCTGGAGTCTGCAAGAAAACTCTAGGGCAGGCAAACGGCTTCTACTGAGGAAGAGCCCTGAGTGTGTAGAGTGGGGGGTCCCTTGAGGAGGGGTTGAGACAAGCAAATAGTCTTGGATTTGGAGATTGAATTTTCATAGGAATTGACAGAAATGTGCATTTTCAAATTGAGTCGGGCATGAGTATCATTTAGGAAGTGGCTCCACCACTGGTTTCTGACTCAGTCTTGCAGAGGTGTCTTCTAGCAAGTTCCTGGGTGCTAGGACTGGTCTGGGCTGCCTTTCCAATAACAACATGCATAAAGCACATTTATGTGTACCAACATCTGCACCTGTGTTCTGGCAGGAACTGTACTGGCCTGCAATAAAGCCAGTATGCACTGGGCCCTTTTCTTGCTCTCTGCTGGAGGTTTCAGGATGTACCTGAGTGGAACAGACAGAGTTGCTGGCCGTGATGACCCAGGTGCTCCATCCCGGCATTGCCACTGCGAAAGGGAAGTTGGGATTGTGGGAAGGGGATAGGAGAAAGCTTCAGTATACAGGGGGGAGGTGAGCTGAGAGAAGAGGGGGAAGGGAAGGGAAGGGAAGGGAAGGGAAGCAAGAGCTTTCAGTTTCTGCTCCAGCTGAGACACTAGCAGCTTTAAAAACTTCACACATTTCTTAACCCCTTTGAACCTCAATTTCCTCCTCTGTGAAACTGCTGAGCTAGAAGTCTTATCTTTCCATTGAAATTCTTAGTTGCAATCAAGTGAAGTCCATCCTGGCTGATTTAAGCAGAGAAGAGATTTATGGCAAGGATATTGGGTTTTAGGGGTAAATGAACTGTCTCACCAGCAAATCGGCGGTCTGAAAAAATGAGAGGGGGGCTGGCATTGATGGAAAGACTTGTGGGAGGCCTTAACACAAAGGCAACCGGTGCGTTTCCCGTGGATGGTGATGGGGGTGAAAGACAACAGGGGCATCAGACACTGCTGAGTGTCACTCATGAGTACCGTTTACGGTAATTTGACACGGAAGCCATGTCCTTGTAGAGTTTCTATGGCATGCTAGAATGCCAAGGTGTTAGCAGGTGAAATAACACCATGTTTGAGATTTGCATTAGGGAAAAAAAAGAAAGCTGCAGAGAAAGAAATGGGTGAGAAGGTCCAGAGAGAGGAGGGAGCAAAGGCTACAGAGGCAGTGTTGCCAAAATGATGATTGCTGGTGGATCCTGGCCGGAAATCCACAGAGAGTATTTTCTGTTGGAGGACGTGTGCATGCTTGCTCATATGTGTTTGAAGTTCGTGGCAAAATGTTTCATTGGAACAGAAAACACTCTTGCTAAGAGCCTAGAGAATAAGGATCTTTGTCAACAACTAGCAAAGGTGGCTGGGGAGGGACTCTCTACACTTCCAAATTCTAAGGTAGGTGGTGTCTCTGCCATCCAGGTATCTTCAAGGAGTAAGAGTTTCCCAAGGTCAGAGAAGGTGACTGGAAGGGGTCATAAATGTTTCTAGAGGCTCACAGTGATCGATCCCCAAACCATGTTAGTGCCACCTCTTCTTCCTATCCCTGAGATGAGTGCACCCCTAATCCCCATCTTGTGTCTGATTTTACTTAACCTTCTTGAATATCAGTTATTTGCCATTCTCTTAAAATGTTTAAATTCATTCAAATGTGAGAAACTTTGGGCCAGCCCGTCAGAGCAGACTTTGTGTTAGAGGAACACACTAGATAAAATTGTGCTGTGCCCACATGTAACCCATCTTCTATTTCTTTCCCAGACCCACAGGGGCCCTCACCACCAGTATCAAATAGTTTCCAGCACAGCTGTCATGGAACATCTGGTGCTGCCTCTCATGGTGTTCCGTCTCTGGTCCCTTGGTTCTTCTGCTGTGTAGCTGCCTGCCTGTTCTAGACAAACCATCTTGTTGGCTCCTCCATAACCTGTGCACAGTGCAGTGGTTTCTGTGTTTCCACTACCTTGAGTCTCCTCTGAGGCTGCTGCTGGGGTAACATGACGGATTGTGTTTTCATGAGCAGAAGGCGAATACTCTATAGCAACCAGAAAATACACGAGGCAGTAAGTAAATAAGCCAGTAGCGCTTATTTGTTATTGTCTGGATTCTGGGCTGTCCATGCTCTACCATGCTGTGCTTTTATTCAGCTGGAATTCAGTAGATTTGTTTATGCCACCATTACCACAAATGTGTGAGAATACATTGTGCTCTAATCAAATAGGGCTGATGCCATTGGTCAAGGGGAACTTTATGTTCTGTGATATTCCCAGTGGCGGTTGCCAGGTATGTGACTGCTGACAGAAGCATCTCGATACAGTGCCCGGCTGTAGCTTCACCCCGGTGAGTCACAGTTAAGAATGTGACAGCTGTAGAGACAGCCTAGCATGGGACACCATACCCAGAGAGTTTCCTGTGTGTTAGGCAAACACTACCAACTGAGCTAGATCTATGGCTCTCAATGGCTTCTTACTGAAGGTCAGAACCTAGTATTTCTGTGTTAGGTCTCCCGAAGCAGAAGCTAAAGCAGCAATCCTATGGAAGAGGTCTATTTGGGCAGTGATTCCAGAAAAGGGTAAAGAGGTGGGAAGGAGGAGGGCAGGGAGAGGACCCTCCTGAAGCATGATTAATAAAAGCAGAGAGAGAAATTGGGGTTCAACCTGAAGGTCAGAAAAGCAGAACAACCACTGGCTCTTATCACTACCTCAGTCTGAAACGGCAATCTTGCTTCTAAGATTTCAGAGTGAGACTGCGTCTGAGAGCTGTCTCCTCCCATCTTATCCTCTCCAGTTCTGCAATTAAAGGCATGCACCACTACCGCCTGGTTTCCAAGGCAAGCTAGTGCGGCTACTGGGATTAAAGGTGTGTGTTATTGCTGCCTGGTCTATAAGGTTGGCCAGTGTGGCTGTTTTACTTTTCTGATCCTCAAACAAATTTTTTTTATTAAAGTACAAGTGAAATACCATTCTACCTTCCATTGGCTCTGTGCTAAGTTTTCCGCTACTGAGGGCAGCTGAGAGTCAGCCCTGCCGTACTCTGCAGAGATAATTGCTCCGAGTTGCCCATCTGTTTCATTTAATCTCGCATCACTGGAGGTTGGCTGCTGTGTGTCCACATGCTCCTTGTCACATGGTCAGAGCATACTCTTGGTCTGTGTATGCCTGCTGCAGGTTCCAGGGGGTGGGGGGCTATGGAATGAAGTGTTAAATTGAATTAAGTATCCAATGTGGACAGTTTAGAAAACAAAGATTCTGAGCAAAATAATCATCCAGAAACCTACTACCAAGAAAGATAACAGCAGATGTTTAACACTGTACCTCATACACACTGTGTTCATCAACACAAGTTACCAGTGATTGGAATATGAAGCTTTCTTTGGGGATCACAGTGCTAGCTGCTAGTGAGAATTTGATTTCCAGTTGCTTTTGACTAAGTCATTTGCATTTTCCCCATAGCCACAGCTGTGTTAACAAGGACACTGGTAATACAGGACTTGCAAGGGATTTTTTTTTTTAACACAGAAACTAAAATGTGGTGGTGCTGGGCCTTGGTGGCTACGGCACCTGACAGAAAGAGCTTGAGGAAGGAGTCATGGTTTCAGGGGGTCAGCTCCTGTATGAAGTCTTGGGGGGCAGCTCAGGCCATTGCCAAGGGAGCTTATGAGGTTCCTCATGCCATGGAGGATGAAGCAGCGGATGGAATGGCAGGAGCCAGGGCCGGTCTGTAACCTTCCGAGGCCAACCCTCAGTGGCCTACTTCTGCCATGCAAGCCCCACTTCCTGAGGGCTCCACAGCCTCCCACAAGGGCAGCACCCGCTGAGGGCCAAGCATTCAAAGCATTAGCCTGTGTGGGACATTTCAGATTCAAAGCAAGCACTGCCAAGGCAAAGGCAGGGGCTGCCAGCAGCATTCTGGCACCAGACTTCCTAAACACTTGGAATTTTCTTTTTGTATTTAACAAAAATCTCATTTGAATTTTCTTAGTCATGTGGGGGTACTATGAATTACTGTGCATATATAAAAAGAGAAGCACGAGAGAAATGAAACAAATTGCTGCTGAGCTTTTTCAAATTTGGATTCTCGATTGCTTTTGGCTGAGTCATTAGCATTTTCCCCATGGACTAGCTATGCTAACAGGGGCATCTGTAACACAGGACTTGCAAGGGATTTTTTTTTTTTTAACAAAGAAACTAAAACTCAGTGGTTCTGAACCTTGTAACTGACTCAGATTGTGTGGAGTTAGTTTGTGTGGCATTAGCTACCACTGGATGCAGTGCCAGGAACTCTGTAGAGCCCACCTGGTTCTATACCAGCTTCTTTCTCCTCTGTACAAACACATCTTCCTTGGAATTGAGAGAGGTTGGTTGTTGCCTCCTGGGTTTTCTGTCAAGAGCTAAATAATCATATTTAAATTTTGTTGATGAAACTTTTGACTTATTTCAGGCAAAGGAATATCAACAGAACACTCTCTCACCCGAAGTGAGTGTGAGATTTTGTCTGGACTTGGGATGTCCGAATCTGTGTCTCATTAGGGTGTTGCTGAGTGGGACACACTACAGACTCTTTTCTATGTTCAGGTCACAGATGGGGAAACTCCAGCATTCAGGTCAGGAATCTTCATATTCTTGTTGGTTAACACTTGTGGGATGTCACAGAATTACCCATGTGTCTGTGTGTACACAGATGTCTCGTTACCACCTTCTCATCAACTTAAAAGATTATATCTGTGAAAGAGCTGGAACTGGGTTAATACTGAAACTTCAAAGATGTTCTGGAGGAAAACAGGTTTGGGGTGCAAAAGTTATGAATAAATATTAGCAATCTTTATGTTCAGGACCTTAACTTTTAATATGTCTGATTATGATTTTTATTTGAATTGCAAATAAATTATCTAAGGGGGTGTTTTTCTTCCTTCTAAATATGTTCCTTCATTCAAATAAAATGTTCACAGTTTATCTGATTTCACACTCAGGGTGGTGGAAGCTGCGCCCCTTTGAGATATTCTATGTTAGAAATGTGCAATAATTTGGACATTTAAGATTTTAAATATTAGCCCAGATTTAATCTAGCCAGGCCATCATAGTAGAATTTCTATTTTTTAACTATACCATTCTGAAAACACTGAACTTTGTATCAGTTCTGGTTTTAAATTTCCTTTCTTTATAAGCTTCTGTGTCTGGGGTTCCTTTTTTATTATTATTATTTTTGAGACAGGGTTTCTCTGTGTAACAACCCCAGCTGTCCTGGAACTCACTCTGTAGACCAGGCTGGCCTCGAACTCACAGAGACCCACCTGCCTCTGCCTCCCAAGTGCTGGGTTTAAAGGTATGCACCACTGTCACCGCCTGGCTGGGGGTTCCTTTTTAAACCTGAAGGTATTCTGTGATGGGTTTGAATGAGGACAGGATTCTTCTCACTGTGTTTACAACAGAGAAAAGCAATAGACTGCTAGGGAAAAGGTGACTAAGTTTCACTTCTGAAATCATGCAGCACCTGATAACTCTGAAGGTGACTTTCAGAAACTCAGCTGCAATGTTACCCTGCAAGCTTGTGTGCAAGTCACAGAGCTCCACAAAGACGAGTCTAGACCTCTGCTATCGTGATTGGTATATGTAAGTTCTCTGAAGAGAGCCTAAGGCAGCTGTGTACTCTACCATGTCCAACCTGAGCAAGCCTGGACCTATGTCTTTCCTCCCATGACCAGCCAAAGGTGGTTTGGACCTGTGGGTCTTTCCTCCTATGACCAGCCAAAGGGGGTTTGGACCTGTGAGTCTTTCCTCCTATGACCAGCCAAAGGTGGTTTGGACCTGTGAGTCTTCCCTCCTATGACCAGCCAAAGGGGGTTTGGACCTGTGAGTCTTTCCTCCCATGACCAGCCAAAGGGGGTTTGGACCTGTGGGTCCATTGCCTTTCATACAAGCACCATCCGTTCTGTTGACAAGTGCTGATCACTGGTCCAGAAGTGGCAGCTGTGGTAGGAGAAGACATTGTATCTGTCTTCATCAGGAATACTTCACAGGAATTACAGGCATGTGATGGGATTTGAGGAGGATTTCTAGCAAGTGTGAACCTCATTCCCTGAGGTAAAGACAGCATTACATAAAATACTTTATAATCACACAAGAGTATCCGTGACCAAACATCCACACAGAAGGCTTCAGAGTAGATTCTCTTCTGCATGTGACTGGAAAGGGCTTCCTAGGAGAAGAGCTGGAGCCAAGTGGGCGAGGGCTTTTCAGAACGACGTTGCGGTTTAAGATGGTGAGCTGGAATGAGTCGGCACAGTGAGCTCGTTTCTCTCTAAACAACCATCATGAAATTTAAACATATTTTCTCTATGTTGATAATTACACTGAGCAGCAGAGGGACAAGTGTGGCTGCGTGGATGATGACTGACAGGCCAGTGTTGCAACCAGAGTGTAGTGAGCAGGGTTCGGACCCTTCCTGATGCTCAGGGCTGTGTGCATATGTTCCAGGGACCGCAGGATGACTGAGACCTTAGCACCAAATCCTGAATGTACTCAATTTTTTTTTCCTATTCAAACATACATAGGGTAAGCTTTCACCTTTCACTTTCGAGAAGTTTCTGACAGTTTCTCTTTGGCACACACAAATGCTTACTTGTTGACAGAGGTTTCTGTTCCACCTGGTCCTTCAGTCGTTCAATCTCAAAGGAACACACAGAGATCTACATTAATTATAAACTGGTTGGCCTAGTAGCTCAGGCTTTTCTTATTAACTAATTCTTACATCTTATATTAGCCCGTTATTCTTGTCTTTAGCCGCGTGGCTCAGTACCTTATTTAATGAGGCAGTCACATCTTGCTTCCTCTGCATCTAGATGATGGATGCAGACTGAGCTTTCCTCTCCCAGAATTCTCCCGTTCTCATTGCCCCGCCTCTACTTCCTGCCTGGTCGCCACACCTATACTTCCTGCCTGGCTACTGGTGAATGGGCATTTTATTAAACAAGTACAAGAAACAAATCTTTACAGGGTAAAACCATTTTCCCACAGCAATCACTCTTGACTTTGGAGTCATGGTTAATTAAAATAGAGTTGCCCGATTATTATGACATCTGATCTTATAACCAAGATGAATACCATGTGACTGAAGGCTAAGTAGCATATACATCATAAATACACTGGACAAAGGAGCTTACTATTGTTTATAGAATTTTTTAACTTAATATTTTTCGGTGGGAATTGCAGGAAACTGAAACTCAGCGAAATTGCAGGTTGAGGCTGTCGGCAGGACCATTTGTAACTACAGGATAACTCAGCCTGTTCCCAGGTAGTGTGTCAAAAGGAGACAAGAAAATGTGAGGATTCAGAGGTTGTTCCTTGTGCTAAGCGGGTGACAGACCATATTCTGTGTACGTGGTCTCTTGGTCTCCCCAGTGCCTGGGTACAGGCACCGCGTCTCTCACCATAGTCTGTGGAAATGCCCCCCATCCCTGGTCCTCACCTGGAGTTTTCCATCGTCCAGTCCTGGGACCTGTGCTACCGCTTGCTCCACTGTGTTATGTAGTCATGTCCCCTCGCCAAGCCTGGGGAGACTTCAGACACCCCGGGGTTTTCTTCCACAGCAGCCCAGTCTGTTCTCTCTCCATAGAAAATGAGCACAGAACCACACTTAGCTATTTAAGCAGAGACAACTGACATAATTGATTAACATTTCAAAGCTGTGTAATAGTACTTATTTCACGTGGTTTCCAGGAACCTTAACCGCGGCATCCAAATACTGGTCTTCTGGGCCACGTCGAATAAAGACAAAAAGTGTCCATATAGAGAACACAAATGCAGTCATTGCAAAGTGGGTCACCAGTGGTCACGTCACAGTTCCTGAGTCTCCGCTAAAGTCTTCCTGAAGGCAATTTCATTAAGGCAGAGTTTTTTTATTTAAAACAACACAACTCGTCTCAAGGAATTTTGCTAGCGTAGAAACACACAGAGAAAAATATCACAAAATGAGCCTGTATATCCAGATGCTAAGTGAGGACCTGGGGTCTGCCTACACTCCAGGGCAAGGCTGAGGAGAACAGGGGATGTCAGATACAGACTGTGACCCACTGTGGGCCTGCACAGGGGCTGTGTCTTCTCATCTGTATGTGCTCCATAGACGGCTGGCTGAGCAAATGAGAATTTCTACATGTACAAAGCAACTCAAGGTTGGTTCATCTCTCTCTCCCACTTTAATGGTTTTCACACCCTTCAGGTCTCCTGTGCACATGTTTGTGAGCCCACTGGAAGCCTGTTTCTGTCACTCTCATGAGGATGAGTCTGTAGAAGCTTTGGTTTTCCAAATATTCTTCTTCTGCTCTGATGGCTGAATTTGCTCTGTCCTTCAGATTTCTGGCCGGTTTGGTGAGGACAATTCAGGAACGTTCCTTGTTCCTTTCTTTAGATAAATCACAGGTGTGTATGTAGCTTTTATCAAACAAACCTTCCTATGTTGAAATTTTAAAATGTGTCAGAGCTAGCGTGAATACAACCCATGAGTACATGGAAGACTCTAGAACTCAGCTGTATCAGAAGCGTTTGATTATAATTTTCTGTCTACAGTGGCTAGCCAAGCTAACAGTCATTTTGTTCCCCCTTTTCCAGTGCATTTCAAGAACCACTTGACTATCAAGCTTTCCTTTTAAAGTCATTATTTTCTAGACCACCTCTTCGAACACATTGCTGTTTAAAGTGAATCGCTAGAACATCTTTGGAGTGGAAGAGCAATGATGGAGATATCTTGATAGAGAGAGCCTCTATGGTGTTAGGGAGAAATCTGGTGTTAGAAATTCCCAAGAATTCTCAAGGATGGCCCCAGCTAAGACTCCTAGCAAGAGTGGAGAGGGAGCCCGAACTGGCTTTCCCCTGCAATCAGATTGGTGACTATCCCAACTATCGTCATAGAGCCTTCATCCAGTAACTGACAGAATCAGAGGCAAAATCACAACCAATCACCAGGCTGAGCTCCAGAAATCCAAACAGAGGGAGGAGGGACTATATGAGCAAGGGAGGTCAAGATCATGAAGGAGAAATCTACAGAGACAGCTGAACCAAGATCATGGGAACTCATGAACTCTAGACCGACAGCTGTGGAGTCTCTATGGGACCGAACTAGGCCCTCCATATGTGGAAGACAGTGGCAAAGCTTGGTCTACCTGAGGGGCCCCTGGCAATAGGATCAGGATAGCTGGTGCATGAGCTGG
>LOEQ01000643.1:421280-435877 GCA_001685075.1 Bramus lutescens | reverse complement strand
TGGAGTCAAAATGAAATCAAAAATAAAAAATAAAAATTAAAAAAAACAAAACTAAAACAAAACCCAGTATCTTTAAAAAAAAAATTTACCAGGCAGCAGGATTCAGCCAACCTATTACTGTGTTTTCCTCGAGGATCCTTAACATTTTTGTAAGCTTTTGAGCTGCCCTCAAGAGCTGGCCTTGCACCTGAATCAAGGACAGGTCATGTGATACTTGCAGTACTCTTCCAGGAAGCAGCGGAGATGTCTCTTCCTGCTCAGACAATGCATGTGCCTAAAATTATCCAGGGAAAGGCCGCTGGGTCCTATCGCCGGTTCTCTGAGGAACAGACCAGAGAGACCTTGCTTAGCGCGCTCCTTCCATCCGGGTTCTTTCTCAGTTCTGCCCTTCAGGTGTGTGGATGGAAAGTCGCCCCAGAATTCTTTCAGTGCCCTTCACCTGGGCCTCTAATGAAGTCTGAGCTGTAGCCTGGGGTGGATGCCAGCCTGGAATGCTAGAGGAGGCTGAAAGCTGACACCCGCTCAGCGGAGCAAAGGGCCTCGCACTGAGGTTGTTGCCATGACAACCCGGGTATGTTCCTGGTGACACATTTACACAACAGGGTTAAAGTTCTTTGAAAGCAGCAGCGGCTGTAAAAACAGCATATTAAATATGCTTTGAGACTGTAGGCTGTGCATTCTCCTCTCGCATTTCATCGAGGGGATTTCTGAACGTGCAGGGTGAATTTACAGCAGAATCACTCAACGGTGGGCTGACTCTGCACAAATCTCTTTTCTCCTTTTTGAAAGGAAGGGAGAATAATTTGGGTCATCTTTTCCCCCCTCTACGGTCTGTCCGTCCTTCCTTCCTCCCTCCCTCCCTCCCTTCCTTCCTGAGTTATCTCTGCATACCAAAATATTCAGTTTCTCCCCTTGCCTACTTGGTATTAATAGACCAGTATGTCTGAAGCAAGCCATTTAGCAAACAATTTGGAGAAGAGACACAGCCCATGGTGCGGGAAAATTGTCTGTATTCTGTCAATCATGTTTTAAATAAATGCTGATTGGCCAGGCAGGAAGGATAGGCAGGAAAACCAGACAGGAAGTAGAAATGATGCAATGAGAACANTCTGGGAAGGAGGAAGTTGATTCCTCCCAGTCCTGCGCAGACCACCGAGGAAGCTGGATGTGATCTACCAGCTGAAAAAGGTACCCAGCCATATGGCGAAAATAGATCAGAATAATGGGTTAATGTAAGCTACAAGAGCTAATAAGTAGCCTGAGCGAATGGGCCAATCAGTTTCATAACTTATGGAGATCTCTGTGTGATTTTCTTTGGGGCTTGCCGGCTGTGGGGTACCGGGTGGGACAGAAACCCCAACAAGCAGGCCCCGTTAGTGTTACAAGTCCATGGGTCTAATATGTGGAAATTACTTGCCATGTTTCTTATTTTATTTATATATTTTTTCTATTTACCTTTCAATTTTGTATTAACTGATTTCTCAAAAAGATATTTTGAAAAAATAAAGTTAAGCAATTCAAAATATCCTGATCATTTTGCTAGACAATCTGTTTGCTAGCTGCCTGTGGGTCCTAAACATCAGGTGGGAAACCACACAACTATATAGACCACACAGCTTTGCCATAGGCAGTCTAGCGTCCGCCCAGCCTGCTACTGTGTTTAAAGCAATGGCTTTCTCAGTTTGACCGTAACATGGACTTTTCTTAGACTTGAAATATTTACTATTAAAACTGAGAAATACCAGGAAAACCAAGGCTCGCAGGTCACTGCATATTCAGCAAGCACCACTTAATGTCTGAAGACAAGCCTGGCTGTCCTGAGGCATCGACACCCAGAATAAGCTAGTCCTTTGGTAATTTAATAGGAATGGCAGCAGATCTGTTAGTCCATCTACCTGAGTGTATTCAGGCCTAATAAGAGACCATAAAAGGTATTCCTGAGATGCTCCCAGCCTAGGCTCCCTTGGGTGGGGACCCCTTTGACCTCTGTCTGCCATCTTGGTTGGAATAAAGGACCATGTTGCCACTGGCTTCACATCAGTAGAATTCAGCACTGACCATGAAAGTTCATTCATGTAGCGCTTCTTGTGGGACCTGGGGGAGAGTGGAGCAAGGGTCCCAGACTAGTCTAACAGAGACAGACCCAGTAGATCACCCTCATCAAATTCCACCCAACTCTCCATCTTAAAGAGGAGCAGAGGGGGCTTCAGAAAGCCCTGGGTACTGATTCTCTGGCCTCTGGGAATATTTGTCTGCGATGTTTTTCTGTACCAACTGAATCAAGGTGTCTTGGTTGCCTACCTCGTCTATTGTCTAAAATAGGTGGCTGGGGTCATTAAAGGACCAGGGCAAGCTTCTGTTTCTTTAAAGTACATGCCATGAAAACATTGTGGTTTCACTGTTTACATCTAAAGGAAAGAGACCAGTTAAGCTTCGAGAAACACAACTCAGACACCAAAAAGGGACAACAAAGGGATGCACCGTGGGATAAATCACCATGATTTCTACCCAAGGCCCTCTGGGGCTGGCTGAGCTGATTGAGAATCACCTAGTCAATCACACAATACAGAAGTCTCAGATTCCAACATTCATTCATTCTCTCACCAGGTGTTTACTGAAACGCAAGCACTACTCTAGATACCCAGAGAAGACCAGTAATAAACAGGAATGAACGAGAGAAAGCAAACTGTGGGAATCAAGGTCTCACTCTTAGGAGGCTTACGGCTCAGTGAAGGAAAGCATGAGAATGTTCTTCCACACACACGTTCATAAACACCCTCTCGAAAACAAGCTCTTCAGGATGGGTTTGCCATGGCTGCCCACAGTCTAAGCACTCCTTTAAACAAGCTCACAGGAGAGAATTTCCTCTCAAATTCCAAATTATAGCATCCAAGACTTAGCTATATGAGGTTCTTTTCCTCTCCCTTGAACGTCAGAACATGCATAATGTTTTGAAAAAGCTAGCAAGAACTCATTTTTTCAAAATGCCTAAATTTAATAGGTATGCATACAAAACTAATATACTCCTTCCTACAATGAGGACTCGGGAGAGCTTAAAAATCATTTTCTGTCTCGGCTACACGAACCCACCTCCATAAGTTGTGTTGCTGAGTGACAGAACAGAACTCTGCAGGCAAAGCGACCCATTCTGGTCTTCCTAACTTGATCGTGAAGATGGTCAAGACGGATTCTTTCTGGAAAACCATTCTTATCCTCCAGTCCATGGCTAGAGTGTCCAGCTACTAACCTAGGCCACAGAGAACTTTTGGCTGTTGGATCTGCACTTCCTCATGAATCTAAGCAGTCCTAACAGAGAAGAGTCTCCCAGATTGAATCTCATGGTGTTGCTAAGAACAAGCCTCTCATCGAAGGAGATGCGGTTTTCTTAAGTCTTACATGTCACTATCGTGGATCTGACGGAGAACAATGGTTGCTTTGCTGAACAAATGAGTTTCCCAACTATCTTGGTAGACTTCCAGGAGTTTGTCCAGAAGCTGGAGCCCTTGAAAGATGTTAACTTAGGTGACTAAATGCTGATCTTGAGGATAACTGGCTGCATTTGACACCAGATCTTCCAGCTTTGATATCAGCTTACCCCAGGGCTTCACTGATGACACTGCCTGTCTCTTGGGGTGCAATTCTGAGCAAAGCACTGCATTCCACATTCTATACTATTGGGCATCTTTTCAATCTCATCCATTTTTGGCATAGGTAGGTGATACGATTTTTCTTTAAAACAAAGTCCTGTTGTTAAGAGGTTTCTATGTTGAGTTTTTTCCTAGAAAGGAAAGAGAGATTAAATTGTCTTCTGTATGAAGGAAAAGAAAGATGTTTGTTTGAGAATTGAAAATCTGCCTTGACTGTTTCACTGTTGAGATGGAGCATGACGTTTGGTTCTGTGTATATGTGAGATTGCCTTTAGAGGAAAACTTTGAGGCCAATTGTAATAGGTACTTGCCAAAATATCTTCTCCTCAGCCATCTCCTCTCAAGTACATGTTTTCAAACATCTGGAAGACTCAGTTATTTGCTTGGACAGTTAAGAAGTCTAGGGATGTGTCTGTCTGTGGCTTTTTGAGAGAATTGGTTGGGGATTGCAATCCACTCTTAGACAATAGGAATGTGTCTTAAAGAGAAATAAACAGACAATACTGTCTAGGGACAGGAGAGAGGACTGCAGAGTACCTACCGAGCAAGCACGCTCAGGACCTGAGCTCAGTCTCCAGCATCCATGCAAAATGTGAGGCACGGTAGTGTGCTCCTAAAGCCCCAGCAAGGAGAGACTGAAGGGCAAGAGGTAATTCCCGGCATCCCCTGGCTAGCCACCCCACCTTAACCCCAGGCCAAAGATAGAACATAAGGTCGTGGACTGACAGTCCCATGTCCTAACGCCACCCTGTCAGATCGTGTATGGAAACAGGCATGTGGAGGACAATCCCAGGAATGTGCACCTGGGGGACCGCTGAAATAGATCTGTCACCACCACAGAACCAAGGTGGCAAGGGCCGGAAAACAGAGGACAGAGTTTCCGGAATACGTTCCCATTAGGTCATAGGCCATGCTTGTCTTTGAACAGGATTCTACTTACCCAGGAAGCCATTTTGCCTGTTCTGAGCTCTGTTGCCATCACAGGCATGATCTGCATGAGTGTGTGCACACACGCATGTTTGCGTCTGTGGAAGCTGGAAGAGTGTTTCAGATACCCTGAAACTGAAGGTGCACGGTTGTAAGCTACCTGATGTGGGTTCTAGGAACTGACCTTGGCTCCTCTGCAAAAGCAGTTCGCATGCTTAACCACTGAGCCAGCTCTCCTTAGAGCGGACACTTCTGCTTCAGGGCTGCGGGCCCACAGGGAAATGGCTGTGCCAGAGTGTGACAGAGCCACCCCTACTCCAAGGGAGTCTCTTCCAAATGGTATCACCTTGAGCGCCTTTGGTGATGGAGCTTCAGAGAGTCCAGGAAAGCTCACAAAGGACCAAGAAGATGGAGCCAGTACTCTATTTCTCCTAAACATCCGAGCTTTTTCTAAATAGCTCACCTTCTTCTGGGGAGCAGCTTGTCGTATTGAAACAATTGGCTCTTTAACATCTAATTTACTCAAGAATTTGGATATAAGTTCTCCTAAGCATATACCTTGTAGTATAGCGTCTTTCCCAGAACCTAAAACAAATTAGATTAATCTTGCCAGACAGGAAATAAAAGTGCCTTGTGGGGCCTGTCTGAACCAGCACTAAGATTCTCTTAGGCTGGCCAAGGAAAGAGGATCTTGAGTCCCCAGCTGCCAGCCACCCTGCATGAGAAAGACTAGAGTCCAGCTTTATTGCTGTGTTGGTGTTCAGTCAGTTGCCAAGAGACCTCCCTCTCCCTTGGAGGAAGGCGCAAGTGAGAGTCACCCACTTCGGGGAGCTTTGGGGAAACTGATTCTTTTTCTTTACGTACTTCAGCTTAGAATTCAAAGTTGTCTTTTTGTTTCATTATAACTACCCTGCTAAGCTATCTGTGTTCCTCATTTTGGTTTAACACCCATCCTCTCCTGCCTGTCCTCATATACAATCCCCGCCCCTGTGTGTGCAGGGTGTTTACATGCTGGAGAACACACCGTACATGTGGGTTTCTTCCTCAGAGTGAGTGCCATACACCCGCCAGCAGTCACTGAGCTTAGGGGAGTCCAGCCCCTAACCAGCAACGCTGGGCACTGGGCACAAGGACAGCATGGGGCCCTGGCCCGCAGCTGTGTGGAGGTGCCATTAACTCCCTGCTGTCACTTGATCTCACCGGCTCTCCTTAGCATTCAAGTACTGAAAATATTTCCTCCGTGTTGACCTGACAAGTCCCAGCAAATGGCAGCCCTTAGGAGGCCCAGAACGCATGCCAAGGCAGAGGGCATGGGAGGAAGATTCCAGCAACCTGGCTTCTGCTGACAAGGAAAACTGGTCTCTGACGAGGCGCAGAGGCAGTGGAATCTCCGTTTCTTTGGTCTCTGAAGCCAGTCATTCCGAAGGAAATAAAAGAATGGTTGGCCACCACTTTCATAGCTAAGCCTTCCAGGGGTACGTGTAAGGAAAAACCTTTCTGATCACGTCTGTCTCCACTAAAGATTAACCCGCCGTTCATAGGAGGAGCAATTTGTTGAGCCCATTCCACAGAATTCTCGGGATTCCCTAAGCTTCTGTCTAGGTGCTGAGTGTTAGGGATAAGCAGGGAGGATTTCTAGAAAACAAACTAATAATTTTAGGTGGAGAAAAGGAGAGGAATTGAAACAACCTAGGGGGCTATGACATCTGTTGACTGTGGAGCCTCGATATGCAGGGTGATGGGACAGGTGTTTCTGGGGTGTCCGGTGTATTAGTGTCCCGTGACTGCAGCAAAATAACCAAGACCATTGATATATAAAGAAAAAGGGTTTAATCCAGGCTGTGGGGGCACCTGCATTTAATCCCAGCACAGGAGGCAGAGGCAGGCGGATCTCTCTGAGTTCAGGCCCAGCCTGGTCTACAGACGGAGTTCCAGGACAGCCAGGGCTATGCAGAAAAATCTTGTATCAAAAAACAAAAAACAAACAAAAAGTTTAATTGGTTCACAATTTGGGATGATGATACAGCATCATGCTTAGGCCCTCAGGCAAGGGAGTCCTAGGAGGTCCTGGGGGCCCTCATGCAAAACAGGGCTTCAGGAACGTTTCCCATCGACTGCCTGTTCACTCCAAAATTGTTATGTACTCCATGGAATATAGATTTACAAACCAAATAGTTACTTTTAATAAATCACAAGCTTATTTTAAAATAATTCTTTGATGTGAATATAACTCACTGATAAATAAAAATGAGTGCAAATTTACATGTTAATTATTTTTATATAAGGGATTAAATATTGACTGAATTTTAGACACCCTAGGACACAGAGCACAGTCAATATTTTTCAAATTCAAGATCAATTTTTATTTTATAGTTATCAATATAAAGAATTTTGCATCCACAAAATGACTGAGAGATAGAACTCTGAGTCTGTCTGGGAGTTCTGTTCCTGGCCTTTCTTCCCATGTCCTCGACAAGTGACTTCCTTCCTGAGTCTTTTCTTCCTTAGCTGTTAAATGTTGATGCTAACATCTGCTTCCTTGTTAAGGCTCTATGAAAGAAAAAATTCCCAGCATCTCTCTCTCCCTCCTTTCTTACTTCCCTTTCTCTCTCTCTCTCTCTCTCTCTCTCTCTCTCTCTCCTCCTTCTCTCTCATTTTAGTAAAATTAAATGACTTTTATTCAGAGGAGATATTTTCATAAGGCATGCCAATATTATAGGGGAATATACTAACAATGCTGAGATTATTTCTGGGGGAAGAGGCAGATCCATAAAAATCTTTTATTTTATGGCAGATTAATAAGGGAGAATTATATACAACTCTTCTGAATCATTAGTCATGTCACAACTCATGGAAAAAACCCCAAATGAGTCAATTTATATTGTCTTACAATAACAGAAATAAAACTCACAAATACTGATTCTTCGTTTTCAACTACAGTCATTGCTGGCAGTGCTACACACACACAATGATGTGAGAACATTTATGTAGTATTTGATAAATTTTAATAACGGTAAAGTAACATGTGCATGTATGTGTATGTCTGTGTGGGCATCTGCTAAAACCTTCACGGGTGTCACAGAGGTCATCGGATTCCCCAGAGCTGGAGTAGCAGGGTTGCAAGAGGTTTTGAACTCCCCAGTGTGGATTCTGGAAACTGAACTCAGGTCCTTTATGAGAGCAGAGAGCACTTTTAACTGCTAAGCCACTTTTTCAGCCCCTTGCTCTTTAAAAAAAATGGTTTTAAAATGATATTTTTTTCTTATTTTTTAAAAAAATGGTTTTAAAATGATATTTTTCTTATTTTTATTAATCCAGATAGCCAAATAACCAAATTTTCACAAAATTAGCACAGACAAAACAAAGCCTTAAAAATCTCAAAGTTCTGGCTTTAGCCCTACATCTGACTAAACTCTAGACAAAAGAGTTTCTTTCTTATGGGCTAACAGAGTAATCAGTCTATGAAAAGCTGAAGATGTGTGAGCTTTGTGGATGTAACTCTAGGAAAAGGTATGGCATGCATTTGAGCAGAGGTAAGGGAAAGCTGGAAGACTTTCGAGATCTCCAAGTTTGACCAGGGAAAGCCAGCTTGGATGCTGGTCAAGGGTTGATATTGCTCCCCAGCCTGCAAGGCCAAGGGGACTTTCTGGATTTTATGGCCATGAATTTGCTCGCAGCTGTGTCTGTAGTTACCAATTGGAAAACGTACAAGTTGTCATAGCAAGACACGTAGAGCCTCTGGTGCTGTTCCAGGATGGCAGGTCGGTTTTCAGTGCTTTATAGAATAATGCGCTAACTTGTTAGGACAAGGGAATACTAGATGGAAAATTAAACCACACAGATGATGATGGTATGGAAAGCTTAAGAAACGTTTATATCTACTAGCATGTTGTTGGAAATCCTTATTCATATAAAATTTCATTATTATATACAAAGCCTTTCACGATACCCCTGGTTCTTCAGTTTTAAAAAGTACAGGAAGCCGGGTGGTGGTGGCCCACGCCTTTAATCCCAGTACTCGGGAGGCAGAGGCAGGCGGATCTCTGTGAGTTCGAGGCCAGCCTGGTTTACAAGAGCTAGTTCCAGGACAGGCACCAAAAACTACAGAGAAACCCTGTCTCGAAAATCCAAAAATAAAATAAAACAAAAAGCACAGGAAGAAATTGTTAATTCTGTATTTTTGGCCGTACTACTAAGGTCTGTGAGTGAAGCAAAAGAGGAAGCATCTAGCATTGGTCCTCGGAACCAGAAACCAGTGTGAAGCTCATTTCAAAACCATTTCAGACAAAATAACTAGAATATACCCAAACATTCACAAAAACTGCCACACTGTTCACGGACACAAGCGGCCTATATACTAGATAGAGTGAAAATCTGTTTTAATGAAGATGTTGCTGTGTTTGAGGTATCACTGTAAGACATGCCCATATGCCACATTGGTAAGTCAACCTAAGGATCAACCCTAATAATCCTGACCAGCACAGAATTTCCCTGCTAGACTTTCTAGTAAGCTTAGTGATTCTCTTTTAAAAAGGAAGAAATTGTTTAATTGTTACAAAACCGTGCTGGCAGCTGCTAGAAACATGCATTTCACAAAACAAGCACACAGTTATATATACTTTCATTATTCTCTTCTTAGATCCCATTCATTTAAAAACTTATTCAAGATCAGGAAAACCATTTATCTTGGATGATTTTTTTTAAGCCTAGAGATGTACAAACAACAGCGAAGAACTCCACTTTATACATTACCCAGTGTGTGAGTCACCCCACAGACCTGGCTCCATCACGGGAAGGTGGACAGGACTCCATAGCTGCTGTGTGGAATGCTTGGTTGCCTAAGTAAAACCATCTTATAATTGACTCATGAAGCAACCACGTTAGCCAAACACACAGAAACACAGATACCACAAAGGATGTGCTTTGCATGTGTAGACATCTATACTTGGGGCATGGCTGTCAAGTAACAAGAGAGATTTAATACAGATGGCCAGAGGGAGGATAAAGGATCCAACATGCAAGAAATATCTATATGGAAGAGGTATATATACAACAATTCCAAGGAAGGCAAAAATAATAGTAGAATTGAATTCTTCAATTTCCTGAGTTAGGACAAAGACTCATTTACTTTTTGGTGAATTCAGGATGGTTAGTTAGGGAAAGAATGCATTTCCTTTTTTCTTTTCTTTTTCCCCCCTTTTTCCTGATACTTTTGTTTCTTTTGTTTTGAAGCGTTCTCTGCAGTGGAGCTGAAATTAGACCTTTTCTCTCTTTCTGTCTCTCTTTTCTTTTTCGATCTAATTTTCTCCTTGCTCACCCCCCTTTTCTTCTCCCCTTCGTTTATTCCTTTCTCCTGCAGAGGCTGCAATTTTCTCCGTCCTTCATTTGTTTCATCACTGGGCTCACTACTTGCACTGTGGACATCCAACAAGTGTCCGTTCTTGGGGCCTACCCCGGAGAAAATTGCGACGCTCAAAAGTCAGGTGACCACGGTAGCCACGTGTTTTCAGCCTGCTCTGGCATTGTCCTCGTGGCCGCCTGGGACTACCATGTGGCAAGCTAGTGGGCTTTTCCAGTTCCGGGTCTGTTGCGATGACCACACACTGTCAGAGAGACCTCTCCCACCTGAGTCACACAGCAGCTTCCACGCGGCCGGGAAGGCAGATCTTCCTGGCGTTGTTTCTAAGCCAGGAATGGCAGCTGTTCTATTTCATTAAGTGAAGAGTTGTATCACGTTATAATCGCATGCAAATCAGGTCTTGGGGTTTAATTACCCAAGTGGTGGCTTCTGATTCAAGCTCTTCTCATGTCAATTAATTTTGAAAAGAAGTATGGTATGTGGGAGAGAGGCAAGCTAAGTGCCATGGCAGCTCTCAGGGAAAGAGCCACAGTTAGAAAGGAGACTGCTGACTCTCAGGGCAAAGCTGGCTGGGAAAATGGGAGCTGTGGTCACCTGAGGCCAGCTCAGCCAGGAAGCCACACTCTCCACAGTTTTGTTTCAGGGGACCCCCTGCCTCTCCACTGACTCTCAGCATTGTCAAGCCTCCTGTGGCTCACCAGGGACACTGCTGGAAGAGTCTCTGTGGGTCGCATGTCACCCCTAAGCATAGGGTCTTGTTTTCCAGGGCTCAGTGGGTCTCTGCCTCCTCCGTAAAGGAGTCTCTAGTCCCTTTCATCCACCAATCGCTCCTACTGGCCTGTGGATGCACAGTCTTTATATAACACTCCAGTCCACAGTTAGACAATAGCTCAGAGCAGCTGGCTCTTTGGCCTTTCAGTCACCAGGAGCTAGTACTTCTCCGGACCGAGTCCAGAGGACAGCCATGTGCCTTCCAGACTCAAAAGCATCATACACACTGTTATCTGTTGTTAGTCTAGAATTGTCCTGCAGCGAGGAGGAAGAGTCAAGGAAGTCAACTGGCAACCTGGCCCTTCACCCAGCGTGTAAGGAAGAGGCTAGCAGAAGGGCCATTTGTCTTTGTTATTAGGGAATAAATCAACCTTTGTTTTGCTGGCTCAATTTGAGAATGTCATTATTACCAAATAAATTGTGTTGTTACAAATCAATCCAGCCGGCTTTCATTTCAATGTGAATCATGATAATTGTCTGGGCTTCAAACTTACGTCCACTCAGAGGACACAAACAACTAGATATTTAAACTTAACAATAATTTTTTTTTATGTAAAAGCAAGGTCTTTTTAAATTCTCATTAATCAACAAACTAACTCCTCATTCTACTGTTTTTATCTTTAAGAAAGGGTGTTATAAAATGTTTCTGGCGTGTGTGTAAGGACAAGCTTGGTAAGATATTAAAAACATGTCGGCCGTCCCAGAATGAGGCAAAAATGGCCTCTGTGAGACAGCACACCTGCAGGGTTTGTTTCTATCCCTCCTGGATATTTTAACATCTGCCTTTCAGAGAAACTTAAGGAATTAACATCAGCTTCCCTATCTTCACAACGGGCTTTCTTCAGGACCTATTGGTGTTTGCTTCTGGCCTAGTTCTCATCTGAGTACAGCTGTGAAGGGCTTTATAATTGGATCAGCTCTTTGCGTGAGGTTTGGGAGTTTTCATATTTTCATTCGCCTGTCCTCAGTCAGGAGCGACACGACCCAAGGCTCTGAATGCGTGATTCTCCTCAGCTCTGGTTGCCTTATTTCCCCTCGGTTTTCGCCCTGTTTTCTCACACTGTCCTTTCTCTGTGGCCTCTCTGCCACCTCTGACCTCCTCCCCAGTTTCTACCCTTCCTTTAACAATTGATTTACGATAGGCTCAGGGAAGGGTCAAGCCCACTTTTATGGTTTGCTTAAAATATTTCTTTTAGAATGAGCATCAGAAGTGGTCTTTGGTCCTTGCTTAAAAAAAAAAAAAAGCGATTTCACCAAGACCTCAAAAGATCTCCTTTCATTGGCTACCACGGTTTCTCATTTATGTCTTTTGTGATTGTAAAGTGTAACTCATTAAGTAAGGCAATTTTGAAACTTTCTGCTAAAATCAATAGCTTATAAAATGTGGGGTTTCTTTCCTTTTTCTCTCCCCTGGGGAGAAGGTTTGTGAGCACTGCTGTAATTCAGAGATGCGAAGACATGGAGGAGAGAGAAGGAAAAGCCACGAGGGGGAATTCTAAGCCCTGGATTATTTATTCCATGGTATCCATTTTTCTCTGAGCTTGACAGTTTGATCCTGGGACAGAAGCCACGGAACTATTGGTACATTATTCTCTTTCTTACATCCATGACCTTAGCAGTCAGTTTAAGCCTTTTGTTTGATTTGACTTCCTGCTGTTTCCACATATTAAATAGTTGCCAAATTTTAGGATGATTTTTAAATACTCTGGTTAATAAAACTGGTGAAATTCCCATTTTTTTAAAGCTGCAGTTTGAAGATTCCTAAAATAAAAAAGAAAGAGCTTGGAAAACAAGCTTATTATTAAACACAAAATACAACTTGAAAGACCAATTACTGCCTAAAATTAGAAGCCCTTACTCCAAAACTCCTAAAAATTAACTCAACCTTCTTGTTCTAATGCGGATCTTCACATTGAACTGTGGCTTGCTGGGAGATGTCAGCCGTCTTCGTGATCTTGTGTCAAATAACACCATATGACTCCTCTATAGATGGCTTCCCCAAACTTATTGATCTCCTCCCTCCTCGGTCATTAAGGTTGTGATTTATGAGCCTGACATTTTTAATAGGGCAAAGCTCAGAGGTTTATTGCAATGGCTTTTTAGCTTCCATTTTAGTTGCCTTCGGCTGCCAAGGCCCAGAGTGGTCAAGATAGCCGTACTGTGGTCTAATAAGACAGCTTTTCTTTTCTTTGCTTTCTATTTTGTCGAATGACAGCCTCCACACAGTTAAAGTGTTTTACACCTATTACATAGTCATGAATTAATTTTTTTCATTTCCCCGTCTCTTTCTTGTAAAGAAAGTTGCCCCTTCCCCAATTAAATGCCATCGTTTTCGTGGTGTGAGGCTTGGCAGACCTCCAGCAGAAAGCTAGCCCAAACTGAAGGGTCTGTTGCCAGGAATCAGTGACCTCAGACAAAGACCCACTGCCATCCTCAGCTCTGAAGGGGACCCTGCCTCAAACAGGGAGGTTCCGAAGCATGAAATCGCAAATCCAGCCATGACAGCATCACCAAGCTGGTGTTCAGAAATGGTCCACAGGAGGAAGCCGGTGCTCTTGACTCTGCTAACATCTGAATTCATGGGCTGGGATCCTTAGGATGGGAACAAGAATGCTGGCTTAGCATCACACTTAAGGTCACACCTCTGAGTTCTGGCTGGTGCCCAGCAGAAATCTGGGGGCAGGGAATGTGTAGGAAGTTCACAGCAGGAGCTATTCAAATGAAGGAGCTCTGGGGAGCTGCCCTGGATTTGAACCTTCTGTCCCGCTAAAATTACCAGTGCCTTTTCCTCTGGTTTCTCCAGTAATGCATGTCTAATTTGCATATATTTCAGTAATCGTAGCTCAATAAGAGGAGGAGGTACATGGCTTTGAGAGAGAGAGTGCTTGCGTTCACGCTTTTTATCTGCCTAACTAGCCAGGCATACCATCGGCATGGCGCAAACAGACGGGGACCATGAAGTCTCCCAGAGGTCAAGCCTGAGAAATCTGACTTCGCCACATCTGCATGCACGCAATACCAAAGAGAGACACCTCAGGGTACGAAGGAAGGGGACTATCTGATCCTGATTTGTGAACAGACGCTCTCCTGCCTTTGAGATCTGCTGTGGCACACATTCTGTTGCGGAACTGGTTTTTAACAATGCTTTTCAAAGCTAGCGGAACTGCCACAACCATTCTTGAAGAATTGTGAGGTGCTTTTTACTTCTTATTCCCTTTCAAATTTCATTTCACTTCCTCCAGCCACCACTTCAGTGGATCAGTCTAAGGTGGCCACGAAGAAGGACATCTCCACCACCCCTGAGCACTGAGCACGAATTCCACCTTTACAGCGATGACATCTCCCACATGGAAAGCCTATAGGGTATGGGTGCCCTAGCAGATAGCAAGTTCCTGGTGTCATAGCTGTAGGCCCCATTATCCTTGCTATTCCAGTGTCTGGTCCATGTGTCCTTTTCACGTTCAACCGCATCTCCATTTGGACCAGGCCCGTGGTCCCCTGTGGTCCCCTGCAGTCTCCCGCTCAGGGGTGCTTCGTGAGTTTGGAAGAAGAGCAGAATTAAAACAAGTTATAGCCTCAGGATAGATGTGTGGCTTCAGGGACCACTGGTCATGAGCTACAAATTTCAGAGGCATGCAGACCTGAATTTTATTTTTAAACATATGAATCTGAGTGAGTTCCTTACACACAGGGCAGCTTGGTACAAAACAGGACACAAGATCACTGTTTATAATGGCGAATTGACCACTGAACAACACTCAGTCCTGAAACCCCTAACTCAGGAATTAACAGTTAAGCCCCCACCTCAAGTCAGGATTTCACTACGTACACCAGGCTGGCCTCTAACTCACAGACTTCTGCCAGCCTCTGCCTCCTGACACCCTGGCAGCCTG
>LOEQ01000643.1:407779-421270 GCA_001685075.1 Bramus lutescens | reverse complement strand
TTGCTGGCTGCAGCAGCTGCTGGTGTGACCCAGACTATAGCGGTAGCAACAATCCGGGACAGCTTCTCTTCCAACACGGGAAGTGTTTTTGACAGTGTTTGTTAAATTCCAGAGAACATGCTGGATGCTATCAGGAGAGTCAGCGCACAAGATCATTAATATTATAAATGGGCCTCAATGATGCAGGAGCTCTCTTAGCCCAGGTATCTCTCCCTGTCTGTGTAGTGGGCAGCCCTGTGCCCTATGCTATGTTTAGCATCTTAAGATCTCACTGGAGCCAATATTGTCTACTTGCCCTGGTTGTGATATCCCCAAAAGGTCTCCATTCTGGCCAGTAGTTTGCTTGGCCTAGCACAAAATGGAAACATAGGTTTTCTGTTCAAACTCCAGGAAAGGCACAAGAATAGGAAAATCTCTTTCTCTCCTCAAAGTCATTCAGCATTACAATTAAGCCTTACTATCATAATTGTACTCTTTATCTTATGGCCAAAGACCGCCAGTTTTGATTAAAGGTAGGAATACATGCGCCTGGCACACAGGGCCCAGCCCCTCACAGTCCCATCCTCAGGGGATGTTGCTAGAGTGCTGGAGATGCTGTAGGAAATGTCCACATTCCAGTACATCCCACCTTCAGCTCATCACCCAGTACAGAGGGTCTGAGCGGAAGGGGCTATGTCCACACCACCTTTCTGCTCCCCCACCAGGCACCATTTTCAGGGGTACAGGCTGGCTGACTGGTACCGGAAGATCGCTTGTCTAAGAAACAGCAGGAGAGAGTTTCCTGTTTGTTCACAGTTAGAACACCCTCAGCCTTCCTCATTCAAAGAAAGTTCTGGTTTAATAGAAAGTATGGCATTTGGGGGCTCCAGGTGGCACTGCTACTCAGTTATGTGTGAGATGTGATTGTTTGCATCTTGATGAAGTCCAGTTCTTTCATGACCGTCAGAGTCCTGTGATGGTAGGGTGTCATGAAGGCTGTGCACTATGGAAGGGAAGGAATGGCTCCCCACATGTTAAGCTTCTTCTTTGCTATGTGCACGTTCAAGTTCAAAGTTCAAGTTCAGAGACAGCTTATAAGTGGCAGTAGAACGCTGAGCCCAGCCTTGTCATGATGAACACACTGACTTTCATTAAACCAGCCCTGGTTTCCAGACCTGTCAAGTGTTCCCTGAAGGGCAGAATTCCCCACAGTGGAGAATAATCCAGGAGCCACACAGAGTTGGCTGTGTTAAGTGGCGTGGTGGAAAACAGGAGAGTCAAAACAGCTTTGGGATGTGTTATACCGTGGGGAACAAGGAGAGTTTGACTAGATTATTGGATGAGGTGGCCCTGGGTGATTGGATGAGGTGGTCCTGGGTGATTGGATGAGGTGGTCCTGGGTGATTGGATGAGGTAGCCCTGGGTATTTGGATGAGGTGGCCCTGGGTGATTGGATGAGGTGGCCCTGGGTGATTGGATAAGAATGGCCCTGACTGATTGAATGAGGTGGCCCTGGGTGATTGGATGAGGTGGCCCTGGGTGATTGAATGAGGTGGCCCTGGGTGATTGAATGAGGTGGCCCTGACTGATTGAATGAGGTGGCCCTGGGTGATTGAATGAGGTAGCCCTGGGTAATTGGATGAGGTGGTCCTGGGTGATTGGATGAGGTGGTCCTGGGTGATTGAATGAGGTGGCCCTGGGTGATTGGATGAGGTGGTCCTGGGTGATTGGATGAGGTGGTCCTGGGTGATTGGATGAGGTAGCCCTGGGTATTTGGATGAGGTGGCCCTGGGTGATTGGATGAGGTGGCCCTGGGTGATTGGATAAGAATGGCCCTGACTGATTGAATGAGGTGGCCCTGNATGAGGTGGCCCTGGGTGATTGGATGAGGTGGTCCTGGGTGATTGGATGAGGTGGTCCTGGGTGATTGGATGAGGTAGCCCTGGGTATTTGGATGAGGTGGCCCTGGGTGATTGGATGAGGTGGCCCTGGGTGATTGGATAAGAATGGCCCTGACTGATTGAATGAGGTGGCCCTGACTGATTGAATGAGGTTGGTTGGGTGAGGGTAACACCCTAGAAGGTAAGTTTGGAAGCACTCCAAGAAACTCCATGTCTCATGTTTCATTTCCTTTTGTCTAATGTTTATGTCTACTGCCTAATAGTGAACATTTTTTAATTTTTCCATAATAAGAGATTTTTGTTCAATACCAATTGAGAAAGAAACTGTAACAAAAGTAGGCTAATATTATTTAAAATCCTATACTAGTTCATTTTGTATTTTCAGGGAAAATTCTGAGTAGTTCCATGCCTTACCAAGAGATATACTGTATTCTAAGAATTCCAATTTCTATCTATGAGCCTGTCCCATGGGGCAGAAGTTGCACAACCTCTCTTTTCTTATAGAAGTCTAGTTAAAGAAATAATAATTATCATCAGCATAAGAACAAAGACTGGGCATAGACACCAAGTAAATTAAACCAAAATGTGATTGCAAAAAAATCTTCTGACACCTACGTCCTCCCTGCCTCTTTGGGCAGCACAGGAAGAAAAGAAGTCTTGTAGTCTATCTAGCTGGGGACTCCTTGCATCACATTTGAGATTTGACCCTTCTCTCCTCTGTATCAAGTAGGAGGAGACCCCTGGCAGAGTTTGTTGTGAGCACTCAACTACATAGTATGTGGCAAAGCTTTGTTTATTGAAGGTGAGCAATTCCTCGAGAATCTGGGGTTATTACTTTCATTAGAACATGAGGCACTTGCAAGCATACACAGGTTTTTCCAGACCCATGTAAAAATGAACCATTGTGCTCACTGACATGACAAATTGCCTTTGACCCCCACTGGCGTAATGTTATTTCATAATGTTCTTTTTCATCTGTCCCAGGTTGATGCGATAAGACAGGACTCTCCTCCAAAATGTGACTCAGGGATTTGAGTTCTTCTCATTTTCAATATGGAACCTCCGCATATGTAGCAAGAAAATGGTTGTGGGGAAAGGCCCTGCCAGGGACTTATGTGGTCAGCTCTGGGAAAAGTCCATATTAATCTGTTTATACTCTAGGGTCAGACATAGTCAGATGTCTTCCAAGTCGCTACCAGAGAGACTGAAGCATAACTCTGTGTGTTTGAGCAAGAAGAAAGTATCTGGAGAGAAGACATTCAGTTTCTTCCACATTTCAGAAAGAAAATGGCATTATAGTACAAACCTCAGTTTTACTCCCTTATAAACCAGATCCAGCTAAAGAAAACCCACAGAGCCGATACCACTTCCAGGTTCTGCCCTCAGAACCCTGGGCTTGAGTCCAGCCTTTATCCTCCCTGCTGGGTGGTGTTTGCAGCTCAGCTAGTCTTCAAAGCCGTGTTTGCCTACACAGGATTTCACTGTTTTAATTAAAGTTAGTAGTGCCTGTGTTATACATTTGGTAGGATGCTAGGCAGCGTGGTGAGGCCAGGAGAGACAACAAGAGCAAGGTTGGGGGGGTGGTGTGGGATGTCCTTTTGTATATGTGTTGCTTTTATTGGTTAATGAATAAAGCTATTTTGGTCAATGGCTTAGCAGAGTAAAGCCAGGTGGAAAATCTGGGGAGAGAGAGAGAGTAGTCTAGGAGATGCCACGCAGCTGCCAAAGGAGAAAGATGCCACTGGAAGCTTTCTGGTAAGCCGTAGCCTCGTAGTAATACACAGATTAATAGAAATGGTTAATTTAAGTTATAAGAACTAGCTAGGAATACACATAAGCTATTGGCCAAACAGTGTTGTAATTAACATAGTTTCTGTATGGTTATTCAGGTCTGGGCAGCTGGGAAACCAATACACAGTCTCCATTTACAGAGAAAGAGAGAGTGGGTTTGTCAGGTCCTGACCCCTTATTCCAACTTCCAGCTTCAGAAGCTATAAAAAGTTAGGGGAAATTAATATTAGCCAACATAAAGTCTTGGGAATGTACTTAAGTGCTGAATTGTGAGGTTTTGACCACAGTTGGGAAGGTACAAGATTTCAGTCCATCAGCGAAATGGATCCTATTTTCTTTGGACCACACTGTGGTTTGTTTTAAAAATCTAAGCCAACATGCAAGATTTCTGAAGAAGTTTGTTCTAAGCTTCTTTTGGGCAAAATCTGGCAACAACGCCCTAACTCACTGCCATGGTAGTGACCACTGAAGCTGAGTAGAGGCTGGTGTCTGGAGCTGGGTGTCCCTCTAGGCTGCAATGTACCTCACAACTGCCTGCTGAGGCTCCATGTAGAAAATTTGTTTTTGATTTCTAGTCCCCATTTTCCCTTCCAGTTCATGAAATATTTTCCTACAATTGAGTCTTTACTAAAATTAAGTAAATGAAAGCTATAATTAACAAATCTCATGCTTCGTGAAATATGGGAGGCAGCTGTGACCCTGTAAAGTTGAGGAAAACTCTTAAATATTTGCTGGGGGGTGATGTTTTATATAAAAAATATAACCTGTGATGGCCTTGAATTATAACCTTGATTTGGTAGACATGTTTTTAAAAATGAATTATAATGTACAGAAAAGATGTACGCATACTAGCTGTGCAGTCAATGGCTCGTGTAAGTGTGCTGAGTTGTACATCTGCTGTTTTAGCATTGTTACAATATTTCCATCTATCCCTGAAATCCCCTTCTATCCATGATCTAGTTATCCCCTGCTCTCTCTCTCCTTCTCAGCCTCCAGGAATCACTGGTTCCTTCCTGCTCCTTCTCTGGTGTGTAGCAGCTCCCAGACCCTGTTGGTGTTCTGAGAACACCGTGCAGCTGGCGCAGGCGGGAAGCGGAAGTCCTTTGGTGGTCGGTGGGAATGGGTGCCCACAGAAGAGAGAAAAGCTGTCTTCCTCTTCATCCTGTGAGAGTTCTCCTTTTATACTGTGGGTCTTGCTCCTCCACGGGTTTTATCCCGTGGCATCTCTCCTCCTCCATCTCTTTGCTTTGATCTGCTTCCTAGGGTCCACCTGAGCGTCTCCTCCTTAACTGCGAAAGTCTTAGACTCTGGGTCGTAGCTCAGTGGGTTAAGGTGCTCACGGCTAAGCCAGACAACCTAGGTCCATTTCAAGAACTCTCAGGCTGGAAAGAGAGAACGAGCTATCCTTCAGCATCCATGTAGGACCCATGTGCATGTATCCCCCCCCACTTGAAATAAGAATAAATAAAATGGTTTTCAAAATTAAAAAGGGTAATGATGTCACACACCTTTAATTCCAGCACCTGGGAGTCAATGGCAGGAGGATCTTTATAAGTTCAAGGTCACCCCAGTTTACATAGTGAGTTCCAGGACATCCAGGAATACATAAAGAGCTTGTCTCCAAAGGGGGGAAAAAAAGTTAAAAAGACCTATTAAAGTTTTTACATGCGGATTCTTTGAAAAAAAAAAAAAACCTTAATCTTCTGTCTTTTCTATGATATTCAGCAAAACTTATAGAAGAGTAAATGCCATTTGTGAATTGTGTTTAAGGATTATAATTTGGTGATTCTGTAGCTTAATGTGCAGTGGAAATAGAGTGAGTTTGGCTGAGTCAGTGTAGATAGGACTTAGAAGGGATTTTGTTTGTTTGTTTTTATAATCGTCGGGGCTAAAGTCGCTGAACCAGCTCAATGACAAGGGGCTTAGGCTGCTTGCTTTAGTATTTTAACATCGAATTAGTTTAATTTATTACTTAAACAAGGAAGTCAGGGACAAACTAGAAGTATTACTTTGCTATTCTTCTATTGCTTTGGGGTCCGCCCCCCATGACTTTGTCTACTCTACCCATTCCCACCATGGTATCTTCCTCTCCCCTTTTCTCCCCCTTCTCTCCCGCTCCTATCCCTCCCTCACTCTCCTCCCCTCTCCCTCCCATCCCTATCCTGCCTCTTATCCATTTTCTTCTGTGCTGTGGTCTGTTTGGTCCTTGGTGTCCAGTTAGCTCTGACAGAACAGTGTGCTCCAAATTCAGGGCTGCATTTCAAAGTGCTGGCCTAGCTAGTTGCCCTTAAAGGGCAGGATCAAGAAAACTTCTGCAGATTCACAATAGGCTGCTTGACACATGTGAGCAGCCTCTAACTTCCCAAATAAATGCATATGCTAATAAAAATGCCTTAAAAGATAAAGATATTCTATTGTTGTAACAGAGGTTGGAGCATTTTAGAACACATGGAAAAGCCACAGCATACAGCTTCTCTCTGTCTTTTAGTTATCTAAGTGGAATTTGCCTTACACCAGGAAAACATCAACACATTCCAATGGTCTGTGAATCCATCCAGAGGATAAAGTCACCCTCTTTTGAATGATTGTTTTTTTCTCCAAATACAAGGATAACACTCTTTAAAATCCACAGAATCCTTCTCTGGGGCCCCAATTAGAGAAACTACCATTTAAAGAGGAGTTTTGTTTAGTTAAGTTTTTTCCAAATGTTTGTGTATGTTCAATCTCATCAGATATTTTTTTCCATCAAACCACTGTGATTTAGATCTTGAAAAATGTTTTCAAAATAAGTAAGCTCTCCTTCCTGGGGAAAAAAAAGAATTATCTCCCATTGATTGTGTCCTCACCCTGCAAAGAGGCTGCCTCCCCCCAAACCCTGGCTTTCTTGCTACCACATGTTCATTAATTAGTCTGAGGTTTCCTCCGTGTTTCATTTACAAAGCCACTTAAACCCACGCACCCATTTAACATATTTATGGCCCCAGTTTTCTTTCTGTCCTCCGAGACTGTACCGTGATTGTTCTCTGGACCAGGGGCTGCAGAGAGCCTGCTCTGCTGAAAGGAGGAGACATAAAGAAGGAAGTGAATGTGTGCGGGTTGAATACCTTCAACAAAACGACTGGGTGCAGTTTGGCCCCTGCACCCCCCTCCCAGGGTCACTTTAATTGAGTGTAGCCTCAACCTCTATGGAGTGTGTGGGAGACTATTAACTCTTAACAGCGCTCCATCTCAGGTTATTTATGTATCACTTAAATGATTAGTTATTGCTACTTGCATTTAATATGCCCTCTGGGAACCAAGATGGCACATCGAGTTACAGAAAACCTACGGGTTATTTTAAAACTGTAATTGACGTTTTATGAGTGCCGTAAAATCTTTCTGAACAAATAACTTACCGTTCGTCAGAACCTTGAACAGGAGATCTGTACAATTAAGGACATGTGAAACAGTGATGTTCTTGTGTGCATGTGTTGTCTGTGTGTGCTGGGGGGTGTATAAAGCAGAGGCATCCCCATAGAAAGACCTCCTGTTTTCAAGGGTCCCAATGTAAAGCACATTTGTATCAGAGGGACCTGAGAAATGAAGGATGACCTGCACCCAACAGATCCATGATAGGTTGCCACTCTTGGTCTCTCATTTGCTCTTTATTTCTCACCAGCCCTGCAAACTCAGCAAAGTGCACAGTTCAACTACTGTACCTCCTCAAGCTGCTTACTACACCCAATCACAGGAAGGCTGTTAAGGAGAGAGCAGGCACTCTGGGCATGCACCACCAACAGGTATGGCCATTCACTTCCCCATCCAACACGGCTAATAGTGCTGTCAATGCTTGAGATAATTGTATACTATGTTGGCAGTAAAGGCCGCAGTTCCCAAACCATGTCTGCTGATTTCCTGCAAGATGCCACATCAAATGTCACCCAAGCTCCCTCAGGATAGAGGTATTGGTTCCTGCCATCATTCTGGGTTTTTCTTTTATCCTTGCTTTAGGCACAAGTCAAATGTCAGACTTAGGCCTCCCTCAAAGGCATCTATACTCTCTGCAGATGCAAAAAGAAAGTCCAGCTTCCCTGCCTTGACACTGGACAATGCTGGACTGTGTCCCTGTCTCCTACGTTCACTCTGGCACTTAAAGATGCTCTCAGTAAGCCTCCTATGTGTCCAGAGTGTATCTTCAGGGGAATCCAACCCAAGACAAGTACTTATTTCTCCTTCATTGTTCTTCCTGGCCACACTGACCCCCATGGCTCATCAACCAGCCAATAGAACGCCAACATGGTCTACAAATTCTGTATGGCTGTAGTAAGCCAGCTCCTAGCCTATCTCCATGGTCATTCTTAAACTAGTTAGCCCCAGATATGCAACTCTGAAGTCTCAACCAATTCCTCCACACTTCCGGCTTGTGAATTTTGATCACATTTTTGTCCTATTTGAACCTTGGATTTTTCCAATGGGCTTTGACTTCAAGTCCCCATTGGGTTGTGGGCAGAGGCTGCTTGTTTGCTCCCAGCATCCCAGATCCAAAATAATTACACAGAAACTATTTTAATTGCAATACTGTTTGGCCAAAAGCTTAGGTGTATTTCTAGCTAGCTCTTACATCTTAAATTTCTACTTTGCTGAAGAAGGCTGACGTTTAATCTTCATTTCTCTCCATTGCTATGTGTTTGGTGATAGCTGCTGGGGTTCACACCATGTGACTGGGATTCTCACCTTATGAGGTCAGTGTGAGAAGCAAGCTACATTCTTTTGCTGTTTTGCTTTGCTTTGTTTAGTTGTGTGTTGAACGCATGCTCCTTTGCGTCTCTCCCTTTATCCTCCCTCCCCCTCTACTTACTCCCCGTGTCCCTCAGCGAGGTTTCCTTCTGCTTGAGTGTACCCAGACAGGATGGTATATAGCTAAGCAGAATCCAGAGAGCAAAAATAAGAGGAAACATGATGTTTGTCCTCCCAAGACTGGCCGGCTTCTCTTAATCTATCTCCAGCTACAGCAATTTATTTTCTGCAAATGACACAATTTAATTCTTCTTAATGTTGGAAAAGAAAACCTCCAATGTGGGGATTGAGAGATGGCCCAGCAGTCAAGGGCACTTGTGGCTCTTGCAGAAGACCTGTGTTTAGATCCCAGCACCCATGTGGTGGCTCACGACCATCCTTAACTCTTGTTCTAGGAGGTCTAATGTCTTCTTCTGATGACCAAGGTAACCAGGCATGCCTGTGGTATTCATACATACATGGAGACAAAGCACACACATAAAATAAAATAAGCAAATCTTTAAAAAGCTTTTCAAAATCTACTGCGTATATAAAGCACATTTATCTATTCTGTGGTTGGTCCATCAAGCTATATTCTTAACAGGAACTTAGAACCAATGCCCTTTCTGAAGGTGTCAGCAGGGATGCAGGATGCCTTGGATCACACACACTGTGCCTGGGAGCTACTCCGTTGCAGATCAGAATCAGTGACAGGGACTCTTCCTGCGGGTCTTGACCGTGGTTGATCAGTGTCACCTTTTAGGATTGCCTTAAACTAAAGACACTTCCCTTTCTTCTTGCGAGCTTTGCTCTGTGGTGTGACTGGAACACAGGAGTGGTTGTTTTGTTAGAGTCAAGAGTCACAAGGCATTGTGGCTTGAGTATCTCCTGATGCTCACTCCTGCAGATTTTGTCCGCAGTGTGGTGCTGGATCCTTGAAGGGATGGGGCCAGATGGGAGGTAATTTGGGCTTCTGAAATGGGATTGGTTCAGTTCTTGTTAGAATCTTCTCAGTTCCTGAAAGAGCTAATTACTGTAAAAAGAGCGAATCTGGCCCCAGTCCCTTGCTTCCTGCCCTGCCATGTGTGGCCATACCTGAATAACAAAATCTACATTTTAAAACAGTTTCCAGATGTGCTGGGGTGAGGGTGGCATTTCCTGGTTGCTAATGCAGTGACTTTTGTGTATAGCATTGTAAACTCCCCCTAAACCAGGTTGGGAGAGAGAGGCCCAGCGTGGGTGTGAGCAGTGGAACACCTGCTCCGCTCACACTGGCTTCTCCTCCAGAGCTGGGGGTTCGGAGCCCATAACTGTCATCTCAACCGTCTCAGGATGACAAGTGTACCCTTCGACAGTCGTCCAAGAAATGTGAGGCCAGTGCTCTGAAACGGGCCTGGGAACAAAGACAGGACAGGAAGAGGGACAAGTGACCCAGTGAGGATTTCCGGGTCAGTTCCTGTAAGCTTCCTGTAGTTTGCTTGCCAGAACTTTGAAAACCGTGCTCATGAGGATGTGAGACCTAATGAAGGCCTTGCTGTGAGATCAGGAGTGGTGGGCGTAGTCAGAGTAAGGGGGACAGACTGTGGAGGGACCAGGTGCTCTCATGACAGGGCCTTCACAGAAGGATTCTTCCCTCTGAGCGCCTTCCCCTTGTGTAGGCAGGAACAGACTTCCAGGAGTCTAGCACCTGGATTTGTCTGTTTCCAACACTACAATTACGTTCTTCATAAATTGCCCAGGGTGTGATACTCTGTTACAGTACCACAAACAGATAGTCTTAGGCCATTAAAAAGCTTTTTTCATTGTTTAACTATAACAAAATAAGACAAAGGTTATCTGGAGTAAAGTGCTTTGTTTTTATGTAAGTACATATTATCAGTTACAAAATTAATTTCTAAAATAAAATTTCGATGTTTTATAAAGATGAATTCTGTCTTTTTCCAAAATCAACCTGATTTTTGTGCTCAGACAATTATAAATTAACTATGTAAGGAAATATTATTTTATTGATGATGTGCCAATCAAGATGCTGTTAACTGCCGAGGCTACCAATAGAATGGGGCCTGAGCCATCGCCACTGTAATCCATTAGTGTAAACTGTGTCTGCAGAGAAGGAATTGAAGAGACGGAAGAAACCCACTGCAGAAGCGCCGAACGGCTGGAAGGGGAGACCCGCATGGGAGTCTAAAACTGAGTCAGGGTTCAGCGTCGTCTAGTTTACCTCTAGATTCGGGAAATTTGTGAAACTGAATTCCGCACTGCAATATCTAAGGTCTCCGTGATGCTTCTGGGAACTCACGCCAGAAGCAAATAGACTTGAAATGCTTCGATTGGCATTTTCCCTGCTGAGCACGGCCTGCGATCACTGGCCATGCATTTCAGAATAAAGTCTTAAAGTATACCTGCTGAACAGTGGCCTTCCTTATCTGCATTTCATCCCGACCAAAACAGAATTGTGACTGGTGGATGCCTCTGTTGCCCCTCATCGAGTCAAGCACTGTGCGCTGTCAGGGAGCCTAGCATAGCAAGTACACTTGGTTTAAAGGACTTCACGACGGCCTTCCGATAATAATAGCTTCTCACAACATTAAGTCCAGCTTGCTCAGAGGCATAGGTCCTGAGGGTCCCTTGAATGGTGGTATGAATCCCTGATGCTGTTCCTCGGTGGCCTCACCTTCCCTCCATTTCCCCCATCATTGGAGTCTCATGAATGGCTTCTTGCAACATCAGCTCTGTGCTCCCTCATGACGGTGAACTTAATGATGTCATAAAATGACTCCAAGCTGTCATGCCAGGAAAGCGTCCTTACTGGGCTGGGATGGCTGCAGCCTGTGACCTCACTAGAAGGCAGCAGGTACATGGAAACATGGCAGATCTCTTTCGTGACCTGAAGGCTCTCCTAGCACAGGTCATCGTTCTGGGAAACCTCGCCTCCACCGTTTCATTCCGATCCCAGAAGAGGTTTTGATGAAAATTTCATACTGTGGACGTAGGAGAAAGTGCATACATCACAAGACAAATTGTGAACACTGGCAAGTCACGCACATACCCCGCACCCCTCCTGCCCCCCCATGCACGATGTTGACACTGCTGTGAGCTGGTCTTTATTTCCCAGACTGGCAGGCGTTCTTTAAGAGCATGATTGGAACAAACATGAATTTCATTAATGAGAAACAATGTAGGTTTTGTTTCCTTAAAAATAGTGCTTTTGTCTCAAGAATACCACCTGGAAATCTATCCTAATGAAAGACCAATAATGTAAAACACCCAAGCAACTTCGTGAATGAAAATATTCAGAATGACTATCAAAAAGTGAGGGGACTAGGAACACTTTCGGAAGATGACAGGGGAAGGCTGTGGTGGTGAAGGAGAAAGCTCATGGAATTGGTGTCTGCATGAAGGGAAAGGCAGGAACCAGGAAAAAGATCCAGGTATTTAGCTCATTTTGACATTACAGTTAGAGAAATTGATACAGGTTCAGAAATTGTGAGACTTCAAAGACATTCAGGTTGTTACTATCAGATGGAAAAGAAATTATGAATGTTTTGTTATTGATGTTGTAAAGTAGTTTGGTAATAATGGAATCGGATTTTTAGGGAGAAACAAAATGCCCAATCTACCCTTAGAGGGGCCACTGGGATTACCCAGATGAAGTTACCCTCTTGAGAACATGTGTGCCTGACCTGACACAAAAGACCACAAGCGATATGACCCTGCCTACAGGAAATATCCCTAACAGGCAGGTCCATAGAGCTAGCGAGAACAGCAGCTGCCAGAAATGGAGCTAGGGAACCTGGACAGGAAGACGACACTTACCAGTGGACACAGAACTCTATGTTTGAGTTACGAAGGCTCTCCTTCTAGATGGGTGTCATGGTCACACAGTATTGTGAAAGCAGTAAATGCCACTGAATTGTTCATTTTGAAATGGTTGACATTATGTCACACAATATATACAGCAATAGTGGTTTACAAAGGTTTTCTAATTGATTTCAGCTTGGGCCCCATCCCAGTGTATTGGAGTTGGGCAAGGACCTTACTGTGTTAAGATTGCAGGCAAGTATGATGCTCTATCAGACCCAGGTTGGGTGGGTCACCGCCATAGCCACCTTCTTTGCCATGCCATGTAGGAGTAGCATCCTGCCAGGACTCAGCTTGTGTTTGTAGCCTGCCAATCATCAGACATGAACTGATGGGTACTTCATAGGACAACATCGTCCAAGCCTGCAGCCTTGCTGGGGACCTTTAGGGAAAGGCGCTGCTTTGAATGCTATGTGGACTATGTCTCAGCATCCCACAAGGTCAGGAGGAAACTTGGCCTGCATCTTTTATTTTCTTAAGCATCTGGTCTGTGGACCAACACCATTATTCTAGGAGAGACTGCCTGGGTCACAACCCTGAACTGAGACGGGATACGCCCTTTATCTGAGGGTTTGGAACAAACATCTTCAGATGACTTTTCTCCATTTTGGAATCTTTGTCTAGACTTTCCCAGCTGGATATCCTTAATCCAGATATTGCAAATCTGAAATGTCCCAGAATTATAGCTGTCATGTTGGATTAGGGATGCTCACCCCGCATGAAAACCACTAAGAACCCGTCGGCTTACTCTGTGCTCCTTGGAAATTCTTTTGAGCCAACTCCTATCCCCCCCTCCCCCGGCTTACATTCATTGGTGTTCAGGAGATGGAGGGACCTCCATACAGTGAGACCAGTTCAAAGGTAGCTCCATTTAACCAGCTGCTGGTGAGGCCTCGAAAACACAAAAGGCTCTCAAAGTGTTAAAGCTCAGAGCCACGGGGACATAAATGGCACAAATGACAGCCCCAAGAGAGGATGGGACAGCCAGGGACTCCTCACCTTGGGCTCATTTGTCCGGTGCGGAGGTGAAGTGTGCCAGCGAGAAAAATGCTTGCTTTGGTTAAGGGGCCTTAAAGATAATGCGACCCTGTGCTCTATTGGTTGTATCCGTTTACAATGGGTTTCTGGTCGGAGATTTTTCTTTAGGACACTGTGACTAATAATTTTAGGACCATCAGCTCGTCAGCTCTCCAACACGTCTTTC
>LOEQ01000643.1:359663-379116 GCA_001685075.1 Bramus lutescens | reverse complement strand
GGAGAGGGATGAAGGGAGGGAGGGAGGGAGGGAGAGAGAGAGAACCTAGTGTCACACCGCCAACAAGGTCACACCTCCTAGTTCTTCCCAAACAGTTCCAGTAGAGGACTAAGCACTCAAGCAGGGAGCCCATTGAGGCCATTCTTATTCAAAACACCACTGTCTTTTTGTCATCGTCTTCTGAGGGTGGAATTACAGGAAAGCCCACCCTGGATTTATGGGTTCTGGGAATCCAAACTCCTGTTCTCATGCTTGCGTGGCAAGTGCTTTAAGTACTGAGCTGTTTCCCAAGCCCTTCCTCTGTTGTGGGATATTTGTACACTGTGTGTAGATGCATTGCTGTGGTTGGTTTGATAAAGAGCTGAATGGCCAATAGCTAGTCAGAATGGGATAGGTGGGATTTATGTGGAGAGAGAGGAAGAGGAGGAACCAGGGAGCACAGGATTCACTAATGAGATTCAGGGAGAGCAGGATGAGCAGGAGGTGATGACGTAGTGAGGCAGAACACAGATTAAAAAATGTGGGTTAATTAAGTTATGAGAGCTAGCTTGATGTGGGATTCTCCTCTGTGTGCTGTGAATATGTTTTATCACCATTGGTTAATAAAGAAGCTGTTTTGGCCAATGGCTTGGCAGAGTAAGGAAGGAAATCTGAATAGAGATATAGAGAAAAAGTAGGCATAGTCAAGGAGATGCCATGTAGCTACCTACCAAAGGAGAAAGACACCAGTGAGAAGCTTACCTGGTAGGCCACAGCCTCGTGGTGATACACAGATCAATAAAAATGGGTTAATTCAAGATGTAAGAGCTAGCTAGACATCTGCCTGAGTCACTGCTGAGCAGTGCTGTAATTGATACAGTTACTGTGTGATTATTGGGTCTGGGCGGCTGGGAAATGAATGAGCTGTCTCCGCCTACAGTAGTTGGAAACAAGCCTAAGCTAAAGGCCAAGCTTTCCTAATTCATAACAAGTCTGTGTCGTTACTTGCATGCTGGTGTCCTGATGAGAAAGTTCTGCTATAGTCCTCTTTCTTTTCTCAGAGGCCTGTGGATAGTCTCCGACATGGGTGGCCATCAGCTTTTCTCCCTCCATTCCTAGCAGTGACACCAGATAAAGACCAGAATCGGTTTCCTTTTCCTTAGAATCTTGGGCAGGTGTTGTGTGATATTTGATTGCACTTTGAATCTCCAAGGATGTGTTAATTAATTTAACCTTGGATGGGGCAGAGCCAGTAACTACTTGACAGAAGTTAGCTATAGAGAAAATGGAAGAGCCAGGAATACAGACAGAGAGACACACAGTAAGGAGCAGGGAGGGACGTAGCGATTAGAGAGATCTTCAGTTTTGCACAGCGTGGCGAGACATTCTCTTCTCATTTTCTCTGATCTAGTAGGTTTTCACCCCAACATCTGACTCCTGAGTCTTTATTGATAAATAGAACAACTTAGATAAAAACAACAGGCAGGCTTTTCTGACACTGACTAATGGAACATGGCAAAAGTAACTATCTCTGGTGCTTTCAAGGTAAGGTCACAAACTGTGGTACCTGCCTGAGTGTCTTGCGGTGTTTGCTCTGGAGAAGTCAGTTACCACATAAATAAATACGGTCACTGCTCTGAGGAAGCCTGAGCTTTCATGTTTAGAGGCATCCAAGACGCTTATGTGTACTTTCTCAGAACACAAATGCCAAGACGAACTTCATTGCATTTCAGTTTCTCCCCAGGTACCAAGGAGAGTCGGGGTGGGTGGGGGCCGGGGGAAATTTCTTAAGAATATTTCTGCTTAACTAATTCTTCTTGTGATGATCAAGCTTTCAAACTTTATAAACTGTTCTGTTTGGAAAATTGGAATTCTCTTCTGGAAAAATGGAAACTTTCATTATTAAATATTGACAAGCAAGCAATAAACAAATAAATAAAAATCAAGCCAACCTCTTACTGCCCTCCACTGACCCCAGTGTTCTATTAAATTAAGGCTATGAGAAGCCTGTGGACAGGAAAGGAATAGCCAGAGAATAGGCCTTTCAATTGATACATTTAAAGCTTTTCTTTTCTAATTTCAGTATGAATATAATATAAACAGACCACACAAGGCATGCCTGTTCCTCTTCAGCCAGCACGCTGGAACCAGTAACTCTAAAACATTACTTCTTAAACAAGTGAGTCACGACACTCAATGTTGGGTGTCAAAGAAACTGATAACAGGAAAAAGTCTCTGAATGTCCAATGACCCCAACTTTATGAAAAACCAGACACCTAAGAATCAGAGGAGGTTCAGGCAGCACTCCCCCAGGTTGCAGCAAATGATTTCCCAGCAGCCTTTGCACTGTGCATGCCCTAATGCCATGCAATGCCAACAAGTGCTGCCTAATGCTTTTCAGCTCCGGTCAGAGACTATGGTATGTTATGAACTCCAGTGTGGACACTGTGTTGGCAAAATTGTCTCTTCTTGTAGAAACATATGGCTTAACTGTGGAACACAAAGATTTGGGGTGTCTGTGTGTGCCCATGCATGGAGGCAAGAGGTTTATACCCAGTGTCTTCCTTGGTCCTTCTCCACCTTATATTTTGAGACACTGTCTTCCACTGAAACGGGAACTCACTAGTTGCTTGACCAGCTGGCCAGCAAGCCCCCCTGGGGATCCTCTTGCCTCAGTGTCTGCAATGCTGGGGCACAGCTTTGTGTAAGGGTGAACGGTGACCCAAACAGCTTCTCACACTGACGTAACCAGCGTTTTGCCAACTGCACCATCTCCCTGATGATTTCTCTACCATTAGTCCTCAGCTTCTAAGTATCAAGTTGCTGTACCTTTGTATTGTGTTGTATTAGAATGTTTGGTAAAACTCTTCAATGATTTATGACTTGGAATTGGGACAGCAATCCCAATTGAGATGGCCCTCAACATACTTGTACTGTTCTGTACTACATATTTGCCTGAAGAGGCTTTCTCAGTCTTCAAAATTATAAAATCAACTCACTGATCAAATGCAGAAAAACACCAAAGCTGATCTGCAGCCTGCAGGATCAAATATTCAGCCTGGTTTTAATGCTTATGAAAATTAAACACATCATCTCATTAGTATGCAAATTCACTTAAATTTCAATAAATGGTAAAACTGTATGCATACAATTGTTTTAAAATGAATTTCTTAGATTGATTTCTCCACTTATTTTCTACATCTGTACATGGTGGGAGCTCAGTTTCTTGGTCAAATAGAGATTGTGGGAGAAGTTGAGGAAGCCTGCTCTCCTTTGGTCTGGGCTGCTGTTAGCCAAATCACTAATCCACACAACAGCGTCCAGGTTTCTGAAAATTGCCCAAGGTTATTACTTTTGTTACAAAACAATGTAGTTTAGAATAATGATTTCAAATACTTAACACTACCCCATCTATTCCCACATATGCTCCCAAATGCAAACACACAGGAGTACAAACCCTTGCATACATTTGCATACATACACATAGGCATACCTAAATATATGCAGGCATATCTGAGTCATGCGTACAAACTTCAATTTCCCACTGGGCATGCATGCATCTTGGCACCTTCATCCTGCCCTCTACCTTTTTGATGCATGGACATCCTTATTGTGAGCATAGTTTTGGTCTCTTTGGGTGATTATAGAAATCTTGGTAGATTCATGTTCCTGCTTGATGCATGCAATCTCAATGCCTGCCCTTCTGTATAATATCAGTCAGCATCTGACTTTCAGGCTATCTGTGTAAGTTGGTCTTGGTGCGTACCTCCACCTGAATGTACACACGCTAACCATGAGACATCTCAGTATTGTGAAATAAAGCACTCTAATATAGGCAGAGACTGCTGGTTTGTTTCCCAGCTGCCCAGATCCAAATAATCACACAGAAGCTGTATTAATTACAACACTGCTTGACCAATAGCTTAGGCGTCTTTCTAGCTAGCTCTTACATCTTAAATTAACCCATTTATATTAATCTGTTTATTGCCACTAGGTTGTGGTTTATCGGTGCTGGCATGTTACTCCTTTAGCAGCTACATGACATCTCTCTGACTCTGCCTACTCTCTCTCTCTAGCTCTGTTCAGATTTCCCACCTGGCTTTGCTCTGCTAAGCCATTAGCCAAAAGAACTTTATTCATCAACCAATAAAAGCAACACATATACAGAAGGACATCCTACATCACTCTAAAGACAAAATTAAGTCAGAGAACATAGACAGGTAGTCTATTCCAATAAAGAAAAATACTTAATCTTATCAAACAATAACAAATAGGATAAAAATCTTCTTATCCCATAGAAATGTCAGCTAAGAGGGGATAGGTAGAAACTAATCATAGTCATAATACCACTGGTAACTACCCTATCATAAATTGCCAGAGACTTATTTATTATCATAAACTGCCAGAGACTTATTCCAATTCAAATTGGAAATATGACAGGGATAGTCAATTTCATTATTATTTGATATATTCTTGGAATTTTTTAACACATACAGTAAGGCTCTGATGGTCAGATTTAAACTTAATACACTCTGAGAAGAGAATCTCAATGAGGGATTGTCTGCATTGGGTTGGCTTGTGAGCGTGTCCATGAAGGATTTTCTTAATTGATTGACTGATGTGAGAATATATGCCCACTGTGGGCAATACCATGCCCTAGGCAGGGCTTCCTGACCTGTGTAAAAGCAGAGTCAAGCTGAGTGCAAGCCAAGCAAGCAGCACACGTTTGTCTGTTTCTGCCTGTGGTCCCAATGTGATAAGCTGTCTGAGGTTCCTGCTCTGATTTCCCCACGACAAATCGACTGTGACTTGGAACTGCCACTGATAGGAGCTGATCTCTTGTGGCCAGCACTGTTGAGGGTCAGGATTCCCTGCTGTCACTTTTCTCCAGGCCTTTGCAGTATGGCAGGGCCGAGTGACTTCTAGCTGGTAGCTGTGACTGGAAGCCACACGTGCATCACCTCTAAGATAAGATGTGTCACCTCTAGAGCTAACTCTTTCCTCTTCCCCTGCTGGATGATCTAGGAGCTCCTCTCACCCCAAGGATGTCCGCAGATCAAAGCAGCTAGGTCGTGAGAGTGGCTTTGGATTCTCTCCCACAGTCCGTATTTGAAAAGTTTGCTAATAAGGACTTTTGGGAGGACGAGCCACATGGGGTTCCTCGGATCTCTGGGCACAGGGCCTCAAAAGCAGCTGTTGGGCCCATCTCCCTTTTCCCTCTCTTGCCTCTTGGCCTTGAGGTGATCTGTCTTGCTTCTCTTGTTTTCCAACATCATGTGTCTCCATAGGCCCAAAGCAACAGGGCAGTTAGGTTGCAGGTTGAAGTCCATAAATTATGAGCTCAGACTAGCCCCATGTAGTTAGTGACCCTATAGGCATTTGTCATAGTAACAGAAAGCAGACTAACAGGCATGCAAATTTTTAGTATCTGGGGAACAACTTCTCTGGGCCTACAGCTGTGTTTTTCATGACTAGAAAATAAATTTCTGTTGTGCTGATTTGTTTGGTGCATGCCCATACTCTCAACCCCAGGAAGATGAGTCAGGTGATAGCCGAAGTAAGAGAGGCTGGGACACTTACCAAGACTCTATCTCAAAAGCAATAGCAAATGAACAGAAACATTTTAATGGATGTTATGGTTTGAGTCCTAAATATGCCCACAAGTTCATGTTTTAAACGCTTGTTCCCTAGCTAGTGGCTCTGTTTTGTGAGACTATAAATCTGTTAGAAGCTGGAGCTGAGGACACTAGGGGCAGCTTCTCCAGAGCCCAGCCCCTGGCTGCAGCTCACCCCTCTGTCTGCATTCTGGACTGCTGTAATGTGAACAGCATCTNGGGGGCGCAGAGCAGACAGGGACCTGAAACCGTGGGCAGAAGCCCACCTTTCCTCCCATGTACTGTTTCTGCCAGGTATGTGGGCCACACAGATGCGGAAGTAATGGATACAGTACGCTTACCGTGAAAATGTGGGAAAACATTTACATTTCAGATGAATATCCCAGATAAAGGTTCTTTCCTAAATGTCAGATGTAAAGAAGGAAATTTTCAGAAATACTTTATATGTATTTTGATAAAAACTATATTTAGAAACACATTTTGCAAGCAAGGACAACTTAAATAAAAAATGAATAAAATTATAAGAATTTTTAAAAAAGCTTTAAAATATATAGACACGTAGGAAGATAAATGTAACAAAATGTTAATTTTCCAAAGTAGATGTAGTACGATCTAAAGTCCTATAGGGTTCCTGGAATTGAGGAAACGTCCACATGGAAAACGCAGTGGCTGGTGAAAGCTGCAGTGTGTATGAGGTGTATGAAGCTCATGTGTGTTAGTACTGAGCATGTACCGGTTACTGGGCAGCCGTTGTCCTGTGCAAAGTTTACGAAGGGACTTTGCTCTGGGGGGTGGAAAGGAAAGTTTCTTAAACAAACACAGCCATCAGTTTATCAAGAAATATGATCACTACAATCAGATCAAAAAAATTACCTGTTGCTAAGTAAAATGCTAGAAATCAAACAAGATAAAGCAGGTTTTAGCTGTACAAAAACGAGAGAAAACCAAGGAGAAAGCGGACAGAAAAGGCCCAGGAAGAGCGTGAAGCGGCTGCTGTGGGCTGGGTATGTCCTGACCGGTTTTAGGCTACAACCTACTCTCTGTTTGGACTTCCTGCCTGGCTTTACTCTGCTAAGCCACTGATCAAAATGGCTTTATTCATTAGCCAATAAAAGCAACCACATAAACAGAAGGACTTCCCTCATAAGGCATGTAGAGTCCAGCATGGGATGCTGCATGTCTTTCCCAGCTGTCTTCACTTTATTGTCTTGACGCAGGGTTTGTCACTGACTGGGAGCCCCCTGTTCTGGCTGGGCGGGGCAGGAAGATCCCGGGACCCCTGTCTCTGCCCTTCCCTCCCGTGCACACTCAGCCTTACCCAGCTCTAGTGCAGGTGTTGGAGATAGGCGCTCTGGTTTTCATGCGTGTGTCCTGGCACACTTTGTCCCATGACGGGAGGTTTAGTGAGGCACAGACGTTCTCGTGCCGTGAGGAGGTACGTTTTTATGACTGCAGGGGGAAGCATTAGTTTCTATACCACACTCGCAAAACAATACAGTGTTTGAATTGTAGCTTGTGTTAATCTGAAAATTTCCTTTAAAATCCGGATAGCTACTAAACGCTTGCTATGAAAATGCCACCCCGTGGCTGCTGAGGAAAAGAAGTTGTCCTTTTTACTGATGGGGTAAATTGGAGAAATGGAGTTCCCGCTCTTTCTCCATGCTGTCTGGTCCTTCTGTGTTTCTGAGTTTGAGTTCTAACCAGACAAATGGATTTCCATGTTCATGAGTTCCTGAGAACCTTTGCTCTATGGCAGGTGAAGACTGCTCAATCCCTTGTGCGTGTGTGTGCATGCCTGTGTGTGTGTGCATGCCCGTGTGTGTGCATGCCCGTGTGTGTGTGTGTATGTGTGCATGCTTGTGTGTGTGTACGTGTGTGTGTGTGCGTGTGTGTGTGCATCTTAGGTCTGTCAGAGGTAGGCTCATCTTTGACTTCAGCCAACTACCATCCCAGCTGCACTAATCAGTCTGCCATTAGAAGATGGCAGATCTCCCTTTATTATCACAGATCAGGAGTCGAGGGTAGGATTGGGATGCGGCAGAGGACAGATATAGAGGAGATGGTTTCTCCTCACCCTCCGCACAGTGGTTTTTGGCAGTTTGGTGAGCGTTCAACAAAAGTTCACCCTGAATTGTGAAATTCCCTCTCTCATTGCCATTTATTCGGCAAATGCTGACCACGTCTGTGGGTCAAGGCCCATCCCAGATCTTACAGATCAACTCACAGAGGAAGTTGTGCCTTCCTGGTCATTTACCCAAGGTCAGCACATTTGCTGCCCCAGTTCTCGTTGGGAATCTGGGCAGCACGTGAGTCCTGGCCTTGAAGGCCGGAAGCCCCAGGTGCCCACAGCCTCCTCTCGCATAGAAGCAGGGGTGAGCTGAATTCCTTGTAGGCCTGAGCAAGGAGTTTCTGAGATTCTCAGCCCCTTGCAAAGCTTGCGGGGAAGCGTTCACGGCAACAGGGGTTAGGACATCTCTTCAAAAGCCGGCAGCCAGCTTCTGACAGAGGCTTGTCAGAATTGCTCGAGAGGAAGAAAAAAGTGAGCGAGGGAGAGACAAGTGCACACAGACATTTTTAAAGTAGCTAGCAACCAAGACAACACCAATTATTTAACCACACTAAAGAAACCAGCAGCCAAACCACAGATTATTTAACCGCATATCCAAGTGCTGAGCACAGCCCTAGTCAGCCAGGGTCTAGTAATGTAAATATCCCCAGCAGCCGGTTCCCAGGGAGGCAAGAACTGCAGAGCCGGACAGCGTCTCACCTGGTGCTGTCTCTGCTCCAGATGTGTGGAGGACAGCGTCTCACCTGGTCCTGTCTCTGCTCCAGATGTGTGGAGCTGAGAAACGGGTTCCAATCCAGCCAGGACTTCCCTTTTGTTTACTTTTCACGTTTACATTATTGTTTCTCTAAAAACAGACCTTCTCCTCCCCTACTGAGCTGTGAGTCTGTCGTGGGCATGTGTACACCAGGAAGCAGTTCCCACGGAGAAGTCCCTCTTCGTCAGCCTGTCTCTAACTTCCCTTTTTATTTCCAGCCCCTTTCTCCCTTTTTTCTTTCAGTTCTTTGTTCAGTAACGCAAGGTTTGCTCTCGGAGAGTGTTCTTGAGGACAGCAGTCACGTTCTTTGCCACCGGCAATGATGGGATCCACAAAGGTGGAAGTTTCTCCAAGAGCGCCTCCCACAGAGAAGATCCTATGGATAGTGACATGCAGATGTCCATTTGAAGAGCCCAGCTGTGGGCTAGCCTGCGGGTTGGTATCTGGCAGCCAATCAGATTCCACTCTTTGAGGAGCTGAATCAAGTGGCAAACTGGACTTAACAGGCAGCATAGAGCAAGCAAAGGTGGCTTACAGGGGCCAGCAGGAAGGGAGAGTTGAGGAGGGCCCTGTGGTCCAGAGTCCAAGGGAGGCAACCAACAGACATCTACACGCTCGGGGAAGGAAAGAGGCGCTGTCTCCTGCTTGGCTTCGTTCCCCACAAGACCATCTATCTGTACTTCAGCTGCTGAGCCCGAGTGCTGCTGTGACCTAAGGAGAAGGGGGGATGTGTAGCAGCCGACAACAGGGCGGATGGATTAGTTAGAGCTCTCTTTCCGTGCCGCCGCCGGTGCCTACCTCTACTATGAATGTGTGTTGCCATTTGACTTTGTCCTCTGAGCGTAGCATGTCCATCACAGAGTCAATGTGGCTCCGAAGTCACAGCGATAGACTAAGGTCAGGCTGTGGTGATGCAGATGAACACTCCAGTAGCAGACGAGACAAGAGGGCCCATGTCGGTCATGGTTCTCTGAAGGAACCCAACTGAGAGAAGGAATAGACATCCAAAGGGGGATTTATTGGACTGGGTTACAGGATGTGGATACTCCAACAGTGACTGTCTCAAACCCGAGAGGTTGAGATCAGCAACTGATCCATCCTTGAGGTCTCTGCACTCCAAGTCAGGCACCGATGTCCCAAGGAGTTCCTGGAGAGTGGCTAGTCTTCAGTCTGTGTTGGAGTCCTGAAGATGCTGGATTTAATGCTGGCATCAGTAGCAGTGTCGATCAAGTTGCTAGCAACAGTGAGGGTAAGTGGACTGGCACCAAAATGTGGGGCTCAAAGCTAGGGTGTGCCTTTCTGCTTCAAATAGTTGGATTAAGAACAGCCCTCCCAGGAGTGCCCAGAAGCTTGGGTTTAGTTGACTCCAGATGCAGTCAAGTTGACAACTGAGGTTGTCCATCACAGAGGGTCACAGAACCCTCACCTGGGATTCTAGTCATTGTAGCATGAATAATAAAAACCCAGAGACAGATATTGGGGTTCAAGCTGAATATCAGAAAAGCAAAGCAACCATCCACTAGCAAGACCTCTGCCAAATCTTCAGATCAAAATGGTGAGATCCTGTCTCCACGAATCCTCAGACGCCACACTCCAGTGAGTTCCTGTCTCTTCCCCTTTATACTCCTCTGTCTGCCCAGAGATATCACTCCTGCCTCCACCTCCCTAGTGCTGGAATTAAAGGTGTGTGACTTCCAAACACTGGGATTAAAGGTGTGAGCCACCACCACCTGGATCTGGTTCTGGATCCACCTAGCCCAGGGTGGCCTTGAACTCACAGAGATCCTTCAGCCTCTGTCTCCCTAGTGCTGGGATTAAAAGTGTGTGCCGACACTCCCTGGCCTCTTGTGGTTTAGTTTTGTCCTCTGATCTTCAGGCAAACTTTATTTATTAAGATACAGATAATGTATCACAAGTCATTGTTCCCTCCTGCCCTCAGGTACACTCGAAGCTGGGTGGTGCTAGCGTATACAGAAAGTAGGAACTTCATGATGTAATTTCAGCAAGGTTTTCATTCATGCTGGGGCGGGACTTTTTAGTGATGCAGTCTTTTTTTTTTTAATTATATCTGTGTGTGTGGTGGTGGACATCCATGCTTCTGTAAGAAATCCCTCATCCATATTCCTGGAAATGAACCCAGTAAACTTACTGCTCAGCAAGCTTAGCCAAGGTGACATTACTTTGGTCTGTGGCTGGTGACCCACATGACATTTGTGTATGTCTTCCCGGGAAAAGTAACAAAATGACATGGAATCAGTTTTACAAAGATCTTCCTGAATGAAATATTCTTTTCACATTATCTGAAAGGAAAGCTCAGAAACACTCCAACAAGCCTAATTAGACTTGAGATTTGTGGATGCCAGTAAAGAGTTGCTACTTAAAAAAACAGGTCCGTAGGCCACTGCTGCTACCCAGCCCCAGGTGAACTGCAGCCCTGTCCCCTGCCCCTGCCACTCAGCCCCCTGTCCACTGCCTTGTGGGAGTTTTGACTCTTGGGACTCCAATCCAAGCAGGTTTTAGGGATGGGGAATTAGGAGAGCCATTGAGACAGGTTTGATATTTAAAAAACAAACAAACAAACCAAAGAAAAACCATGTAAATACATAGACATGAAAATCAGGCAATGGCGTTGATTGAAACACAAAGAAGCACCTGGAACGGAAGGGCATGGTCGGAAGTGATCGTTGTTTGAGAAAGCCTGGCAGTCAGTGACCTGGTTGGCTAGGTGGTGAGATCAACCTGACAAGACAGAACCCAAGAGAGAATTCAGAGTGGAGAAATGGATGGCAAAAAACTTCCCTGGAAGGCTTCATGCAAATGAGATAGGTTTTCATGGGAACCTCCCTGGAGGAGGATAGGAGAGTCGGGGACAGCCAGAATATGAATTCAGCTTATTATGGGCTAGTTAAACTCACTGAGGGGCTAAGTTTCTTAAGCTTCGGGATCGATTTCGGGTCCTGAGTTTTTAACTAAAGAGTCAGGCTTCTAGCATCAGAGCCGTTATAGTTAACTTAAAGCATGGACTAGAGGTCTCCCTAGCCTAAAACCCAGGTGCGCAGGAGTGTCCAGAGGGACTCTAAGCGGCTCTTAGTAGAAATTTACAAATCTTTTCACCATTGCCACCTACACGGTGCCCTGAAGGGCTGCTCAGGGGGCTGTGAGGCAATCTCTCCCCTGCTGAGATGGCCCCCATCTAAGGAAGAACACCTCCCTGCCCACACAGCACATCTCAAACTTCAGTGAGGTTCCAAATGCTGGCCATGTTTCTGCTCCTGGGAGAACACTTGCCCTTGAGCATGGACCCGTAGTGTAAGGTGCTCGCTCTGTGGCTTCCACTTTGTGAGATCACCGAACCACATCGATGGGCAGCATCTGGGAGTTCCAACCTTCTTTCCGTATCCCAGGCCACAGCCAGAAAGGAAACACTCAAAGGTGACAGGCCAGGGTGGTGGTGGCAGCGGTGCGACTGATAGCTGCCAGGCCTTCCCAACCAACCTCACACACTACAAACGAGGGCTACCTAGCTGCTCCTCTCTCGCCATTTCCTCTCTGGATCCAGGCAACCTGTGGGCATAGCAAACGGCCATCCCCGTGTGCCACTGAGTTTAAACTAGTTACCTGGCAAAAGGTCCCGGAACCTTAGACCTTGAAGATTGTTCTGAGATCCAAGAAATTTCTGCGTTCAGCAATTCTCAGCCTGTGGGCTACAACCCCTTTGAAGGTTGAATGGCCTTTCACAGGGGTCTCTTAAGACTGTCAGACACAGGTGCTGACAATTCGCAGCAGTAGCCAGACTACAGCTATGAAGTATCGATGAAAGTAATTTTATTGTTGGGGTCACCACTACGCGAGGAATTGTGTGTATTAAAGGGTCCCAGCATCAGGAGGGTTGGGAACCACTACTGCATATGAAGGGGGTGTAGTTGGATTTCTCTTTGGCCTTCCAGCTCACAAATAACAACATGGAGACTTGTTATTAATTATGAAAGCTTGGCCTCAGCTTAGGCTTTTTCCTAACTAGCCCTCATAACTTAAATTAACCCGTATTTGTTAATCTACATTCTTTTGTGTGACTCAGTACCTCATCTCTGTACTGCCCTTTCTGCTTCCTCCACATCTGGCAGACGGCTCCACCTTTCTTCGTCACACTAGTCTCTCTTTCTGCCCTGAAGTCCTGCCCATCCTGCCTGGCTCTTGGCCATTCAGCTTTTTATTACACCAATCACAGCGATTCTTCTTCACAGTGTGCAGACATCCCAAACATTTTCCCCTTTTATAGAAATAAAAGGTAAAGTTTTAACTCTAACACAGTAAAATTACATACAATAAGAACAACTGTCAGATAAGAATTACATTTACAATGTCCAGTCTATCTATATTTGGCAAATTCAGAGAAAATTCTCCATTATCTATCCTATCTTGGCCAGTCAAAAGTTTTATACCTAATTTACTTATAACCTAACTTGTATTACCAATCCAAAACTACCTTTTTAGACTTCAAAATATTTCCGTAGTTTAAAATACTTACGCTCTTATGTCTCTCAACCTTATATACTTTACACGTCTTATGTAATTTCTTTTCTCAATTTGGTAGCAAGAAAAACTGTCACTATAACTATATAGTCTTCAATCCAATCAAATACCTCAGAAAGATATAATATTACCTGAGTAAACAGGAAGTGTAGAACAAGCAACTTCCAAAACTGTAGAAAGAAGAGACTTCTGACTGCTTGGATAGTCACCCAAGGTTCCTCTGCAACACTGGGACATCCATCTTCAGCCTAGAGGCCTAGAATACCTTATGGACTTTTCTGTGAAGCAGGAATTTTGAAGGTCTGTCCTACATTGTCTTGGCAAGTTTGACAGTCACCTTCTTCTGTGTCCTCTTTGTTCAGTTTGGACAGCATACTGTTAGCAGTTGAGGCAAGAACAGTTTCTTGCCCAGTGACTAACTTTGCTACAAGGAAAGCAGCCTCCACATGGAGGTTTTTTTTTTTTTTGATGTACATCATTCTTTTCTGAAGTAGATTGGTGCTGCAAAGAGAAGAAGTATCTCACTATCATGAAAAGCCTTATGTTATTAAAGCATTTTAATTGCCATATTCAGTCAGTCTTTGAAGTGTTTGAAGACCATCTATTTGTTTAAAATATATCTCTGTTTTACCTTGAAAACAGTGCTAGCATGACTCTACGTTTGATTGTTATAGATGACTATATACAAACCTGCATTTCTAAATTATCCTAAATAGTTATAATAAAAGCTTTCAAGGAATAAAAATTTACATTATATTGTTAAATGATCTGCATAAGCCTAACAGCATGAACAAGAGTAGAAACAAATACAGTATAACAAAAATAACCTTAAATTTGTAACAATATATAAAAACCCATATCAATACAAAATATTTGAGACTAGTAGTTGTTTTTTAGTTCAAAAGTAGACACAACAACCCACTCTTTTAACCCATCATTTCTATACTACACCCCCCCATTTGTCCTTCAAAGTGAGGTTCCTGAATCTAATCACCTTTGTTTACCTTTTTTTCCTGACCATGACCAACAACAACTTGCAACCAACCCTCCTAAACTTTGGTAATAAATATCAATTAAACAATTTTTGTGTTCTCTAAACTGCTTCCTGTTGTCTGGGGCTGACTGCATGTGTAGGGAACTCTGGATAATAGTCAAGTCCTGGGAGAGCTAGCTGTATCATTTGTTGTCTAGCAATGGGAATGCACGGGGTTTATCTGAAGTCCTGACTGGAGTAGTCTGAGGCTGGACCATGTCACCTAGCAGATTTGAAGTTGTTTTGGATACAGAATTTTGAGGAAACTGTAACAGAGGCATTCTGACAGGATGGATCACTTGGGATAGTTGTCCTCATTGTTGTTTATTTTTTTTTCTTTTTTTCCTGAAAACACACAAACTTTTAAAGGTAACATACATAACTGTATTAACACAAGTATGGAAATCAGTTAAAGATGATTTTTTTGTTCTATATTTGAGCAGGTAAAAGACATCTGCCAACTTTATAAGTCTGTTTGGACCGCATATTCAAATTGTAATACAAATCTCCACCCATGCCCTATGAAAGGATGGCATTTAGTGATAAGTCATGAAACTGTAGCCAACATGATTTATCAAGTCTCATCCGGTCTCAGAGATGTTCCCACATAAATAGAAGTCAGTATGAGGAACTGTTTGATTTGAAATTGAACTAATCAGCTTATTGCTTGTATTATATTCTCCAGATCTTTTTTCTTTCTCTCTCTCTCTCTCTCTCTCTCTCTCTCTCTCTCTCTCTTCATTTGCTTCTTTTGCCTTTTCATGAGAACCCGAACCAATATTTCTATAAAGATGTGGAGCACACACTGGCTTTTCTGCCTGAGCGCCCAGGTCCTGCTCATGTATCCCCTGATAACCTAGCAACAGGATGATGCCCCAGTAGAGGCTCCATAAACATTTGCTTTTCTGGCTTGATAAATGCCCTTGTGTTCTCTGTCTTATATAAACTCGGTTAGGGTTTATATTGGTTTATCTAGCATTTTCTCCATTTTTGACTTGCAGTCTGTAAGTTTTGCTGAAAAGTTGATTGGTAATCTCATAAAATTTAAGATTCATGTTTATGGATCACATAGCCAGATTGTCAAGAACATACAGTACAATATAAACACGCAACTCTTGCACAATCCTTTTCCCCACTTGGGCTTTTTTTGAACCGGGTTCAAATCTAAACTGAGCAAGGCCACACAGGGCGATAAAGTAAAACATTGTACAGTTGGAATGTACGGAAGCCCCTGAGCTGGGGGAGATGGGCAACAGAGGGGTGATTTTAAAGAACCTGTTTCTTATTTCCAATCACCTGGCAAGGCCATCTAAGAAAACACACTGAACAAATGTGCTTTTTAAGCCACACACATTGTCTAGATAGAAAAACAACTTCAAACATCTCATAGTGTTTTGGAAATTATTTTCTGGATATGTCAACATACTCCCTCAAAGAAAAAGAAGGTGCCTAGATTTTTGGACTCTTCTTGTTTTCAGATTTCTGAAAAATGGAAATAACAAGATCCTCAAATAATTATTTGGATGTGCAGCACAGTTTTAAAGACGGTTTCCTGGAAGTTTTGCCCCACAAAATTCGGCAGATTTAATTTCATGGGGAGGTGCTGGTGTGCACAAGGCAGGAGGGAAGAAGAGGGCCCAGGAGAAGGGCAAAGCCACTCAGCCAAAAGAAGGGGGGACTAGGAAAATGCTGGGCTCTGAGAACTGCATAGTGCCGTGCTTGCAAGCGTTGACTTACTGTGGCTCACGGTGTCCAGATTAGTACAACAGCAAGCACAGAGGCTCTGCCGTCATTTTCAGATGGACATGGCACCCTCTACATGACCAGAGAGAAAGATACCCATGGTTAGTCTTTCCCAGTGCTGGTGAACCCGGGTGGGGGCAGGCCAGCATTGCTAGTGACTCTTTATTTATTCCTGTGCTTGGAAAACTCCTGCAGGATCTGAATTGTCGTGAAGAGCGAGGGAAGCTTGGAACACTCAGCCCTAAAAGGAATGCCTCCATCAGATCCCTCCCCTCAGGGCTCAGGGGAACCCACAGAAGAGTAGGCAGAAATAGTCAAGAGTCTGGGGGATGGAGGACACTAGGAAAACAAGGCCCGCTAAACTGACGTGATGAAAGCCCTCAGGAGCTCATAGGGACTGAGGCAGCCTGCACAGAGCCTGCACGGGTCTGCTCCAGGTCCTCCGCACTTATATTATGGTTTCCAGTTTAGTGCTGTCATGGGATTCCTGACTATGCAAACCAGTGGGTCTCTGATCCCTGTGCTTTCTCTTGGACTCTTGTGTCGGTTTGTTTTGACCAGTTCTGATTATTAGTTTTTGTTTTATTGATGGGGAAGTTCAGCCAATCACATTTGGCTAGGGCGTGGCCTCCTGGAGCCAGGGAAGATAAACTTGGAGATCCAGGTGTGCCCGCTCTCCTCTTCTCCCTTGCGCGCGCTGGACCCTGGTCATGTGAGTTCACCGTTTTCCAATTATTAAAYTAAATCTGTTATATTGAGCTGGTCTGGTTAATTCTAACTTACCAGTCGACCACGCCCATCAATTGGTGCCCAACGTGGGGCTCAAACCCATGACCCTGAGATCTTAATCTCATGCTCTACCGACTGAGTTAGTTATCATATTTTATTTTATTCTTATCCCTTAGAAGGCTGCTTGTTTTTTTTCATGAGACAGAAAGGACGTGGATCCAGAAGGGAGGGGAGGTGGAGAGGAGCTGAGAGGAGTAGGGGGAAGGGAAATGCCTGTCAAGATAAATGATGTGAGGAGAAGAAATCTATTTTCAATAAAAAGGAAGAAAGGCGTGGGAGAAGTACAATTGTGCCAGCTTTAAAAAATGGACCGGGACACAGCTTTGTCACTAGCATTCATTACAGGACCTCATTTTTATCAATGATTAATTGTTGATGAACATCCACACTTACAGGCGGTATCGCTGGTCAAAGACTTAGGAAACCTCATGGGCTTCCGTGTGTACCGTGTCCTGAATCTTCACCTTACTCTTTCTGTTTTATAGATGAAAGACTTGCAACCAGTGCCTGCGAGCTGGTACACGAAGAGCAGGGATTTGGAGTGACAGCTGTCTGTCTCACACATCTTGACTCAGCAACACAGCATCCTATACAGGGCTTACCTGGAGCAATTGACATGGGGAACCTAGTCTACCAGGCCCTTAAATAATCCCTTGGCCTTTAGCTCCTGGCTTGATGTTGGCCAATGATTTTAGCCAGCAGATAGAGTGAGCTGGAGGTGTGGGCTGGCTTTGACATCAGCATGTTGAAACTGGAAACTCCACCCCAGCTCTGATACCATCATGGTGAAGTCAGCTTGGCATGGCCCCAAATCTCCAATGCCACAGTATTGTGGTCTAGCAACATGCTGGGCACCATCACAGATTTTGAGACCTGAGTGTGCATGCATGTGTGCTTGTGTAGGTAGCAGCTGAGCAGAATGCATGCATGAAAAGTAGACACTCCCTGGATAGCTCTGCAAGATAAAGGAAATTATGTAGGTAGTAGATGTTTTGGATTGAGGATTGTGATTCCAACAATATCCAATCAGATATCTCTTGATCATTTTGGCAAAAGAGAAGAGAGTGGTAAAATTACTTCACAACTTTTCAAACATCCTCATACACAGTTTTTCATGAATTTCTCACTGAATGCAGTGAGCCATCTTGGTACACGCAGGTGTGTATCCCACAATGACTCCTGATGATTTGTTCCTTTCTCCTTTATGAAATCATTTAGCACCCAGTGTTAGGGCTACCGAGGCTAGCACACTCCATCTCTGTGTCAGGCTCTCAGATCCATGCCGCTCTCCTCGCTTATGCCTTATTCAACACCACGGGGTGGGGAGGGGGGTTCACTGCTGCCTGAGTTCCCTGCAGACTGTCTTTCAGCAGGGTTGGCTAAGCGAGCCACGGGAAGGAGCCAGGGAGCCAGGAAGGGAGAAACCAGAGCACACCTGTTTCATTGAGACTGCTTGTTTGTTCCCGACAGCTCAACCCCAAAATAACCACACAGAAACTGTATTATTTAAATCACTGCTTCGCCCATTAGCTCTAGCTTCTTATTGGCTAACTCCTACATATTAATTTAACCCATCTCCATTAATCTGTGCATCACCACGAGGCTGTAGCCTACCAGCAAAATTTCAGTGTGTCTGTCTCTGGCAGGCAGCTCCATGGCTTCTCTTCAACTCCGCCTCCTTTTTCTCAGCATTCCGTTTAGTCCCCCCACCTGCGCATAGCTTCTTCCTCTATAGTTCTGCTACAGGCCCAAACAGTTCCTTTATTCATTAATGGTAATCACAGCATATAGAGGGGACTCCCACATCACACACCCCTCTGCCTTGGCCAGCATGTCACTGCCGTGCTCCTGGTGCCTGATCGACGCTCGCCAGGTGGTTCTCTATCCCTTCAGTCTCCATGTTCTTCCCTGCTCTTGTTCACAGCTGGGTTGCAGCACCCTGCCTGCAGCTGTTTCTGTCACCTGCAGGAGGAGTTGCGTTCCCTCTGCTTCTGGTTCCCAGAATAACTTTTGTTCCCAGGGTTAGACCCAAACAATACAGGTGCATCAGTTTCCCCATCACACACGAATATTCTGCTTGCCTGTTCATCTTTAGATTTTGATAAGGTTGGGATCAAAGTTTTCAAGAACATACACAAAACAGATGCACAGAAAAATATTGTCTTTTACCCACCTAAGGTCTTGAAAAGTTGAGGTGATCTGAAAAAAAATTCATTTCTTTACCAGTGAGATGTAGATGGTGCCTTCTGAACATTAGCCAGATGGAAATGCTTGCACTTTCTGTATGGACAGTGCTGGTCTAGGGCTTGCAACACAGAGGTGATACCAGCTTGCCCACTGGCCAATGTTCTCCAGGAGTACTGACATTTCCACTGGGATAAACATTGCTGTCCTTGTCATCATTTTCAGTCATCATCATTAACCTTTCACTGGCTCATGTGGGTAAGGGTGGTGAGCCACATCTCCTCCTCCTTTCCCTAGTGGAAGGATGTTCCTGAGCTAAAGTAGCCATTAAGAACCTTTCTGTAGTATTAGTAGAGAGCCACGGGCCGATGACCAGTGAGGAAGGAGATGTGGGAAAGCGGTCAGTGAGAGAGCGTTTTGTGTTTTCCCAACATAATTGGTATTTTCTTTGCAGGAGCCCAAGAAGCCACTGGCTAGGACCGTCATGACAGGCTGTGGAGCACATATTGTGTGAATATCTGCTGGCTAAGACACACCCACAAGTCTTTGTATATATTACTAATCACTCTATTTCAGGAGGTGCCATTAAACAGAGAGCCTTGCTGTGGCCAGAGTCATTGGCTGACTCACAGGTGAACTGCAACCCTTGAACAAAACTCTTCACCAGGCTTCCCTGATGCTGCCACAGCCTCCTCTTCCTGTTAGGCTCAGAGCTGGAGGAGGCTGATGACTTGCCTTGCTGGATTCCTGGAGCA
>LOEQ01000643.1:310279-358451 GCA_001685075.1 Bramus lutescens | reverse complement strand
AGAGAGAGAGAGAGAGAGAGAGAGAGAGAGAGAGAGAGAGAGAGAGAGGAGAAGGTTAGAGATTAAGAAAGGCACGGATAGTCCTCTGCATCCAGCGACCAAGTATGATCTGGGAGGGTGCTGAGGAACGATCCTGATCTTCCAAGTTCCCATGAGACTTTGGGACTTCAGAGTCAGGCCTGAGAGCCTTGCTGGTATGCTTGTCAGATTGGACGGTAGCTCCTTCATACCAGTGTCTCGTGATACCAACCCCTGAGGCCAAGGGGCAGCATGTGCTAGTCTGCCATATCTGACCTCTTCCTCAAACACAGAAAGCTTCCTAAACGTGAGGGGCTGGGGTGGGCGAAGGAGAGCAGGCCGAAACACACTTAGGTTTCCCGAAAGGTTCACAGAGCTTTGGGCCATGGAAACCAGGAGTGTTGGAGAGAGGGCAGGACAGGGAGACAAGGCTGCCAGATTTAGAGCCCAACCATGTTTTCTGAGGATATAACTGCCTTAAGATACCTCTTATATCGGAGGAAATCCGATCATCCTTGCAGCAAGGATGTGTGCGGCCAGGTCACAAGCTGACGTCTCATGCCACCCTCTCCTGGTCCACGGATGCGGCAGAGAAAGCATTACCCCCAACCAGGCACACTGCAGCAGGTAGAGACTGTCAGCCGCGTGAGCCAAGGTCCACGTTAAAGGACAGAGGGACTGGGGGAGTGTGGGAGCCGACACAGGAGGTAAAGGCAGACACTGTCCATACTCCAACGAGGAGAGAGCAACCTAGAGGAAGAGCCGAGAGGTTCAAAGAGATGAACAGCTGTCCCTCCATCCTGTCCCTCTGCAAGCTATGACCACCTCTGCTTGACTCCACTGCACAATTTCGTCCCTCTGCTTCAGCTGAGAAACTAAGATTCCTCATGGAGTCTCCCGAGTTCTGGGGCTACCTCAGCTGCCATTTAGGGTCTCGATTTGTGGCCATCTAAATGCCTCTCCCTGCTGACAGTTTCGTCATTCCCATGGTAGAAAAAGACTCGCGGGGAAAATTAATCCTGCTTTCTCTCGTCCGTGTAATTTGTATTTACTGTGTTACCTCCAGGTTGGTTTTTCTGCATCAAAAATAACTTGTTAGTTTTCCTCCCCGCCCCATGTGTTTAGCTTGGAAAGAAAGACTTGTAGATTTTGAATTTCAGCTCTTTCCGTTAGATGTTCAAGAATGACGAAACATTTGGTCTTCTTAAACCAACCGGCGTTTCCATCTTATGATGGCATGGTTCATAGTTTGTTTAACTCAAGTTCTCATGGCAAGAAATTTTGACATTTCTGTTTTGTGAGAGGTAAAAATGAAAAACATCTTTACGAGATGTTTTTTTCTATTTCTCCATCACCCTGGCCTCCTACACATAGCCAATGCTTGCTGTCCATATGAAAACCACATTTTAAAAAAAACAAGCAAGTTATTGTTGATGATGTCTGGCTGACTGGTCAGATGCTCACACTCCAGCCATCACACCAGGCCCCAGAACCTTTAGTGAGGCCGAATGTGGCAGGGCTTCCGAGTCTGCTCTGGCCTTCCATCTCTTCAGATCTCTTCTTTGTCCCTTTAGCATTTTCTTCTAATGTGCTCAGAGCACCTTTCAGCTCTGTCTCTAAAATCCTAATAAATGGCCGAGGGTACTTTTTACAACATGCCCAGTGTTATTTCACAATGTTTCACGAGCCACAATCCTCAAGTCACCGTTAAGAAATCCAGATGCCTGGCTGCGGGTGTTGTTGCAGCTGTTTTGTGGGAAATCAGGAAAGTGCACCTCGTTTGTACAGAAAGAGGCCATATCTCACCCCTACAGATTCACAGCAGACAGCTCCTCCATGACAGTGCTAACAGGAGTACTCTCACTGTGGTCCTGAATTCAGATACTCTGTGTGTCTTGTAATTTGTCGAATGCTTTGGTTTCCCTGGGAGGACAGACTCTCTTTTGGGTTGGCTATGGCATGCTCCGAAGCTACTTTTTTCTTCCTGATTGTTGCAGTATGAGTTGGCCTGGAAGAAATTCTCTTCAACGCACCTTTTATTGTGAGGTTTATGAGATGGATTCGCACACTGTTTTGTGTGGTCGGCACCACTTGAAGGCAGTCGTCATGTTGGGCCCAGAGTTTAATGCCTGGACCCCCCATCCCCCAGAGTGCCAAGGATGCCAGGATGCTGCAGTCCTTCGATAATAAAGTGGAGAAGGGGTGTGGGACCTGCACACATGGCTCTGAACACTTTGAGGACCATTTCTATTTCCTAATCAGGTAAGTGTTTGTGCAATGAGCTACTCAGGAAATAATCACAAAAGCTTGTTTCTACTTTTCAGTGCAGATGAGATTTTTCTTCTTAAAAACTTTCCAAATAACTGGTTAAATCCACAAGCGTGGAACCTACAGGCACAGATGGTAACTGTTCAAGCTAATAAGAAAGTAGCAACCTCCTTGTCTTAGGATCACATTCTTCTTTTAAATATTTCTCCATTTTAGAAAGTCACATTCGTCAGGATATTTTATCTTTTTACTGATTACAAAACACAGTTTTGACAGTCAACAGTCACACCCTGTAAATTCTGTAAGCAAAGCGTTTCCTTTGTGTTTGCTGTGGTTACACTGCCCCCTGAGGTCCCTGTCCATGGACCATACGCAGTGACGTTATAGGAAGATGGTGGGAAAGCTTGAAGAAATGGGTAAAGTGAGCCATCTTCTGACCCCAACAGGGTAACTCTGAGGGGATACTGGGGCCCGGCCCCCACTCTCTCCTCTCACACCCCATCTCCGGGGCTGTATGGCTTTGCTCCTGTGGTGTCTATTTCTCCACAGGCGCAGACGGGGAGGGCTTGCCATGCCACAGACTGAGCCCCACAACCCTGGAAGCTGAAAACCCTTTCTTTCTACAAACTTCTGTTTAGCAAGTACCTGTCTCCACGGCTTGTCTCCACCGTGGGGTGGGGTGGAGTTACAATGTTTCTTGTGGCCATTCCTTCCGACAAAACTAGTAAGAAATGTTGGAAACGGAGACTTCGGGCTCTGACGTTTTACAATAACTCACATTGCTAGGCTCTTGCCTGAGAAGTCAAGGTGAGAACGACTTCAAAGGTAGGGTAATGAAAACGGCATTCCAGAGAGGGAGAAACTATTTCAAGATGTTGGTGACATCATCTAAAGTCAGCGGAGTCTTAAATCTTTCTAGTTGAGGTTGCTAAGGCCAGGTTTCCAGAGCTCCATCATTGCTGAGAATTCCTTCATTTGATTAAAAGTCAAGCCAGAGGGTCTGTCTCAGGGGCCAGAGCACTGGCTTAGCAAGCTCAACGCGCTGGGCTGGATCTCCAGCAGAACTACATACATGGGGCACGGTGGTGTGGGCCTCTAACCCCAGCACGAGAGGGGCAGGGAAGGAGGGTGAGGGAAACTCAAGGTTACCCAGGGCTATTGGGATGCACGAGCCCCTGACTCAACAATCAAACAAGTAAACAAATAAGTCTTTCCTCATTCTGCCATTTGTTGCCCACTTCTGTTGCTTAAGCCTGGGTTTACGGACCCCAGAATGGCTTCAAATGGAAATGGTTTATCAGCCAGCACCCCTACAAGGTTATTTAAGAAAGCTGTAGGAATGATAAACTGAAAAGCTTGCACCCACCTTGTAAAGACTACCATCTGGACAAAGTCGACAGGCAGAATGGGGATTTCGATGTCAGGAGGCAATGCTCTGAGGTGGGGCAGAACCCAGGCAAGCTGGGAGCACTCACATAAGGTAGAGTTATACGGTCCTTGGAGGAGCTGCAGAAGTTGGGAAGAGCATTGGGATAGTGTGGGGCGGTGTCTCTTTAACTTAAAGGAAGAATGGTGGGTTCTGGGAAGAGGTGCTACAGCAAGACATGATGGGAGCACGGGAGCAGGGGCCCTGCTCTACCAAGGAGATGCAGTTAATTTCTTACAGACCCAGGTCCCGGGAGTGTTTGCCATAGGGGACAAGCCAAGCTGTGTGTGCCGTAAGATGCTCTAAAGCAAAGCCTTAGGCCCCATGGGAGCCACATCCAACAGGTTCGGAACACCCGGCTCCAACCCTGTCATTTTATAACAATTACGGTACTACCCATGATGCAGTTCTTCCCATAAATGGCACGTTCTGTCCCACAGTGGCTGACTTATGAAATCCTTTGTTCTTTTCTTTTAAAGATGTTGTAATTGATCAGATCTTTTATTGTAGTCAGAGGATTAATTCCTTCACGTGAACAGCCAGCTCTCCACACCTGCAGGTTCAGATTCAATCCAGGTTCCATCCAACTGTGGATTGAAATAGTTCTAAAAAGTTAATACTGTGGAATAGGTCAGGGAGAGGCTGTGGGACTGTTAGCCTGATGTATGCAGTGGAAAAATCAACAGAGGCATAATCTCAGAACAAGGGAAAGATGAGAGCTGACACATAAGCTAGTCCTCTGACCTCCACACGAGTGCCGTGGTGGGCACATATATGTGCAGGGGCTTTGATACATGCACACTGGCGCACACACATGCTGCTGGGCTATAATTCATATAATTCTATTATTTGTCTTCTCTTGCCTGGACTGAGCCTGGGACCTTCAGGCCATCATTGCTCAGGTGTTTTCCCTCGTGCTTTCCAGGACTGGAAGACTTTGACCATGTCACCGAGAAACTATGTAGAAGATAAAACAGATTCCTTTAGAAATATTTATTTCATTTTCATTTTATGTGTATGAGTCTTTTCTGTGAACCATTTATATCTGTGAACCACTTTTATACTGAGAGCCTGAGGAGGCCAAAGGAGGGCATCAGGTCTCCTGGGACTGGAGTCACAGGTGCTGGGAGTTGAGTCAGGGTCCTCTGGAAGAGCAGCCAATGCTCCCAACTGCTGACTCCTCTTTCTAGTCCCTATGAAATAGACTCTTTATCAATTGGGCTTAGCTGAAATTGTTCCGAGCTGCTCTCTCTTGACCTCTTGAAGCACGCAGCATTACAAAGCACACGTGTTCCCATAACCTAGACACCTGGGCTAGAATGCTGTTTAAACCTGTGGTTGTTTGAATAAGAATGACCTCTGTAGGTTCATATATTTGAATGCTTAGTCATCAAGGAATGGCACTATTTAAGAAGGGTTAGGAGGATGAGGAAGTGTGTCACTGGAGGTGGGCTTTGAGGTTTGAAAAGCCCATACCAGGCCGAGTCCTTCTCTTGGCCTGAGAATCGGGATATAGCTTCTCAGCTGCTGCTTCAGCACCGTGAGTGCCACCCTGCTCCCCATCATGATGAAAACAGACTAAACTTCTGAAACTGTAAGCAAGCCCCAAATTAAATATTTCCTTTTTGTAAGAGTTGCCTTGGTGATGGTGTCCCTACTGGCTGGTTTGCATCAACTTGGCCCAAGCTGGAGTCACCAGAGAGGAAGGAGCCTCGGTTGAGGAAAGGCCGCCATGAGATCCAGCCGTAAGTCATTTTCTCATTTAGTGATCAATGGGGGAGCGCCCAGCTCATGTGGGTGATGACATCATCACCTTGTCACCTTGGGTTTTAGAAGAAAGCAGGCGGAATAAGCCAGGGGAAGCAAGCCTGCAAGCAGCTCTCCTCCATGATCTCTTTCTGTGGGATATTTGTTAATATGTGTTGCTGTGATTGGTGAAATAAAGAGCTGAATGGCCAATAGCTAGGCAGGAGAGAATAGGCAGGATTTCTGGGGAGAGAGAGAACTGCGGGAAAAGAGAAGCAGGGAGATACCAACAGACTCAGAGCAGGCTGTGTGCGCCATCCTAAGGAAAGATAAAAGCCATGTGGCAGAGTGTAGATTAATAAAAGCCAGCTAATTTGAGTTACATGAAGTAGTTGGGAATAATTCTATGCTAAAGGCCAAGCTTTCATAATCAGTAATAATTCTCCATGCCATTATTTGTGGGCTAGAAAGTCCAGCTACAGCCTGTGCCTCAGCTCCTGCCTCCAGGTTCCAGCCCTGCTTGAGTTCCTGTTCTGACCTCCTTCAGTGATGGACTTTGATTTGAAAGTGTAAGCCAAATAAACCCTTTCCTCCCCAGCTTGCTTTTTGGTCATGGCATTTATCACAGCCACAGAAACCCTAACTAATATAGTGCAATAGAACAGAGACTAACATAAAATGTAAGACAAGATTACAGAAAGGAGAAAAAACCCTTTCTAATTAAAAGAGATCCTCCACAAATATTAGGGGAACAACATCTCTCTGTCCAAAGACCAGCTCTGGGGTGCACTGTGAGATGCAGGCTGTGACATTTGAGTAATTACTGGAAAGTCATTGTCAATGCTCTAATTACTTCACTTTGCAGACAGGCAAAGGCAAGGCTGACATTTCCAGCCCCGCTCCGGCTCCATCCTAAGCATCCAGATGACTGTGTCCTACAGTTGGTGGGGACCACGGCTCACACAACGGTCACAGTTCCCATTGCGGAGCTGGCGCCAGTCAGCTTTAGTGTGTTAGGGAAGAGGCCCTACTTCCATGTGTGTTTAAATAGTACAGACACATAAGATTAGAAAAACAGAAGCTCTGACTATGGAATGTGATGCTAAGCCTTCGCAAAATAGGCAGAGATCCAAATATTTTTCTCTGCTAAAAGAGTTTAAAATAGCTTTACAGGGGAACCTTGGCTGGAGAAGCTACCACAGGGGACTGGTGGGCTAAAGAGTTTGATATGGGGATGGTCTGTGTTTCTGAGAGAAATCCACAAGGGGCTGCTAGGACTGATGGACATCTGAAGGGAGGGCTGAACCAATGAGCAAATTCTCCGGCTGAGACCAACTGTGTGTATGGGATGGGGTGGGGTCAGGGATCTTGTTGTGTGTGCACAGGGTGGGTAGGGAAGGGCTCTTGTGTGTGCTCAGGGTGGGGTGGGAAGTGCTATTGTGTGTGCACAGGGTGGGTGGGAAAGGGCTCTTGTGTGTGCACAGGGTGGGGTGGGGAAGGGCTCTTGTGTGTTCACAGGGTGGGGTGGGGAAGGGCTCTTGTGTGTGCACAGGATGGGTGGGGAAGGGCTCTTGTGTGTGCACAGGATGTGTAGGGAAGGGCTCTTGTGTGTGCACAGGGTGGGTGGGAAGGGCTCTTGTGTGTGCACAGGGTAGGATGAGGTGGGACGTGCTCTTGTGTGTGCACAGGGTGGGGTAGAAAGTGCTCTTGTGTATCCACAGGGTGGGGTGGGGTGGCAGAATCTTGCTTTTGAAGCTTTGGGCCTGGATTATGGACTTCAGTAGAGTATCATGAGCTACACCCAGGCTTACTTAGTTGTCCTTTGGACTCCAGAACTCTTTGTGAGGGGGATAATTAATCTCAAGAATACTAGCAGTGATGGAGGGAGGTTGCTTGTTGGTTCCCAGCCACCGAGCTAGCTTAGACCCTAATTAATCACACAGAAACTGTGTTAATTAAATCACTGCTTGGCCCATTAGCTCTAGCTTCTTATTGGCTAACTTTTATATTAATTTAACCCATTTCTATTAATCTGTATATCGTCACGTGGCTGTGGCTTACTGGGTAAAGTTTCCAGCATTTGTCTCTGGCGGCTCCATGGCTTCTCTCTGACTCCGCCCTCTTTCTCCCAGCATACAGCCTAGCATTTCCTGCCTAGTTCTGTTCTGCCCTTGTCACAGCAAAGCAGTTCTTTATTCATTAAACAATAAAAGCCACACAGAGACGGAAGGACCTCCCACACCACAGCAGCAGTGTGTTTGTTGGAGGTTTGCCTCAATGGTTGTCCTGCCATAGGAGGACCATGACCCCTAAATCTTTACGTCAGAACAACCATATCCTTTGGGGGCCAGAAAAGCAAACTGGCCATAGCAGACTGATTTTTGTAACATCCCCAGTCTTCCCAGTTGCTCCCAACCCACTTATGTCTGCCTGCCTCAGTTTCCCGGTCCTGAAGCCTGGCTCTGTGTGGTAGCCTCTCTAGTTGAATTCTTTCATCTTAGTCTGGCCATGCCCCACCTCAGGAGGACTGGAGCTAAGGCAGCATTTCACCCCATTCTCAGACTCTCACAATCTCAAAGACAACTCTGCTGGTCAAATTTGCTGCCAAGTCCTTCTGAGGTGAGCTTTAGGCACCTCCTTAGCAGAAAGGGGGAAAAAAGACACCTCCTAAAATATGCAGAAAGAGATGAGAATGACTAGTATTTGACCCTGGCTTTCAGGAGCTTCAGCCAACTTCGTCGGTGTGTGGCTAACTGGGATATGCATGAGCCCCATGCAGTGTGTAGGTTCCAAGCACTCTGCATGAAGAGCGGGGTGGGGGGTATTGCATTTCTCTGGAAGACCAGGGATACTCAGTGGTTCTCAGGATTTTCAGGGACCATAAATGGTGTCTGTATTCACAACCTATTATTGCGGCAACAGATTCCCATCAGCTTAGTGTATAACAACATGCAAGGGTATTTAGCTCTCAGCATGGTACAGTATCATCTGCCTAGAATCAGGAGGACTGCAATACCCACCGCCATATTTGGGGTGCAGGCTGTGGTACTTTGAATGTTGAATGAGAATGTCCCCATAGGCTCATATGTTTAAATGCTTGATCCCCAGGTGGTGGAACTGTTTGGGAAGGATTAGAGGTGTGGCCTTTGGGGAGAGATGTGTCCCCGGAAGTGGGTGAGCTTGGAGGCTTCTAAAGACTCTTGACTTTTTTGAGTTAGCTTCTCCTTCTCGTGGATGGAGATCTGAGCTTGCAACTGTTGCTCCAGCCACCCACTGCCAGGCCTTTATCCTGCTATTGTGAACCCTAACCCTCTGGAACCACAAACCCAAATAAACCCTGTCATTTATAAGTTGCCTTGGTCATGGTATTGTATCACAGCGGCAGAAAAACAAAAAGGACATGGGCAAAGTTCACCTTCACAAGGTCATATTTGTAGGGCCATGGTTCCAGCTTCCTTCTTGGCAATTGTCTGGAGCTACGCTCAGCTCCCAAAGTCTCTGCCACTCCTTGTACATGTCCTTAGAGCTCAGAAGCAGGAATCCTGCGACAGTTTCTACCAGGAACATCTCTCGTACCCCTAGTTTGCTTACTGTTCCTTCATCTCTCCTCCTCCTCTGCTCTTTAGGACCCTGTGGCTACCGAGAATTCAGCCTCCCAATCCAGGGATGCCTCATTATTTCAAGATCATGTATGATTATCAGCCTTCATCATATATTGCAAACACAGGCAAGGCCCACAGGGGTGAAGTTCATAGGACCACCCCTACAGCCTGTGTCCTTGTGATGTCCTGAGATGGGGTAGTGGGCTCCTCAAACTATACTTTCATTGAACACCTTCTAGACACCCAGTACTCACAAAGTTTCTCCATGAGAGCATACTGGAGCAGAGTCCTGCGGCAGTTCTTAGCTGTCTGCATCCCCTGCAACAAATTACCTCAAACACCATTGCTTAGAACAACCAGAGTCTCTTGGTAGGTTGGAAGCTGCTGTGATTCCTTGTCTGGTCAAGGCGCAAGCACAGTGTGTTTATCTTGACTGGCAGAGGGGACGTGTGGTACCCATGTGAGGCAGGCCTGCTTCATCCATTCTCCTTGAAAAGACCAGGGCATCTCCTGACTCACAAAGCCCCAGATTGTGTGGCCAGAGAAACTCCCAAGTCCTGGTCCAGTACAGATATTTAAACTGATGTCCCATGCCCCAGACTCAAAAGTTAGATTGTTCGTGTCCTAATAGGTTCATTGACTGATTTTGGAAGCAGAGGCTCACTGTGTACACACCAGGTTGGCCTGGAACTTGCTATTTAGCTTAGCTTGGCCTTGAACTCCTGTTTCTCCCACCGAAGTCTCCCAAGTGCTGGGATCTGAGGCCTATATCTGCGTACCCCACTATATTTTTTGGTACATGTTTGTGGACTCCAGTTGGATAACTCAATGTATGTGTGCAGTGAGTAATGATCAAACCAAAGTAATTAGCACTACTGTGTCATGCACATCACTTCTCCATGCTGGGGAATTCCACACTTTTGTAGTTATTTAGGAACACACTTCAAATTGCTAAGGGCCAATCCTGCTTAGATGTTTGGCTTGGAGTTGAATTGGAGAGTAATATTCAAAACTTCCACCCAAGCATCATAATCGATGAGTTTTCTTGGAAAAATAACTAGCCAGGCTTGTGTTCCTCAGGGTGTGGAAAGGTGAGTGTCCCTTTAGATAGGACAAGTTCCCTCTGGCTGTTGCTGTCTCACACCTTTGCACACTCTAGTATCGGGCCTCACCCGAGTTTGCAGTTCCCAAGATGTGGTCTGTGTCTAGAGAACTTTCCAGACTGTTGTAATTAGAGGGAAGAATGGAAAGCCAGCTAACAATTTTCAACACTTTATCAGATGCGGTAGCAAAGAGTACCTTTATTAATTTTAGGGGTAGGATTCTCAGAGATGAACTAGTGTGGCCAGGTCCCCCAGTTCTTCGAGATTCTTCTAGGCCGTACCAAGATGCGCCGGCTTTGGTGTCCGGCTGGGAATTTCCAGGCCTGTTTAATGGCTGCAGTTCTGATCAGCCAGATCTCTGCTTGCAGAGGAACTTATCTAAATCTCACTTCAACAGATAAGCAGAGGAGCTTCAAACGGTTTATAAATCAGGCTGGAACTCGGCCAGCACACTAGACGCTGAGCACCAACAGAACAAAAGCAGTCCAGCCTTCCGCAGTGTTAGCCTGGGTGCAGAGCCAGGCTGGAGAGCTGCCTCCCCTCCGACCAGATGAACATCACTCTGGCCTCACATCAGCTTCCCCAAAGTCTTGAGTTTATTGCAGGCACATCTTTTTCCTCACATCTGCACACTGAGGATGGCTACAGGCCGACATTGCTGGAAAAGCAATCCCTTGCTCTTGTACGCTAGGACGGTCTCTGCAGAGAGGAGATGGAGGCTCTAGATAGGGACCTAAGAGAGGAGTCAGCTCACAAAAGCTACAGTGTCCTGAGCAGTGAGGCAGGAATGCACCTTCTCCATCCCAGCCGGGGCGTCTCAGAGCACAGTGTAGTGGCTCATCAGTCATAGATGGGCAGAGGGAGGGCCTCAGGGCTCTTGACACAGCCCTCTGTAGGCGTGATGGATGTGGAGAAACCCTACCCTTCCCAGGGGGTCAGGTGGCACCAGTCAGACAAAGAGGGCAAACAATTCCATCTTGAAAAAGAACTCCCCTTTCCACCTCCCTCCCTCCTTCCCTCTCTTTCCCCCCCTCTCTCTCCCTCCTTCTCTCTCCCTCTCTCTGCCAAAAAGTTACAGTATCCAGCCGTTCCTTATTAAGTTAGAAGTCTGCGCAAAAAAAGGTGGGGGGAGAGAGAGAAGAAGCAACAGGGCTCGTGTGTAGAAATACAGAAATATTCGCTGGGGAGGCACAGCTGTTTCCCTGGTACAGGCATGCCTGGAGAAGTAAGGAAATGGCATTCCTATTTGCTGCAGAGTCAAAAACCAGCTGCTCTCCGGATTTCAGAGGGAGATGCTAGGCCAGGCTGTGCTCACCCAAGGCTTCCCAAGGCTTTTCCTGCAGAGGCTGTGGATGAAAACTAGAGAGTGAGAGGAGGTAGACAAAAGGAATGTGTGTGACTACCGTGTGCTGGCTGCAGGAGATGGCTTCTTTATGTTGGTTCCTTGACTTTCGACATCTTTGGGAAGTGGTCCTAATTGGATCTGGATTAATTTGAGCCTTTGATAAAATACATAATGCCATCCCCACCTCTCCCTCTTTCCAATCCTGGCCCCAAGAAGTTTTAGAAATGTCTATATATTTGCTTACTCTCCAGACACTGAGGGCAACCATGTTCCTCAGCCACAGTGCAGAAGTCTGACCTGCTGCATGCCGCGATGTGTCTGTGCTGCCGCGTGTTTCGAGGCATCTCAGGTTCTCACTCATCTCCACTCACAGGCTGGACCCTAGAGGCCTTGGAGCCGTCTGCTTCTCAGTTTTGATCTGATGGGCGGACAAGAATCCAGGGCAAGCCAAGATGGCCGCCCTTGCCTAGCACACACTGCCAGGGTGCTCACTTGCCCTCAGTGGGCCAACTTGGAGGGCATGTCTCCAACCAACAAGTAGTACAGAGAAGAGCCAGCCCTTGGTAGCTGGCAGGAAGTGCAAAGTTGTAATGACAAACCAAAGTTCCCAACCTGTGAAGCTTTCCCGGCCCACAACAATTTATCATTAGACCCTAGAGAAACTTGGGGAAGGTACTTAGCTGTTTGCTTCTTAAATCTTACCCTTCCTGTCCTGCCTGGCCATAGAGAATTAACAGACAGCTGCGTGCGGTAGGAAGCGCTTGGCTGTTGTAATGATCAAGGCTCAACTCAAAATCAACCACCTTCATACCCAGAAGGTAATTCTCTGGCCAACGATGAAGGACAGAAGGTGAAGAAACTTGCAGAGTCTAGGTGACCTGTTCACCCTGTAGCATGGCACTCAATCACGTGCTGCTCAGGGGACTTCAGATGCGTGGCTCCTTTTCAGTAGGAATTGGGACTTGTTAGGTTTGTGGGAGGGACCAGGTTCAGGGGTCGTGGGAAAGTTAATCCCGTCTGAACATACAGATGCCTCAGTTAGATGGGTGCAGCATTCTGGGTACCTATGGGTCTTCCTGCCCAGAAAGCCCTCGCTTGATTTTGGATCTTGCAGCCCATGGTGTTTGGTGTTAAGTGTTGATTTCAAACACCAAATCTTTTGTACTGTCACCTAAAAGGGTAGAGCAGGAGGATGGAAAGGCACAGTCTTCGGAATGGCTGGGTTGTCTCACTGTGATGTAGGTTGTACTGGACATCTTCTGGGCTACACTCTGTAGTCAATGGTGCTAAATCTTACACAGTGCGAATAACACATTGCCTTAGCCTATCATGAGAATCTGGAAAATAACTTTTTTCTCTTCACCTTTCTTCCTCTTTATTTCTCTTTTTCTGGAATGCCTTCATCTCTGATCTTAAAGAATTTGCTTTTTTTTCACCCTTAAGTCTTGCTTTTTGGAGGTAGTATTGAAGATGCCATCTTTGTCCTGCTTGTGAGACACACACAGAATGCCGATGGCAGTGCTCAATTTCTTCCATCTATGAGCTTGTGATAATACTTGTGACCTGTTCATATTTAGCCAAGCAGCTACTCAGTGCCTTGCTGGTTCTCATTTTGAGGATTTGAATCCAGAGCCTTGTGAGCATTAAATGAGCATTCAAGCACGAGGCTCCTGCTCCAGCCTTCAGCATCATCCTCTCTGCACAGATAACCCAGCTATCGTGTCCAGGCAGCTTGCAGAGGTCCCTCAATCTTGACAATCCTAGCCCAGTCAATAATAATAATAATAATAATAATAATAATAATAATAACAATAATACTGTTTTTCTTCAGCACAATTCTGAACTCTAGAAATAGAGACAGACGTTGTAAGAGGAGAAAGGTTTTGGCCCTTGCTTTGCTGGGCACAGCACGTGGAGAGTTTGCAGGTGTCTCTCATCTATGAGGTGATGTATACAAGAATGGAAACCAGTGTGCTAATGACAGCGAGAGGGATGCTGGGAAAGAGCCTGGGTCTTGTGTGACATCGCAGAATTGTTGAGCGAGACCTTGACCGTTCCTTCTCATTTTCTTCTCTATGAAACAGTCCGTGTCTCTTAGCTGTAGCTGAAGGACCGCTGCTTCTAGAACCTCGTGAAGATTTGGAAATGACCCAGCAAGCACTTGCCATCTAGCATGCATCAGGAGTTCTCGATCATTCATGGCAAGGAAGAAGATAAGGGCTCACACCGGGACCTTTAACTCCCACTGGGAGGTCTTATGGGTCTCCTCACTATGCAAGGTTATCAACTTAAGCTGGTAAAATGCTGCTAAATGGGAAACAGCAGTAAACAGGCCATTCTACAGGCACAGCTGGGTCTTCCTTCTCTCTGGCTTCCAAGTCATCTGTCTCCTTCCCTGACTGTGAGTTCATCAACTTTTCTTTTCCTTTGACTAAATTGCTGGATTTTTCGAGCTATCCCTGGACAGGGAGAGTGAGGCAGAGCCTGTACTTTAGTCAGTGGTGTATGGATGAGTTGTCTACAGGGTGAAAGACTGAGAGCTGAGCTGGGAGCCAGCATGGTTCCTCCAGATGCAGCCAACGCTTACGGCCTGATGCTGGGTCATACACACCAGTCCTGTGAACATGGGGCGCAGAGAACCCAGCAGAGAAGATGTGGGCATGAGCATGTGTGAAAAGCTCTTGCTGTCACCCGACAGTACGATGTTGGGAATGACCAGCTCTGAACATCACAGGGATTGCTAACAATGGCTTCAGCAGCCACATTCCATGCCCCAGCCTCTGCCCCAAGTGTTTTGGATATGTTGTCTCCTCTCCTCTTCATCTATTCCCTTACTTATCTACCTCTTTACAGCTGAGGTCTTCTGGCATTTTCCAAGCTGGCCTGAACCTCTTAGCTCGTAGGGCTCCTTCTCGCTCAGCCTCCCTGGAGCTGTGACTTCAGGGCCACGCTGCAGTGGGTTTTGTTACAGTTCTGTGTGGTCAGTGCCACTGTCACAGCTGCTTTGGAGATAAACCCACTGAGACCCAAATGTGCAGTGTGAGGAATAACTGGGTTTTATATCTGACTCCTTCTAATTACAAAACTCATCATCATCATCATCATCATCATCATCATCATCATCATCATCATAACAAAATCACTGAAGAGATTTGAGCTCGAAAGGAGGAAACAGAAAAGGAACGAAGATAGCAGGGATGAGGAAGAGGAAAAGGGAAGAGGAAAGAGGAAGAAGGAGCCCTCTGGCAGGAGGAGCACTCAGCAGGAGCCCAGCTTCACAGAACAGGGCTTCCCAGAAGGGCATCAGAGCCACATGGCCCTCAGCTCAGTGACTAACACGGAAAATGCAGGGAGGATAAAGCAGAAAGCAGCCTAAACTGGCACAGAGCCCCAGAAGAGCTTCAGGTTCCCGTGGGAATGAGATGGAGGGACCTGGGGAAATGACCGGAACTGTTTATCTGCTGAAGGCTTGACAGTCACTAATAAGAGGTTGTCTAGGAGCACAAAGGGTTGTGGTTGGGTACATCAGACCAGGGGACATGACATTCAGAGAGGAGAAGCCAAATCAGATCTTTATTCCTTTTTTNTTTTAGTACAGAAGAGCAGGTAGCTGTTCCAGGTGTGTCAAGCTGACAGCCAAGATTAGCCACCACATGGGTTAAAAGCATGGGTTGGAGAAGTGCCTTTCTCCAGCGGGCAGCAGTCAGTCCATGCGGGCACCCATAAACTGGTCAAAGTGCTGAGAAGGGGATCAACCCTAAATGTACATCTCTATCACCCTCCCTGCCGCCAGTGCCAAGGGAGCATCACGGGAGAAGAGGCATGAGGCATGCAGGACCTGTATGATGGGGGAGGGCTGTGGGGTGCTCTTCCAGACATGGCAGGGCTGTGGCCCTCGTGACCTCACAGCAGCAATGGTTTATCATCACATGACCAACACGAGACCAAGTCAGCCAAAACCCTAGCATAGACGGTTAGATGATTGATAGTCCCGTTCTACACTGAGGCGCGATTGGCAGATGGCAGCTGCGGAAGTAGTGAGAATCGCTCTTTAAGAATGTGGTCACTGGTGGATTTCCCAACACCCATGCCCGCTGTGAACAGCACTAACTGGACTTAGTGGGTTATAAAAATATAAAGCAAGAAAATTGACTTAGGAGGTGGAGGTGTTGGGGAGATATAGAAGGAAGGAAGGGGGAAATGAAGGCTAGATCTAATCATATTTCATTGTGTACATATATAATAATCTCAGAGAGTGAACAGTTAACTAAAAAAATTAATTGAAGAAACACTGTCCAGGGAGCCAAAGGGGGTTAATAACTAAATGGGACAGGAGTAAGGAAGGATAGTGGCTATGGGTGAATGTGCCCAATACGTATATGCATGACAACTTCAAAAAATAAGTACATTTTCAAAAATGTGAGATGAGGAACCTGACTTTGGAAGGCAATAAAGCTGCGGGTCAGATTTCAAATATTTCATTGTCCCTCTGCAATGAGAGACAGCTTGGGAAAAGATTTTATAGACACTGAAACCATTGTCAGGGACGATGGCCCCAGAGGTTTCCACGAGGGTGAAAATGTCCATTGGAGATCAAAGCGGGCTGTCCTCAGAGCGGCGTCACAGGGCCATCCTCTGAAAAGTGACCCACTGTTGGGCTCAGCTCCCTCTAGGAGGCTGAATTGGAGCCAGCTGGTGTCTGGAACGTAACTCCTGGGTCACTCTCTGGTCTCCGTTTGAAGGCCAACTGCATGTGATTACGGGCGACAGATACAAAGCTTGTGTTAAGTCCAGGACGGAACTTGTTGAATGAATAGCAATTGAGTTGAAAATTAGATGAATGGATTGAGTTTCCTCTCTCTCTCTCTGTCTCTCTCTGTCTCTGTCTCTGTCTCTCTCTCTCAAGATTGAATTCGAGTTCTCTGGGCCTTGTCAACTCAATGCTTATATTTCTAAGTGTGTTCTTGAGGGACATCACTTCAGGGTTGATTGGTATTTGAGTAAGCTAAAGCTCTATCAGACATACGTATGACATAATCAGAACACAAAATCACTGCCAGAAATGCTCCATTTCAGTGTGTGCATTTCCTCCACAGTGGCCAAACGACTGAGTCTCTTGTTTCATTTTTAGTTCTGAAGCTCTTGGTGGAGCATGCCTGCGCAATATTAGTATCTGGAGGGAACAACAACCAAACCAAAACAACAGAGACCCGACACTGCTGTTTCTGCTCAACAGATCCTAACTTAAGTTGGGTGGGGTGTGGCCTGGGCACTGAGGCTTTTAAAGCCTACAAGGCAACACTAAGGTGCAAAGCCCCAGAATCCACTGCAGACCACAGTGAAGCCTTACCAGGGGAGGTGCTGGTGGCAAGTGTGTTTCTCACCAACACTTCGCTGAGCGTAAACACACCAGAGCAAACTCTTACACCCACGAACCCAGGGCAGCCTGTGGACGATCTTTGGAAAAATTCAAATTTGTAAACTGATAATATATATAACTCCACGGGCCCCATATGGTTCCTGTTATCTTGAGGAGAACTATACACATTTGCCTTGCCCCAGGCAGAAAGATAAATAACAGATGTGGGTAATTTTTATCACACTTGTCCTGAGCAATAATAGAAAAATAAGAAATGAAGAGGGCAGGAAGCAGAGCAACAATCCTGCAAATGAACCTCAAGTTGTTGTAGGGTATATTCCACATTTTCAGCAGAGGTCACGGTTTCTAAGAGGGAGTATCTCTCCCATGAAAGCAGGCAGTATTAAACATGCGAGAGTAACGCAGTCAACGTAATCCTTTGATAAACGCAGTAACTAAAACCAACATGTAACATTTCCTCAGCACTATATGTGCTGAATTAATTACCCGGCTACAAGCCCAGATTAAATCTACAGTTGTATCCCACACCCCCTATCGGATGAGGAGCCAGACCCAGGGAATGTGGGCAGTTTGTCCAAGGGGACACAATGGTGTGGTAGAGTCTCAGACTGACTTGAAACAGTCCAACTTCAGATGCCACAGTGAGGCAGCCCAGAGCATCTGATGATGATGGGGAGAAAACACCTGCAGAGACGGGTGACAGGGATGTCCAAGCAGAATGTGGGACCCGAAGAATCTACTGGGAGAATGGTTGCTGATACTCTTGGGGAATTTAATAGATACACCAAGTATTGACTTATTTTAAATACTCAAATAGCACGTTTTAGAGCTTTTATTTGAAACACACAATGTACAGTGAATGCATGTAAGTGTGTGTGCACACACGGATATGTGTATTCTCTTTAATTGCTTAATTATTGAACATTCATAAATCTGTGACAAATACGTTGTATTAAGAATCAGGAAATCCATCGGCCAATTCCAGCCTCCTGCTTGTATTATCATTTATAAAGATATGGTGATTGGTCCTGGGGGGGGTGCAGGTCACCCAAGGCCTCCATGGGTCCCCTTGACAGATGGCCAGAGACAGATACACCATGCAGAGAGAGTTTGGGTATAGAGTTTATTTAGTGGGTTATGGAGGGGGAAAGGAAGGGGGGAGAGGAGGAAGGGGAGAAGGGGAAGAAGAGAAGGGAAATGGGGAAGTAGTATTTGTCTCTTCAGAAGAGGGATGGGAAGAGAGCAGGCAGAAGAGGAGGTGGGGGAAGGCTGGGAGTGGGCGGAGCTTGTCTCTTAAAGGGTCAGAGTACCCATGTGACAGACCAGGCCCGCAGATTATAACACCTTGTTTTTGGTAAATAATGCTTGATTGGTATGCAGGCATGGGGGTGTCTTTTCACATTGCCTAATATTTCCTTGGTGCAGCACAATTGAATAGTCACAACAGAGGCCCCCAAAGCAAAGTTCCTAACTCTGTAGAAAGCACTGGCAAGCCCCACCTCAGCTGCCTTTTTTCTCCTCCAAGGACAGTGGCTCCCATAAATTCTACACCCATTTGCCTTTTAAGAAAACCTCTTAGTTTTACACATTGACTGTAAAATGTGTCAGGAGAACAGATAAATAAATAAATAAATAAATAAATAAATAAATAAATAAATAAATAAACAAACCAGGAGAACAGATTCTTCGGTGATGTTTGCCACGCTTATCCACTGGTGGTGGCTGGGGGACAATACCTCTTTGCTGTCCTGCAGTGACCTTTCTGGTAACACCGTTTGCCTGTGTAGTGGCCATTGATGCACATGGGTAACATTTATAGATTTGTTGCTATTTTGAATAAAGCAGCAACTACAAAATTCTCAGTATAATTTCTGATGAACACATATGAGAAATCCTCTAGGGCCAGAGAGACAGCTCAGTAGTAAAGCTTGCAAACCTGACGCCTTGAGTTCGTTCTCAGAACCCACATGAAGGTGGAGGGATAGAGCCAACTCCTGCCATCTGCACTCCCTGCCCCCGCCCCATGCGCACACTCAGCATAATAAAATCTAAAAATGAAAGCCTAGGTATTTCTCTGCAACATGTGTTTAGAATATTTATGTCACGGTGTATTTGTTCCCATGCCACCATTTGCTTCTGCCTATTACTGAACCACATAAATGAACCATACATTCTGCACATTAGACCCTTGAGCATCCCTCTCTTTGAGCTAGAATAATGTCTGTCTAATAAGAATTAGTCATTCTTTATGTACTTGACTGGACTCATGGGAAAGCCATTCTCTTCTAGATACGTTTGAGTGAATATTTTATTAAATATGTATTCTGCTCCTCTGAACAGTCATTCTATTTCTACAAACCCATTCTTTTCTACACATTTTATTAACATCTTACATTCTGGTTGGAAATCATTTATCATTTACATCTCATCATGACATTAAGTTTCTACCCTTCCGCTCCAGATGATGTTCTGTTGCTCTCGGTCTGGTTTCATTTTAGTCAGAGACAACACCTGGTGTGCCTTCCCTCTGACTTCTGCTCCCAGTAGAACCCATGTTGGTGATTTTTCTCTGCATGCCTTACAGAGTGTTTCCTGCTATCATTGGGCGGCTGTGTCCATCAGGCTACCCTGACAGCATTGGCCAATTCTTCCCTGTCTGCATGTGTTTCTGTTAGTTACCATTGGTGCTTCCAGTTGTGACACTGGATTAGTGTGATCAGCATGCAGCTTCAGTAGTGTTCGTCTGGCTCCTTGTGTCCTTCCCCATGGCATTTCTCTTTTAATCAGTGCATCTTTACATTTGCACATACATCATCGGACTTCGGTCACATGCAAGCCTGTGTTTTATGTTGACAATGATTTGAGCCTCGATTTTTATTCCAAGTTTAGAGTCTCGTTCTGTTTCTATGGTGCTGGAGGTGGAAGGCAGGGTCTCACACCGGTGAGGCAAGTGTTCTGCTGAACTAGACCCTCAGCTCTTCAAGGGCTTTGTCTTTTCATTTTAGGGCATCTCAGTTATTCACACTCAGTTTGGATATTAGTGAGGGCTAAGTTTAAAGTTACCACCTTGGTCCTTGATTCCTGTCTGCCTTATTGCTTATTTGTTAAAAACAAAACAAAGCAACCCTCTTATATTCTATTTTGTGCTGTGTGAACTTTTGTCTCACTGTTTCCTTTGTTAGCTAATAGCTTGAAATCCATACTTTGTCAAGCGGGTGGTTGGTCACAGGTTATAGTTTATGTTTAACTCACCATAGTTCATTTATTAGTATACTTACCACTTACATATGGCATAAGGACTTTCTCATGCTACACATTTATTCTTCCATAATTGTCCCATTGTAGCCACACCTTTTCGTGTATGCATGCAAGGCTACCTGTTGACGCTCACCCTATGAGCGTCTCTCTCTCCACCCCTGCCATCGTCCCTCCTCCTTTCCCCATTTCCCAGTTCCCTTTCTCACATTCATATCCTTTTGTAAGCTGTGTGATCACTGGTTTAGAGTGAAGCATGATTAATAGAAACCCAGAGAGAGAAACTGGGGTTCAATTTGAAGGTCAGAAAAGCGAAACAGCCAGTCACTGGCTTTTACCTCTACCTCAGAAGGAAATGGCGATCCAGGAGTCTCCGAATGAGACTGAGCCAGAGGGTTGTCTCCTCCTTCTTTATAATCCTCTCTAGTTCTGGGATTAAGGGCGAGCACCACTACCGCCTGGTTTCTGTGGCAAACTAGTGTGGCTACTGGGGTTAAAGGTGTGTGTCATTGATACCTGGTCTGTAAAGCTGGCCAGTGTGGCTGTTTTATTTTTTTGATCTTCAGGCAAGCTTTATTTATTAAAGTACAAATGAAATGCCACTACAGTAGAGCTATCTGCTGGAGCCCAGAGGTTTGCCTGTGGGCTCACAACTGAAGAAGATGACTGCCTCTCCCCCAGAACCCACCAGTATCCATAGCTCAGCAGGAAGCCCCTTCCAGATCCTTGGTTGACTGTTGATAGGCCCAATCTTTGTAGGTACAGTGCAGGCAATCCTAGCTGCTGTGAGATAGTATGTGCAATGGCTGTGCCATGCCCAGAGGTCAGAATTTCACAGCCCTTCTTTCTATAGTCTGGTTCTTAGATTCTTCCTGCTCCCACTTCTGTGTTGTTCCCTGAGCCTTAGGCAATGTGGTTCAAATGTCCTCAGCTCAGGCATCCCCTTGAGCATCCATGAATTCTGCTATCACCATCGTTTGCCTCAAGGAGAAGCTTCCTTCCCAAGGAAGGCTGAGGTGAGCATTTGTCACCTGGTATCGACATAAATATTTAGGAGGTAGCTTGGCGCCAATTCATTTTGTATTATATGCTGTGAAGCTTGCATAATTTAAAAGTATTTTTTGTTTAAACAATGAGATTTAAGGATAAATTGTAGGAAAAATGTATCTGTTATATGATTACTTTCTCATCCCTTGTGTAGATTCATAATTTCATCTGGCATTGTTTCCTTGTGCCGGAAGGTGCCAGTGCCAACTTTTCTCACTTTCATACATTTGAAAAAGAACTCTTTAATTTCTTATTGTTTTTAATATTTTTGAAGATACAGAATTATCTGATACCTATTTTCTTTTATACCTTAGAAGTTCCATGCCATTGTCTACTTATATTGGAAAGTTGAAAACAATTATTTTTAATTATTGTTTGCATGAGTCTGTATATAAGTATGTGGACATTTGTGCAGTTGCCCACACAGCCAGAAGACGGTGCCATATGCCATATGCCTAGGAGCTGGAGTTACAGACAGTTGTGAGTCACCATGTGGGTGCTGGGAACTGAACTCTGGTCCTCTGTGAGAGCAGTATGTCCTCCTAAACACTGAGCCATCTCTCCAGCTCCGGGGGGGTATCTCTTTAAGATTTTATGTTTTATGGATTTTGAATAATTTCTTATATTTTGTTGCTTACTTCATGTTCCCTCTGATTGGGAGATCATTAAGTTTCCTCCTGTATGTTTGTGTGGCAGGGTGCAAAAGACAAACGTTTTAGCCATTGTTTAAAAACACATGTCTCTCTCTCTTGGACAGTTTATTATACTGTATGTACCTAAAAGCATCTACAATGCATTCCAAGTCTTTATATACACATGCATATATAGTTTAAAGGAAAATCTCCCATCTGGGTAGACAACATTCCCCCCAAAAACTATAGACTTCAACACTGAGCATAAGAAGTCCTCTTTTGAGTTCTTGGTCATGGTTGTCCAAGAGGCTCCCAAAACTTTATAAGCCCAATTGCTTTGGTTGACTCCCCCAAAAGATCCTCAACTATAGAATCTAAATATACTGATGTGAGTACATGGCCAGAAGAATGTTTCAAAAACTTACTGGTGAAAATGACCATGGAGATTCTTAAAGTTAGAGAAGATGCAAGAAGCAGATGTGTTCTGCTCAGAACCTTTAGAGGGGATTAACAAACACAGGCAAAAGATAGCAAAAACGGTTGAGAATATGAGCAATATGTATCGTTATGGATTAATGCTTTGTTTGTTTGTTTTTTCTAGACAGGGTTTCTCTGCGTACAGCCCTTGTCATCCTGTATAGCGTCTGCACGAGAGCCGGGAGCTAAGCTGGAGATGTAAAAACACATGCACACAGATAGACAGACACTGGGACACAGGCCATCCTTGATACAGGAATGCCAAGAATGCCTATTTTATTGTGCTCAGGGACAGCTTATATAGGGCTCTGGCCATGCACCAGCTCTTGGGATCTCTCAGCTGCAGACTCATCAGAACCCACTCCCTTGCCATCAGGGTCTTGGGCTCAGAACAGCTACAGGCTGCTCAGAGCAGAGGAAAACAAGATGTTTACAATTGTAGTCTGTAGTTCCAAACAGTCCTGGAACTTGCTCTGATGACCAGGCTGCCCTTGAACTCACAGAGATCCTCCTGCCTCTGTCTCCTGAGTGCTCGGATTAAAGGCGATCTGTATCAAATTAAATAAAAAAGCATGGGAAAACAGCACCAGTGGGCTTTCCCAAGCAGAGGGTAGTCAGGGCTGGAGATCAAGGTCGACAGAAGGCTACATTGAAACACCAGCAAGCACAAAATAAACATGGCCAGTGTCCAAGATCTCTGCAATGAGATAGAGAGACCAAACTTGAGAGTCTGTGGGATAGATGGAGCCGAGATAAAAGCCAAAAGCCCAGAGAATCCAGGCAGAATTTCCCCTGTGCAGATCTTCTGCACAGGAAGTAGACGTAGAATTGACAAAGCCTTGGCAGAGAGTGGTCACCACAGTGAACCAACAGCCCACGGAGTAGAGAGAGGCTTCACTGTCAGACAGGGGTGGCACCCAGGATACATAAATAATTACAAAAATCAAACACCAGAAAACCAATGTGATTAGTAAAAGGGCTGAGAAATGGAGTCACAGCTCTCAAAAGCAGAAACACTTTGGGATATTATCGGAGTATTTTCTGAGCCAATAAATACTAGAAAGTGTCCAACATCCTTGTTCTTCAGGAAATTCAAATGAAAGCTGCGTGGAGATACCATCTCATCCCAGTCAGAATGGTGACAATTAAGAAAATGACCAGGGGACTGGTGTGGATGTGGGGTGAAAGGAACTCATCCCTTAGCGGTAGGAGTGTAAATCTGTTGCAACTTTCATGGAAGCCAGTGTGTAGACTCCTCCAGAAAGGAGAAACAGATCTATAGCATGTCCCATTCACACCATGTTTGGCTGCATATGTGTACTACACATAACACAGTGATACTTGTTCATACATGTTCATCGCAGCACGGTTCATAACAGTCAGCAAATGGGAACAGCCTACGTGTCCATCAAGAGATGAATGGATCAAGAAAATGTATTGCATGCACTGGACTTTCATGTAGCCACCAAGGAAATAAAATGATGATATTTACAAGTAAAGGACAGAATTTTAAGTAAGTTATTGCAGGAAAGGAAGCAAGCCAGACTAGGGAAGACAAAACACTGCTCACTTTCACTCACATACAGAACATAGATTTAATGTTTTATGTATTTGTGCATATGTGTGTATTTATGTATGTGTGTAGTCAGGAGGGGGTCACGAGAGAACAGGGAGAGATCTGAAGGTGGGGAAGAATGGAACGGGTGATAAGAGATCAGAAGGGGAAGCGATCCCAGAGAGAGATGGGAACTNGGGGGGAGAGAGAAGCAAATGAACGCAGAGGACGACACATGCGTGTGCAAATGATGCCATTAAGCCAATTATTTACACGCTAATCTAAGAAAGTGTTTTAAAATGAAGATTTAAAAAGATCACCAATATTTTACAAAGTCTAGTCTCATATTAAGCTTTGTTTTCCTGTTTTTTTTTTTCATGCTGGATAGTCTCCCTCCCCCACTTATGCTTTTGTGTGTGATGTGTGTGTTCCTGTGTGTGGTGCAGGAACACATGTGGAGGTTAGAGGAAGGTCTCTGTTGCTTTGCTCTTGTACATGATGCTAAATTCCAAGGGTTCTGCTGGTTCTGCTTCCCACCCTGATGTAGGAACACTGGGATTATAGATGAGCCCTGCTTTATGTGGGTTCTGGATACTCAAACTCAGGTTCCCATGCTGCAGGTCACGTGTTTTCCCAACTGAGCTAACTCACCAGACACCTGGCAACATTTTGTGTTGTGGGATAGTTGTACACGGTGCACAGATGTGTCATTGTGATTGGGTTAATAAACTGAGCAGCCAGCAGCTAGGCAGGGGAGGTTAGGCAGAGAGAGGAACTCAGGGTAAGAATCTAGGCACAGAAGAGACACTAGGGAGACGTGGAACAAGTCAGATACAAGTCAGATGTACAGAATGAAGGAAAGGTAAAAGTCACGTCACAGGATGTAGATTAATAGAAATGGGTTAATTTAAGTTCTAAGAACTAGTTAGCCACAACCCTAAGCTATCGGCCAAGCTTTCATAATTAATAAGAAGTCTCTGTGTCATTATTTGGTGTTGGTGGTCCCCAAAGCAAGTCCGACAAGAGAGAGATTCACAATAACTGGTGCTCACCGCATGGCAGGTCCACCTTCCTAGGGCTTGGGAAAACTGAATGAGAAGCTGTGACCAGGATCTGGACACATCTAGCAACTGCAGTCTTTCATGTAGTCTCTGTTTTAGCTCCTTTAAGAGGACCTGTTTGTTGTTCAGCCCAGCACTTAAACAGCTGGCAACTCCAAGAAAACCTCTGAACAGATACAATATGCTTGAAAATGTGCTTAGGTGCTAAAGAAAGAAAAAGAAAATGGGTGTAGACCGTCACAGAGAAAATAGCTTAAAATAATAATGTCTTTAAAGAGAGTGTAAAGTGTAAAGTAATATAAAGAAGAATAAGTCATGTAAGGATGGGAGATACACAGGGAGCCTGCGTTCTGTATGGTGTTTTGGTGACTTTGAATGTTTTAAATGCTGATGAGAGACACTGGATTATAGAAAAAATGCTAAATTAAACTAGTCTGTATATTTTAAGGATATCATAACTTCAGAGTGGAAGTCAGAAAGTGTGTTGTGTTGGGGAGGTGTTTTGTCTTTGTTTCCACAGGAAACAAAAAGCTATGGATTCCTTCAAAATTAATAAGAACCAGATTTGGTCAGGGGAGACCTGAAAATCTTGGTTACAGGCATGAAGGAAGAAACAGAAAAACTACAGGACAGGTGATGTGTAAGCTGATCCCTTGACATGGGATCAATCATGAGACTGGATGAGACATGATAAATCTTGTTGGCTACAGAGGTTCATGACTTGTTACTAAATGCTAGCCTTTCATATGGCATGGATGGAGGTTCATATTACAGTTTGGTTATGCAGGCCAAATGGACTTATAAAGCTGGCAGGTGCCTTTTACTGGCTCAAACATAGAGCAAAAAAATCATCTTTAGCTGATTTGTACATATTGTACTTTCCATACATGTGTTAATTCGTGTGTGTGTGTGTGTAAAACACCTTTAAAAGTTTGTGTGTTTTTAGAAAAAAAAAGACCAGACAGCAATGAAGACAAGTAGCACAGATGATCCAGCTTCTCAGAATGCCCCTGTTGCAAGTTGCTCAAAATTCTGCATCCAAGACAACGTCATTACAGTTAGCTAAGATGGTCCAGTCTCATAAGGTACTCTAGTCAGGACTTCAGGTAAGTTCTGCACTTTCCCATCTCACCAGGACTGCACAATCGTGAGCTCTCCCAGGACTTGACCATTATCTTAATTTTCTCAGGGTTCCCTTAAGATGTCATCACCCCCAAATGACAAGAAATAATTTTAAGAACTCAATGCCTATATTCCCAAGAGGTAGAATGGGTGTTTTTGGTCATTTGATGGGTTATGGATGTTTGTCATTGTTTAAGGTGGTTGGTTACAAGTTGTTGCTGGTCACAGTCAGGAAAAACCTAAGCAAAAGAGGTTAAATTCAGGGATCTCATTCTGAAGAGAAAAAATAACAGAATGTAGAAATGATGGGACAAAAAGATAGATGATGGAATCTATTTTAAAACTAAAGAGCAACTATTAATCTCAAATATTTTATACTGATATGGATTTTTATATATGAATACAAATTTAAGGTTATTTTTGCTTTAACATACTATATATATGTTTCTTCTTTTGTTTATGGTATTGTATCTATGTAGATCACCTAAAACTGTAATGTAAAGTTGTATTTCTTGAAAGCTATTATTACAAACTATAATATTTAAGAAATGCATGTTAATAGTCATCTATAATAAACTTACAGCCATGTTAGGTATATTTTCAATGATAAACATATATATTTGAGGTAGATGTGTGGTCTTCAAACACTGCAGAGATCTATAGAATATGGCATTTAAGATGTTTTAATAACTTAGGGCTTTTCAATGCAATGAGACACATCTGCTCCTGGCAGCACCAATTTACTTCAAGAAAGGATGACAGGCATCAAAGAACCTCTATATGGAGCTTGCCAGTCACTGGGCAAGAAACAGCCCTTGCCTCAACTGCTGATAGCACTCTGTCCTGATTGGACAAGCAGGATGTAAAATAATGCAACTGCTGAACTTTGCCAAGACAAGAACGGTCCTTCAAAATTACCTGCTTCTCAGAAAAAGTCTGTCAGATATTCTAGGCTTGTAGGCTGAAGATGGATGCCCCAATGTAGCAGAGGAACCTTGGGTGACTGTTCAGGCAGCCAGATGTCTCTATTGTTTCTGTAGTTTTGGAAGTTGTTTGCTCTGCATTTCCTGTTTATGTAAGCAATGTTTTATCCTTCTTAGGTCTCTGGTGGGATTGAAGATTAGATAGTTATACTGTTTTCTTTGTTACCAAATTCAGAAAAGAGACTTACAAAAGAGATGTAAAGTCTATAAGGTTGAGAGACATAAAAGCTTAAGTTGTTCACCTAAAAAAATGTTTTTAGGTCTAAAAGATATTTTTAGGATGGTAATACAAGTTATGACAGAAAGCAGTTTAAGTACAAAATTTTGAACTAACCAAGATAGCGTCAATAATAGAGTATTTCTCCAAATTTGCCAAATAGAAATGGACAGCCTGCAGGCACTGTTCCTACCCTTTCTTGAAAATAAAACAGGTTAGCTCTTCAGTAATGTGTGTAAAAGAAGCAAATGTGTAACAGAAAGACAACAATCTCCCTTACTTCATGTAGCACATAGGCACTGAGTATTATTCTGTTCTCCTGGTAGATACGTATAAACCTGACCAATAGGGATGTACATACTCACAAAGAAAAGATTAGCTCAACCATGTTCTTTTTGTAAATTTACCACATTGCTTTAACAATTAAAAAATATAATTTTAAAGATTCTAATATTTTCTCTGCTTAAATACAAACACCCATTCTTAAACCCGTATACATTTGTAGAAACTGTAAGCTTTCTCCCGCTCACTCGAAACTGTGATATCCCTGTGTCCCTCCCTCTCCATCCTGTCACCACCCCAATCCTGTACACTTGATTGCAAGGGACGTGATTTAAGACCTCTGTGGAAGTCTGCAGCCCTCGATGGTACCGAACTCCATCAACAGGTGTCTATGTCAATAGACGCACAACCAAGTTTAGTTTGCCTGTGCGCTGGTCACAGTGAGTGGTAAACAACCATATCTCATAGTGCAGTGGAGAAAGTGTTCTAAGGATGTGTAATAATGGGTGCAATACCACCACCTCAGTTTTGCACTGCACCCACCATGTCTGTCACCTGCTGACAACTAAGTTCCCATGACCAGGTACATGTATGGACAGACAAACTGGAGTATATGACTACTTAACCTATGTGAATCAAATTCAAATTCTTGTCTAGAAAAAGTCTGTGCATATGCATGTCTTCCATAGTTTTCAGGTAGCAGTGGCTTCTTCCAAAGCTCCACCCAGTCCTCCCAGCACAGCACGAAATGAGTCCCCTCCTTGTCCCTAGTGCTCACAGTTCTGTCGTAGATCTGCTTCAAGGCTGTCTTCATGAGCATCCTCTGTCCACATATCACTCTCCGGTGAGAACTCATGTCTTGGGGCTCTTTACCTGCAGTCCCCGAAGCTACCAGAACCCGACAGCTGCTCAGTAGATGAGGGTGGGTTGGGATCTGTGGTAAGAGAGAAAGTGTCTGCCAGGTCCTGATCTCCCATCCCCATTGGCGGAGCACAGAGATCCATGCAGAAACAGAGACATCCACCCTTATCTTTAGGCACTACAAATTTCAACTTATTTTCAGGCAAGTTAGTTGAACACACGACTCCCCCAGGGCAGGAGGCTAGGGTAGGAGGTATGGCATCGCTCAGTCGACAGAAATAGAGGTAAGTCAGTCTGGTGCCCACATGTGCTGTGAATGCTGGCAGCCAGCCAGAAAGCAGGTCTCAATTAAGCAGATGAGGCCAAAGAAAGCACATATGAGACCCAGGCACCTCACCCAAATTCCAGTGCAGTTTCTGAATACACCCTGTCCCCAGCGTGAGGGAGAAACTGAAGTGTGCAGATACTCCAGCCAGCTCCAGAGTCTTCTAAAATCTCTGAGGCATTTCCCCTGGCACCAGGCAGGAGGCCTCAGGAGGTGTGTGTGTGTGTGTGTGTGTGTCTGTGTGTGTGTGTCTGTGTCTGTGTGTCTGTGTCTGTGCCTGTGTATGTGTCTGTATATGTGTGTGTGTGTACCTGTGTCTCTGTGTGTGTGTCTGTGCCAGTGTGTGTGTCTGAATGTGTGTGCCTGTGTCTGTGTGTGTGTCTGTGCCAGTGTGTGTCTAAATATGTGTGCCTGTGTGTGTGTGTGTCTGTGCCAGTGTGTATGTCTGTGTCTCTCTCTCTCTGTGTCAGTATGTGTGTATGTCTGTATGTGTGTCCCTGTGTCTGTGTGTGTGCCTGTGTCTCTGTGTGAATCTGTGTGTGTGCGCATGCATGTGCATGCACACGCCTGCATAGAGAGGTGCAGTCCTGTGTCCATCCAGAAAATCCATCACATCGAAGGCAGCAGTAGCCCTGTCTTGTCAGGACCACAATGGTTTCCTTTTAGAGACAGGGAGAGCACCTGAGAAGTCACTTAGCAGACACATGGGTCACATCCAATCAGTGGCTCTCAAGTGTAGACAAGAGCATTCTATGCTCCTGGCTCTGGAGATGATATCATCTATTCCCATGCCCAGGCCCCATAATTGCCTCTCATTCCTGAATCCTGCTGAATAATGACCTCTCCTCCCTGGGCTTGCAGAAACACTGTAGAGGAAACAGTAGAGCTGAGCTCACCGGTCCAGAAATTCTAACCAGACGATGGAAAAAAATGCTTCGCCAAAGTAAGAGTTCTGGGGATGTTAAAGAGCCCCACATAATCTCATAAGCAGCGTTTTTGAGGCTCAGTTCCTGGGTGGGGCCGGCAAGACTGTCCACCACTCTTCTGTCATTTTGATAATTCCTCCCTAGGCTCCTTGCTCTTTTTCTTGTGAGGGAATATAAGACTTCCCTTTTAAACAAATCAATAAATGGCAGGGTTGAAGGGAAGGAAATACCTTGCAAACACATACATACATACACACACACATGCACACACACACACACACACAGATACATACACAGGGGTGTGGGGCGATTTAAAAAATCTGTAATGGCCAGCTCTCAGGAGGCAGAGACAGGTGGGTTGCTGGGAGTCACTTTGGGCCGAGACAGTGGACAGAAGGACAGAGGCTTCCCCCTCACGGTCAGCAGTGAGTGGTCTCTCCTCTCTGAAGACTGATCCTGAGGGAAGGTACCAGGTTTCATGAGCAGCACAGTTTGCTCACGACTGAGCCCTCCGACCTGACTCTGACCATCATGCCGGTCATATGCCCATACATTCTGACACCACTGTTGCACTGGGGGCAGAGCTCTGCGCTCCATAGCTACTTTTAATTAGTTAATGAAAGTCGTTTCCCATAAAGCACCCGTGGGAAAGAGTGTTCACATGCCAAAACTAGTTCTCACTTGAGCGAGGATGACTGAGGCTTTGGACATGGGCTGCTCTTGCAGAGGACCAAGGGTTAATTCTTAGCATCCACATGGAGGTTCACTTTCTGTGTGTACTGTGGCTCTACCCCCAGGGAAATCTCCCTCTTCTGTGGGAGAATTGTCTGTATTCTGTCAATCATGTTTTAAATAAATGCTAAATGGCCGGGCAGGAAGGATAGGCAGGAAAACCAGACAGGAAGTAGAAATGATGCAATGAGAACANGAGGAAGTTGATTCCTCCCAGTCCTGCGCAGATCACCGAGGAAGCAGGATGTGAACTACCAGCTGAAAAAGGTACCCAGCCATATGGCAAAAATAGATCAGAATAATGGGTTAATATAAGCCACAAGAGCTAATAAGTAGCCTAAGCTAATGGGCCAATCAGCTTTATAACTTATGGAGATCTCTGTGTGATTTTCCTTGGGGCTTGCCCGCTGTGGGGTCCCAGGCGGGACGGAAACCCCCAACAAGCAGGCCCTCCATGTTACACTCTTCTGTTACTGCATGCAGCTGGTACACACACATGCAGACAGAATGCCCTACATCTAAAATGAAATTTTAAAAATGCTCAATGAGAATGCTTAATATTAGCAGAGGCCCAACTTCAAGTAATTTTTTAAAAATATTTTTTCTCTTTGGTTATTATATTTTTCAACCTTCCATATTCTATGGCCAGTGCCTCTGAGCACAGATTTTAGGTTTGGCATATATTATTACGCGTAAACCAAAGGAATGCATCTGAAGTGTCACTGCTATGGACTGGGGTAGGTAAATACCTCTCTACGTTCTGAGGTACCATACTGGAAGGCAGATCTTCAGGGGGCTCTTTATTCCTACATCTAGAACAGGACCCAGGACTGACGATCCCGGGAATGCTTGTGTGATGTTGGCTTTGTGTAGAGATAGAGGTTTAATGAACGGGATGAGTCCGTACACACAGTTGCTGTCAGGATCCACAGAGGACTCACTGCAGGATCTCCCGCAAACATCAAAGACTCACATCTGTCCTCTAGGACGGCACAATGCTCATTTCTCACATCCTCTCTTCAGCTCCTCCCTAGATTATTTATAAAGCTGAGTGCAACTGAGTAAATAGTTGTTTGCTGTATTGTTTCCAGAACAAAGACAAGAAAAAAAATTCTGAACACATTTGGTACAGATGCAGTTTCTTGGCAAATATTTGTATCTGTGGTTGGCTGAATCCACGGATGTGGGGAACCCCCTGATAGAGATGACTGAAATCCACTCTTCTCTTTGGCCGAAGTTTGCCAGATGTTTCTCTCACTAGATATTCTCTGCATAAGTGAATATGGGAGAGACAGAATGAGACCGTGGCATAGGAAGGTTTCGCGTGGAAATGGCGCCATAGAAGGCAGAGGTTAAGGCCGTGGTACAAAAAACCCTCTCAAGACTTGTAGACAAATAACAAGATAGTGTGGGCCGGAGGCTGCCCTAGAGGTCTGTGAGGTCTCTGGGTGGGAAACTCATTTACCCTGAGGGAGGAAGTTAGAAGGAGGCAGCAGCAACAGAAGAAAACCCTGAATTTGCAGAGGACAATGGCCGCCATGAACGTGCCTCAGAAAAGTTTCTTGAAGTTCGATGGAGTTCGTGTTTTATTTCTTTGGGAGGGGGTGGTGGTGCAGAGGCTAGTAAAATCCAGTGCAGGCGGCCATTCTCCCTGGACTCTCGGTGGGGAGGACGGCAGGAAGGGCTCCACGAAGGAGAAGGACCAAGTCTTAGACTCCACTCCCCAATGACTGTCTTCCCTAGAGACCAAAGAGAGGTTGTAACTGGGGGATGGGGTTGAAGATCAGTGTGGAATTCCCAAGTGTGTGCCCCTTGTGACTCTAGCTATCCCTCTCGGGCAGACTGGAGTGAGAGGCAGAGGTACCACACACACAGCAGGGTGCCGGTGCCTCTTAGCTCCCTGGTGGAAGTGTCCTCAGGGAGGAAGGAAGTTACTGACAAAAATCCTTATCACTTTCCTTGACAGCAGAGAAGCTGCCGTCTTCCTGGGGAAAATGATTTGAAGAGGTGTTTCTGAAAGGAGCCTCGCAGAAAGTAGGCGTGGACAGAAGCTCAAAGTGTTCTTGGTAATCTAGAACGGGCTATCAGTATCGCGTAGAGACCAATCTCTTCCGGGACCTACGTATGACTCTTCCTCTCAGGTCACCTGGCACCTGAACTAAACATTCATGTGGTTTTTCACTCTCAAGATCACGTCTTCCTGCAATCTTACAAACCAGTGATTCCGTCCCCTGTCAATCTTTCTTCACAGCCTTCCTGAACCATTAACAGGTCTCTGAACAACAACAAAAAAAATAGGCTTTTGTCTCTATTTTTTCCTAATGTAAATCTCCTAGATATGAAATATGCATGATTTTATTTGTTTGCTTCTATATTTTATAAATAGACACATCTTTAATATGTTTTACTTGCTTGTTTACTCATGGCATTGGTTGCTATGGGGACAGTTCAAGTGTACTTCGAGCAATGATTCTCTTCTGCTGTGTCAAGGATGCTGACTTTCAGATCTTTAAAAGAGAAACTATATTCTTTAGATAGTAATTTTTGAAAGTAGTTATATAGCAATGTATTAAAAATTCAGAGAACAGACACTAGCTTTTGTGTACTTGTTACATGTGTATAAAAATAGACCCATGTATGAATATATATGTTTATACCTATAAATGTGCTGACACATATAGATCTACATTTTCTATTTAAAAACATGTATATATACATATATGCGCATGTATATATTTTTATGTTCTTACTTTAAACATTTTTGTACATATCCTAGAACATATGCAAAATAGTCTTAATGATAGTATTTTAAGTTGAAGTAGCATATGACTTATTTGAGACATTTACATCTTTATTTTCTACAGTTTTAAGGGTTACATATCTTAAAATCAAAATAAATATTTGAAGAAAGGAAAAAATCATATTTAAATTTATGCCTATTTATTAACAAATACATTATCACACACCCATTAATTTTGAGAAAATATAAGGCTATGAATTCATTACTCTGAAGAGAAATAAGAGTTAAAACAATCACTTATATTAATTATACCCTCTAGTTATTAATAAATGATAATAAATATAGCAATTTTACTTTCAATGACATAAGTAAGCAAGAAATGCCCATATGCAGGCAGACTGTTTGAGCGTAGGTGTCTATACAGAGCTAGTTTATTTTATAGTGTTTCCCTGTGGAGTTTCATCCGTCTGTGCTGCAGAGCCAGCAAGGTGAGAAGTGCTGGGCAGGGGGAGCGCTTAAAAAGCCTCCTTTTCTCCTTTTCATTTTGTTTTCTTTTTTGAGTCTTCAAATTGCTATCTAATTATGAGTTTATCCTTATTTCTGATGTTTAGGAAAAGAAAAGATAATTTACAACAATTCTTTCAGTGATATCTGAATTGTCTTAGAGAAAATGAAGGATACGGGATGGGTTGATAGGATATGATAAAAACAGACAGCTAGGGGGTCAATGAAACTTCCTGGACATTGATGAAATGCTCATCCCCTCCCCCTTCCCAACCCTTCTCCTCCTCCAGATCTGCCCCTCCCTTTTGCCTCCCCACATTCTCTCTTCCACTTCCACACTCCCCTACCCCTTTCTTCTTTCCCTCTCCTCCCCTTTTCTCTTCCTCTACTTCTCCTCTTCTCCCCTCACCCCTACTGCCCACCCCCGATATTTACCCACTGCCTGTTCAGTATTTTGGATGCTGTGGAGAAGTCTCTCCAGTACTCCAGCTCCTGACCCACACACTCTGCTTGCAGATAGCTCTGTGTTTACTTTGTTCATCTTTGGTACCCAGTCAAGATGGCAGCTGTACCAGGAACAAACACAGATGCCAGCTTCTCTCTGCCTAGCTACTCCAGTTCATAGGTTTCCCTTGACCAAAACTGAGTGTGGCTCACGGGTAGTTGGAAAGAGGAGGGCACAACTAAGTAGAAGCTGAGATCCAGCCGCCAGGCCTGAGCAGCAACCCAGCCTGGGAAGGATGCTAAACCAGCCTGTCTCCATCTTGAACTTGAAAGCCATCTCATCGTAAAGACAAACTAGTGTAGTAAGAGGAGGCTTGTTTGTCCTGGCTGCCCAGAACTAAAATAACCACACAGAAGCTGTATTAATTAAATCACTGCTCGGCCCTTTAGCTCTAAGTTCTTATTGGCTAACTCTTATATCTTAATTTAACCCATTTCTAGTAATCTGTGTATCACCATGAGTTCGTGGCCTATCAGCAAAGTTTCAGTGTGTCTTTCTCCTGTGGGGGCTCCATGGCTTCTTCCTGACTCCACCTCCTTTCTCACAGCATTCAGTTTAGTTTTCCCCACCTAGCTCCACTCTACCCTATCAATCCAAACCAGTTTCTTTATTAACCAATGGTATTCACAACATACAGAGGGAAATCCCACACCAAACTAGGTTCATTCCTGTTCACAATAAATCTGTTTCTCAAGATTGGGCTATGTTCCACCTATGACCTTAACCTCAAAAGATTCTGTATGGCCTGTTTCTGGAAGTCTTTGTTTCTAAAGGTTGTTATGACCGCCCTGCAGTCATGTCTTTATTCCAAGAGGTTATTCCGATCAACTTACTATGCTTATTTTCCATTTCTGTAATTCTGCCTATTGGCCTGCCCAGTCCCCCATTGGAAACCCCATACTCCAGAGCTATAAAGAACCCTTATCCTCACCATATCCAATGCTCATCTCTTGAAGCCCGCCTTAGGGAGACACAGCCTGCGTATACAAATAAAGCTTGCTTTAGTTAATTTGGCCATGATTTGAGTCAGTGATCATTTTCCTCACCCCCGGGGGATTAACAGTAGCTCCCTTTGCTTCTGAGCTCTCTTCTAGAGACTGGCAGGGGCCAAGGTGGGGGAACTCATCCTTAGGCCAGATATCCTGGATTCCTCAGCAATTTCCCCCAAAGGAGCTGTCTATGGATGATAAACTTCTGCTCGTCTTTCTGAAACACGGTGACAAATGAAGAAAACTGAGCTGTCCTGGGTCTTTCTGAGAATGCGCAGAGGCCCCTGGGCATGCCGGGAAAACACCGAGTGATGGTTACCTAGAGTCACTCTACAAGTACACACAGAAAAAAAAAAAACAGAAGAAACAATGTCATAATGTTAAAGGGTGTGTGTGAGAGACCACCATTGATTTCATCATTTTCATTATGCTCTAAAATAAAAATTCTCTACAATCATCTACAATGATCCATATGTGCTTATTTTAAGGGGAAAAAGCAATGGATACTGTTAAAACATATTTTAAAAAAACTCCTAAGTATTGGTAAGATGCTTTTAAATAGGTGTGCATTCAGATAGAGACACCATTAACAGATTAAGATGGCTGGTAACCATGAGAAGAAAATGCATCCATATTCAAGACGATATCGCCATTCTCCATTCCAAGTATTCAGGGCATAGGGCAGGATGAAGCTGTTTGTGAATGAAGGAAGGGGCTGGTGTTTTCTGTGTCAGATGGCTTTTCTCTCTTTAACCAGGCTACATTTTCAGAACACCCATCCTTCTATTTCTCAAGCCTTTTCCCCCTTCATAATTGTGACCTCCTGTAACAACGGGAAAAAAATCCCTCCTGTGCCCTGTGGCCATGGTTCTGAGATTAGCATTCCCAGAGGATGCTAGTGATCTCTCCTGTAGGATCATATGTTTCAGGATGCTCAGCTGCGCTCTGAGACTTCAATCAGCTGGGTAATAGATGGTTGGAGACTCATATGACAGCATCCGAGTCCATTACTAGGCTGTGCTAAATACTGGGCGGCTTCCTTTTGAAAATTATTTTAATGAGCTTAAATAATCATAGCAGTGATTAAATGCAGTTATGAATTCCAAAGTGCAACTTTGAGACGGAATTCCAAATACCTGGTTCTAATGGGTCAATTCATTCTCCTGGATAAACAAATACCAGAGTTCAGAATAGGGGTCAGAGGCAGCATTTCTGAAGAGCAGGGTTTTAAACTCTCTTAATTTGCCAAAGAGCTGCATGAAGCCAACCCGAAAGAACAAAGTAGTCCTTAAATCAAGTCCCTCCCATTTTAGAGTTGCTTGTTTATTTCCTTTTCAAAAGTGAGGTCTCCATGTAATTGCTCCATTAGAACCAATCTATGCCTCTTCGTAGATGGCCAACAAATCTGATCTTTGTTAATGATGTCCCCACTTTCTCTCTCACTTCTTCATTATTATAAATTCTCTGGATTATGTACGCCAAGTACCAAAGTAGGGGAAAGTCACCTTAGTTCTCGGGCACATCATTTCTAGCTGCTGGAGAATATAAAACCAAAAGGCAGGAGTGTTTTAGGCTGCATGGGGCGGACAGCACAGGAAGAGATAACAAGAGACGAGGGTGCAGCTTTAAAGAGAGCAGTGTTTTAGCTCAGTTTGTTGCTATAATGAAATACCTAAGGCCCATTAATTTATGAAGAGGTTTAACTGCCTTCGTGGTCTGGAGAGGGTGGTGTCCAAGAGCTTGCCAGAGGCTGTGCTGTACCGCAGTCAGTCTCTGGGGAGGGCCTTCTTGCTGCACCCTAACAGAGAGACAGCACGCATGCCTATCGGCCGCAGGTCCCTCTTTTCTTCTTAGAAAAAGCCATCCATGCTATAGAGGAACTCTACTCCCATGAGCTCATCACAGCTTAGTTATCTCCTGAGCCTCTACCCCAAAATACCATATACAGATGAATTTGAAGATCAATTTTCTAATATATAAATTTTGGGGGGCACTTTTCAATCATAGGAGAAGGGGATCTGGGTCAGTGTCCTTGAGAAGGTGCCTTTCATAGGTTTGTAAAAGGAAAGTTGGGTGGCCAAGAGAAAGAAATGATGTAAACAGAGAAAGGAGACGGGGCTAGAGCCCTGCAGAGGAGTAGCCATGAAGCTGGACGTCTGGGGCTGATAGGATGCTGTGGAGATGATGAGGTCAGAGAGCTCATGGGGTGGATGGGTACCAATTAGATGAAGCTCCCTGGGCCATGTTAGGCTCTTGATCTTTACTCCGATGGACAGGAAGCAACTGTGGAACTTGAGACAGCAATCTGACAGGACCCAGCTGCCTGCTGACGGGTTTCAGGCAGGCGGGGTTGCGTGTAGGAGCCCTGACTTGGGGGTTTGAAGAAAAGGTGAGGGGTTGCAGGACCCTGGGTGTGCTGTGAAGGCTGTGCTAACAGGGTCTGCTGAGAGACTGGAAGTGATAAAGATGATACAGCCAAAGGAGTTGGGGTTGAGCAGCAGGAAAGATGAGGTTCCGTTTCCCAAAAATCCTGTTGTTTCTGGGACTCAGGAACAAAACTCATGAAGACTGTGCTTAGTATTCTGTGTTCCATTAGCTTGACAGAACTCAGGAATGTGATAGAAGGCAGGTTTGAATATACAGCTGAAAGTTCTCTGTCCATGTAACCTGGAATTTTCCATCCCAAGCTTCACTTGGGCTGACCTACCAGAGCTGCTTCCCTGGCCGAGGCCCTCCTGGGGAACCACACCGGGGGTGTGTGTGGGGTGTATTTCAAAGCATTTGCTTCTAGGTACCCACCTAGCCAGGGTGGTACATGGCTTGTGGGGATGGGTTACCTCTTGTGTGTTCTAGGCATTCCTTTCCCAACACCTAGGTCCAGGAGAGGGACAGGAGAAGAGGAAGAAGATGAGGTGGCACCCTTGGTCAGTTTTTTTCCCCTTGTGTTGGCAATGCTCTAGGTTTAATACATAGGGCATGAGATAAAAATTCTAGAGAGGCCAGGTCAAAATATAAATAAGCCAACTCCCCAAGGCTATGAGGTCATGGATCTAAGAGGAGAGCCAACTATCACCAATTGACTAGACCAGCATAATTTCTAGCTGCATTCTAAATTCTTATCCTTATGCCCACAGTGAAGGGTAGCGCTCATCCCTCATCAAAGAGACTTCTTTTTGCAACCGATGGAGACCACTACAGGAAGCCACAGCTGGTGAAAATGAAAAGACCCACGGATTCTGGTAAGCTTGGCTCCAACTGACCGCACCTAAGGCTCAGGAAACATTGCAGAAGAGGGGGCAGAAAGACTGGAAGAATCAGAAGACTAGGAAAGGGGCTATGAGATTGTGCCCCCTTGAAACCACAAAGAACTATGCCCATGATACCTCAAAAATATGTCTTCCTAAACAAGCCCTAAAGAAATATAACACCAATGGATATGCTAGCGTGGAAGGGGACCTCTCATGGTACCCTAACCATAGATGAAGAACTACGGGTAACTGCAGACTAACTACTGAGAGTGGGAGTCTTTCCCAGGGATGAGTCCCCAGTCGACCGTGGGTCTGCTGCCTTCCAGTCCTCCTCACTGTGATGGCTGGTCTTCTTTGTCAGCCAGACTCCACCGTCACCTTGGAAATACATCTGTGTGTTTGCTTCCAGGAAGCTTTGGCTGAAGAAGAGTGCCACTACCCCATGTGCTGGGCTTCCAGCTGAACGAAAAGGAAACATTAACCTGGGCACCAGCTCAGTTGTGTCTGCCTCTGGAGGGACCATGTGACCTGTCACCTCATGCACCCATATCACACCTTCTTCTCCATAATGAGTTGAGTCCCTTCTGACCCCACAATCCAAAATAGGCTTTGTCAGAGCAACTAAAACAAAATAACCAATTCTGTGTGAAAATGGCTGCAAAGGCAAGCTGTTGGAACCTCTATCCTGGGCTGTTGGTACCTCTATCCTGGGCTGTTGGTACCTCTATCCTGGGCTGTTGGTACCTTCTATCCTGGGCTGTTGGTACCTCTATCCTGGGCTGTTGGTACCTTTATCCTGGGCTGTTGGTACCTTCTATCCTGGGCTGTTGGTACCTCTATCCTGGGCTGTTTTTACCTCTATCCTGGGCTGTTTGTATTTTCCATGCTTATGTTTTCTTTCCCATTAGAGGAAAATGCTACCAAATCATTTAAAAGTTTTAAACTCTAGTAAAATTTTCAGTGTTTACAAAGCCATTTAATACCCTTCCACTCTGCTTCAGAGTTCAACATAATCCCTTAATTTATGTTGACATTCTTCTGGGAGGATGCGCTTGAGTCTTTTAGAAGGAGAAAAGCTTTCATTCTTTCCTGGAAAAAGATTTTCTCTCTGCCTGCTTCCCCTCCCTACCTGGTTTTGATGTTGACTGATTTTATAACGCTGGACATTTCTACTTCATTCGTTTGCAGAGTCTTTGAGACCCCTCAAGTATCAAACAAACACGCATGTCAACTTGTCTCCTATAAGAGGCAATGGCTACACACTCTGTAGTCTCCTTGTCCTTAGTGCCACAGGCTTTGGAGTCTCAAAGGCCCAGTTAGAGTCATTTCAAATCCCTTTAGAACAACTGACCCAGATTAGAAACCAGTGTGTCGGTGGGAGGGGCAGGAAGGAGAGGACGTGTCCCCAAAGGTCTTTTGTTTAAATCCCAAACAGTCTCTTGAAAGGCCCTTTTGGAAGGGGAGGAGCTTATTAAAATTTTCAAAATGTCTTTAGTGTCTTTCCAAGTCTAACTTCTTTGGCCATTGCTGGATCATTAACTCCTTAGCACCAAATGAGCTGGGAAGTTCCCAAGGCTCTGGGAACAAAGGAAGGTGCTTCAAGCTGATCATCTAGGGTGTTAGCACCTGTATGGCTGCCCTGCCTTCCATTCTGACCTTTACTCACATAATAGTCACGGAAAAGTCCCCTCCTCAGCGCCTCCTGGCTTCACTGTATCCAGAGCTCAGCTAATTGTGAGCATATGAGTGTTCAGCATCCAGTTTTATATTTAGTCCGTGGCTCTGACAGGCCTTACTCAGCAGTTGCTAATCACGGAGGCATTAATTGCTCTTCTAGGACTCCAGCAGGATGAAGGTTGCTTTCTAAAAGCAGCTGCAGAGCTGGGAAGTCGTGGTGTCTCTTTGTGCGTTGTCCCTGTGACAGTTTTTTTATTTCTTTGTTGATTTTATTTTGTGGGGTTTTGTTGTTTGTTTGTTTGTTATTAGGTTCTAAGAAGAGAGAGAGAGAGAGAGAGAGAGAGAGAGAGAGAGAGAAAGGCTACAGGATTAGCCCACAGAGGCCCTGTGCTGGCGTCTCACAGGAAGGCGAATCAGCGGTGTCTAGTTTCAGGGTAGCTTACTAAGATCATAATTCCAGACCACGGATGGCTCTCCCAGATGTCTTTGGTCAAGTTAATCACAGTTGCCTGAAGGTTGAGTCTCCAGGTAATCCATCATGGCGTAATTGTAAATCAAGAGTTCCTTCTGCGTGAAACTCAGGAATGTTTGGTGCAGTCAGTCCTGGGACAGTTAGCACAAGGCTCCCAGCCTTTATCTTTGCAGTTTTGCAACTGAAGCCAATTAAACAACTCTTTCAGAAAGCCTGAAATAGCCTAAGAAGTTACACATACTGGAATGCACAGTATCCTGATGACATGTGAGACCCAGTCCTGGCACAATCCCTCCAATGGCTAAAGAATTCTGCTTTTTAAAATTATCATTATTATTATTAGCAGTAGAAGTAGTGGTGGTGGTGTGCGTTTGTAGGATGTGGTGTGGTATGTGTGTGTATATAGGATGTGGTGTGGTGTGTGTGTGTGTGATGTAGTGTGGTGTAAGTTTGTGTGTAGTGCTGTGTGTTTGTAGGATGTGGTGTGGTATGTGTGTGTATATAGGATGTGGTGTGGTGTGGTGTGTGTGTATAGGATGTGGTATGGTGTGGTGGTGGTGGTGGTGGTGTGTGTGTGTGTGTGTGTAGGCTCCAGGGATTGAGCGCAGTTACCATGGTTTGCACAGCAAATGTTTTACCCATTGGGCCATCCCATCAGCCCTGGATGAGGATTTTCGATCCTAGATGGTGAGTAGTTAGCATTGCATCCTGTGTCTTTGGTCAGACCCGTGGGTGCTGGAGTTCTTGCCAAGCACATTGTCCTCATTCCTGACTCTTTGTCCCAGTCCTACAAACCTTTGATTTGTGTTCCGTCTCTCCAGCTGCTGTTGATCTCTTCCCTGTTCTCGGGGATGGTTTGGTTAAAGAACTAGAAGGTGAAGAAGAACTAACTTCTAACCCACACAAAAGAACTCGCGCACCTAAAGCCCAGCGCGCATGCGTCCAACCTGGTAAGCTGCAGTTATGCATTTCTACACCCTCAGACTACATGAATAGCACGTATGTCGCTTAATCCAGAGTCGGTGACTGCTGCCAGCTCTTTTCACACACGAAGAAATACAGAGATGAAGTGAGACATTGTCCAGAATATTCTCAAGTTAACAAATGCACAGCCAGCCTTCGACTTCCAGTCTGGCTCTGTGTGGCGAGTACATGCCATCGAGACGACCATGGCTGGCATTTGGTATTTTCATCACCCATTCTGACGTCCTCCTGTGACCCACCAGCTAGTAATGCTGCCCTGGGTTCCCATAAGCCCTGTTCATGCCCTGTGTTTCTGAGAGCTTTGGCCCTTCCTAACACTAGTTAGGAGACATTGCTCACTGCATGTCCCAATCTGAGCTTCCTGGGGGCACCCCTTGTACCAGGTCAGAAGGGAATAGGCGCAGAGAAAAACAAGAAATCGCCTTTCCTCCCAGACCATGGATCGCAGGCAGACTCAGTCCAGAGAGCTGCTAGGTTCTCTGTTCTCTGGGGTCCTGTCACTCTGCCAAGGGGATGCTGCACCGCAACACACTGCCACCATGGCAGCCACATCCAGGATAGTCCCAGGTAGGGATTTCATTCAGGGTTATTTGCAATTTCAAAGTCAGCTCTCTGTCTTGCTTCATTTCTCAGTTATGGCTTTATTTTCCTCTCATCTATATCACTTTTTTTTTTCTGCATGTCCGCACTCCGTCCAATTCCCTCCTTAGACTAGGAAGCAAGCACCTTCCCTTCTCTTCTTTGCATTGCTTGCTTTGCAAAAATCAGCCACCTTTGGGAGGAGATTCACTGCTAATTGCCTTAGAGAACGAAACAAAACAAACAAGAAGCAAACCAAAACAGAAACACCAAGCAGGCTGCCTGTGATCCCGCCAGGCATGGTGAAATTGATCACCGCACTGCGTTCCTGTACCCTTCCACAGCCTCATGAGGCAGCCACTACAATCAATCAGACCAGACAGCATAGCGAGGATGGCAGAGTAATAACACCCCCATATGGTTTTCAAATTTTATTTCTATGTCATTTATTTACTGGAGCAGGCACACCCCACAGTTCACGATAGATGTCAGAGAACAACGTGCAGGAGTTGCCTCCCTCCTCCGCCCAGCTGTCCCGTCCGGGCTGTAAGCAAGCCCCTTCACCTGCTAAACCATGGCCGGTCCAGAGTCTTTGTTTGTTTTGTTACTAAAATGTATTTTAAAGTAACTCTTGTGATCAGTGCTCCCTGCTTTGGCCACAGTTTCTCGCTCCCTGTTAAGACCCTTTCTTGTGTAGCTGAGGTCAGATGACCATAAAGGAATGCATGTCTGGGAATTCAGGACCAGCGAGAAGGGTCTTGCACCACTGGGAAGAAAGGAACCCAGATTTGGAAAGTTGTCAAAGCGTGGGGCTGCAGGGGGATCACTAATTCAGTTCTGGTGCTGATGATGGAGCGGGTCTAAGGGTGTAGTCTAGGAAGTCAGCTTCCACTCACCTTGGAGCATCTGGGCCTCTAGGGCTTCTACCCAATGTAAACCAAAACACGTTTATGATAAAGCCCTGCTTTTTATAAATTACTGCCTCACAGAGGGCTGCGGAGCTGCTCGTGGGGATCACCAAACATTTGGAAACAATAAAAGGTGTCTGCATGTGCAACAACTGGAATCCAGGCAAAATCAAATGGGAACCGGTTCTGAGATATTTTGGCAGGGCTCATCCGCGCTGTACCACTCAGCTTCACTTGCAGGCCCTGCTTCTAAATGGGCACCTTATTCATTTCCCACTGTGTGTGCCGTCACACCATATAGCACCAGTGAAAATTGCCTGGAATTGCTCAGCTCAGTTTTGAGAGCCTTGTATGTTAAGGCTACAGGTGATCTGAAGGGAAAAATATGGAGGGGGCTTTAGCTAGGAGGGGTGGAAGGAAGACAGGGCAGAGGAGATGGAATGAAGAGGGGAAATAGCACTAATGATGCTTTTGATAGTGTGTGTGTGTGTGTGTGTGTGTGTGTGTGTGTGTGTGTGTGTGTGTGTGTGTGTGTGTGTGTGTGTGTAAATACAAAAGTATACCACTTGGGATGATAAGCCCCTCACAAAAGATCCCAGCATCCCATCAAGAAAACTTCTCTTTGCAACAAACAGGCCATCACAGAAAACCACCATGTCTCCAAATGCAAAGTTGTGGAATTCAGTCCCCATGGACACATCTACAGCACACCTCCTGCACTGAAGGCTCTGGCTGGGGTCACTGCAGACCAGGGGGTGGGAAAGTTTGTAGGAGCTAGAGGAAAAGGGAATTTGTGGTGAGATGGTGTCTCCTAGTAATGGCAGAAGCTATACCCATAAAGTCTCACGCAAAGACAACCATAGGCACAGTAACGTGGATGAGAGCGGTAGGGGGAGGTAGGGCTGGGCAGGAGGTCTCAACCCTACACAAAGAACTACAGGAATCTATGGACTGCTCAGAGTGGGAGAAATCCTCTTCTCCAGGGAAGAGCACAAGGACTGGTTATCTGGTATGGCCGACCCTGAAAACATACAAGTAACAGAGAGAGCAGGTTGTACGGACATACTTACATATCTGGATGTGACAGTTAGTGAACAAACAGGTCATGAGTTTGGAAAAGATAAAAGTTTGTTAGTTTCTATTGCTATGTTGAAGCGCCATGACCAAAAGCAACTTGGGGAGGAAAGGGTTTATTCGGCTTACACTTCCATATCACTGTTCATCACTGAAGGAAGAAGCCAGGACAAGAACTTGGAGGCAGCAGCTGATGCCGAGATCACGGAGGTGGTGCCGCTTGCTGGCTTGCTCCCCTAGCTTGCTTAGCCTGCCTTCTTATAGAACCCAAGACCACCAACCCAGAGGTGGCATCACCCACAGTGGACTGGGCTGTCCCATGTTAGCCATGAATTAAGAAAATGCCCTACAGGCTTGCCTGCAGCCTGGTCTCACGGAGGCATTTTCTCAGCTGAGCCTCCCTTCTCTCGGAAGATTCTAGCTTGTGTGAAGCTGACCTAAAAACGAGCCAGCACAAGGGGCAAACGAGAGGCTTTTCAGAAGAAAGGGAAAGGGATGTAATTATATCATCTCACAAAGCAGTGAGTCAAGGGGACAAATCTGTTTCCTTTTCTGAGAACTGGTGCGGGTGTGTGAGTCACTGCACACTTGCTTTGGGAGTGCGCAGGTAGGACCTGCTGCCTCCACGGCCTTCCCTCCTCTCTCTCTCTCTCTCTCTCTCTCTCTCTCTCTCTCTCTCTCTCTCTCGGATATTCCTGAAGTCATTTGGGGGAGTAATTTGTTCTTGGTAGACCATCCTTAGTTTCTGTTCCTTTTGCTACCACTCTCTACCGAAAGGCCTGCATACAACTTTAAACTGTTACATACTAGAGTCCACTATTCCAGGAAAAACGAACGAGAGAAACAGCAGTGGGGAGACCTAGCCCATAGGCTATCTTTAGCTCTACAGACTGCCGAGCACCAGATAACATCAGAATGAATATCAAAGCAGCGGCCATTACGTGAGGGATGATTGCTCACAGACAGCTGTCCATCTCCAGCTAACCTTCCTTGCTGCACCCAGACAAGCTGTTCATTGAGTCGTTAGTTTGGTTCTCTGACCAGTAGCTGCCATCTTCTCATGCGATACATATCTCCTGTTTTTTTCCCATTGAGGTAAGCTGTGGCTCTCCCAGAACAGCTGCGCATCCTCCTCTGGCGCAGGCACAGTTTCTCACCACCTCTGCCTGACGTGACAGTGGAGTCTCTAGACAACAAATGTAGATAAAACATATTTGGATTGGGACGGAAGAATCGTCCCATGTCTGCTCTGAGACGACAGCAATCTTATGCACAGAAATTCCTAGATTCTTGCTAAAAGTTAGTAGAGCCAATAAATAAATTCTGCAAGGGTACAGGCAACAATGTGACTACACAAGTCAATTACGCTTCTATAATTTAATAATAAAAATGAAATTATAAAAGTAATTCTGCTTATAGCAGTACCCCCAAAACACAAACCCTGGGAAAAATTGTAACCAATGAGGTAAACATGTCTATTGTGGAAGTTTTGATATAGCGCTGAAAGAGATAACCTTCAGTTAACATCCCTGCGCATGGGCTGTAAGACAGCGCTTTTTAAAAATTTGCTCTGTTTTTACGCACATGCACACCTGTTTATGCTTACCCTTAGAGGCCAGAAGAGGGCATCAGGTCTCCCAGAGCTTGTCGCATGCATTGGGTTTGGGTTCCTCCAATCTATGCCATGTATTGTGTTGGGCTTCAGGGACTTGCCAAGGAGCTCTTGGGGAAATCTGGGCATTTTACAGTCTAAAGCATTTGAATTAATTGAAACTGAATCCTTGTATCTTACAACCAACATCACAATGCCATGTACTTAGCTTTGCTGAGTTTATGTCATGGCAACTGTCAAGTCTCCTGAAAGCTGTCTTCTGTGCCATGTGCTTAGCTCTCTGGAAAGCAGAGCGGTGCTTTCTAGAAACTTAAGCTTGTTCTTGACCCACGAGGCTAGGGACTTTGGTTCATCACTACACAGGGCAACTTCCTCTGACTGGGAACAGACGCTAGCTCCAACAGTCCACTCCCATCCTTCTAAATATTTACAAGACAGAGGCAAAGCTCGGTTGCATTTTGCTTCCCCCCACAGGAGAAAGTTTGGGAAATAGAACAGTTGATACTGTAGAATGATGATTTAATTCCAGCGAGCTGGGGAGAGGTTCCGAGACTCACAGTGTGGTGTGGCACAGTGGGGAGAAACTGGACACGGAGTCTGATGGCAGGGACTGGAGCAGAGGCTTTGTCCCTGGCTAGCTGCAGCACGGGCCATTCTCCTGTCTGTCTCTGGTCCTGTCACATCCCTGTAAACGTGAAGGATTTTACCAGGCAATCCTGACATCCCTTTACCTCACAGTCCGTGTGTCTGACTCCAACAATGTGGAATCAATACTTATTCCATGTCACTATGATAGATGGAGGGGACATTGGCTTAACTGATGACAGATACTTAGGTAAAATCAGAACATGACCTATATTTGACAGGGATATCATGCTAAGTGAGAATAGTGAATAGCATGCTATTCCCAAGGTACATACATGCTACTACATATGACAGAGTCCATCTTCTATGGCCAAATAGCATTCCGTTGTGTTTGTGACACATGATCTCACTCATTTGTGGAATCTGAAAAAGCTGTTGCCATGGAAACACTGAGTAGCACAGCAGTTCCCAGAGCCTGGGAAGAGGATGATGGGCAAGAGACTGGTCAACTGATAGAACCACGTGGTTAAATAAAGGAATAAGTTTGGAGGCCTGTTCAACAGTGTGTATGGGGGGGGGCACAGTTAACAGCTTTGAAGCGAACCAGAAGAGTAGATTCTGAATGTTCTCACCATTGACTGATGTTGGAAGCAAATGGTACATGTTAAATTTTGCTAATTATACAAGTGTATGTGTTAATACATATCTCTGTACCTCATAAATATGTGCTTATTGTATACCCACTAAAAACCATATAAGGACTGAAGGAAGGGATTGCTCAGCAGTTAAGAGCACAGAGTGCTTCTTCAAAGGACCTGAGTTTTGTTCCCAGCACCCATGTCTGTCAGCTCACAACTATCTGTAACTCCAACTCTCAAGGAATTTGGTGACTTCTTCTGACTTCTGTAGATACCACACCCATGTGCATAAACTCTCTCACAAATAAAGAGCAGAATCAACCCATAAAATCTGTAACTAAATTTCTCAGATCACAAGCTGGGCAGTAATGGCGCCCAACACTCTGGAGGCAGAGGCAGGTGGATCTCTGTGAGTTTGAGGCCAGCCTGATCTACAGAGTGAGTTCCAGGACAGGCTCCAAAACTACACAGAGAAATCCTGTCTTGAAAAATACAAATCAAAACAGAATTCTCAAATCACAACGACTGAAGGTTAGAATTTGCACTTCTCTGAGAACAAGGGTGGTGTGGAGACCTACATAGGAAGGCTTTGGGGGAAAGGTGGCTAGTCCTCTTGTCAGCATGGTGACTCTGTGCAGTGTCTTGGCTTGCACAAGGGCATCTAAAGATTTCAGAGCTCAGTACTCTGAAAAATGAGGAAATGTTTCAGGCGTCCAGAAGCCCTTGAAGGATAACATAATGTTACCCTGTGGGGACCGTCCACTTTAAGGAAGAAGCCTGACAAGCTAGGCAGGTTGTCTCTGCTTCCTCCTTAGCTGCAGCCCTGTCTTCCTGAGATGGTCCCTCAAAGGGTCCTGTGCTGTGGAATGATTCTCTTCTACACTGTAAAGATTTGTCACTCGAATTGGTTTAATAAAACACTTACTGATTAGTAGCCAGGCAGGAAGTACAGGTGGGGCCACCAAACGAAGCATGCTGGGAAGGAGAAGGGCAGAGTCAGGAGTCACCAGCAGATGCAGAGGGAGCAGGAGATGAACGTGCCATGCTAACAAAGGTAGCACCACGTGGCAGAGCACAAATAAGGAATATTGGTTAACTTAAAATGTAAGAGTTAGCTAGTAACAAGTCTGAGCTGTGGGCTGAGCATTTACAATGAAAATAAGTCTCTCAGCATTTTTTTGAGAGCAGCAGTGGGCCACAGAAACTTCTGATTACAGTCTTCTTTTTCAAAATAAATCTTTTTTTTTAAAGATTTATTTATTATGTATACAACATTCTGCCTCGATGTATGCCC
>LOEQ01000643.1:276672-289082 GCA_001685075.1 Bramus lutescens | reverse complement strand
AGGAGGAGGAGGAGGAGGAGGAGAAAGAGACAGGGAAGGGGGAAGCGGAGAAGTGGGGAGAGAGGCTGAAGCGAAGCTGCATCTCCCAGAGGAAGACCAAAAAGAGAGCGAGCTCAGGCTGGAAGCTGAAGATCAGCAGGCCTCAGTAGATGGGGGAGGGAGTGGGCGTGACTTGTCTCTTGAAGAGACAGAAAACCATTACACCTACAATGTGGCAGAGTCATTAAGTAAAAGGAACTCCGTCCTGGGCACCCTATGAGGAACAATTGGTCAGGAACATAAGAAGTGGCATGAGGGGCAGAGCTAGAATTTGGGGAACTGATGTAGCTAGTGTCACTGCCCCTGTGTAACCCATGTGGCATGTCGCTATTCCTAAAGGAAAAAAGATGGATTACTTCAGGGGTCATCTTTGAAGTCCTAAGTAAGGTGGAGCCCTGTGTAAACCTGGAGAGCTAGAACTGTGAAGAATCATGCAAGACGCTCCCACGCTGCAGAGTTATCTCTTGAACACTATGAATATGTGTTACTCTCATTGGCTAATAAAAAGCTGATTGGCTGATTGCTGGGCAGGAGGTGACTGAGAGTGGAAGCCAGACTAGGAGAATTCTGGGAAGAGGAAGGGCAGAGTCTGAGGGTTGCCAGCAAAGGCAGAGAAGCAAGATGAGAATGACATACTGAGAAAAGGTACCAAGTCATGTGGCTAAACAGAAAAGAATTGTGGGTGATTTTATGTGTAAGAGTTAGCTAGTCAGACTGTGGGGCCACTGGCAGTGAGTGGCACCAGGATTTATCTCTACTGCTTGTACTGGCTTTCTGGGAACCCATTCTCTTTGGAGGACACCTTGCTCAGCCTAGACATAGTAGGGAGGGTCTTGGACCTTCCCCAAAGCAATGTGCCTTACCCTCTCTGAGGAATGCATGGGGGTGGGGGATGGGAGAAGGGGAGGGAGTGGGAACTGGGATTGGTATGTAAGACGAAAAAAGATTGTTTGCTTGTTTTCTTTTTTAAAAAAAAGAAAAGAAGAAAAGAGCGAGCAGCAAGCCTGAGCATTTAAAAATAATATTAAGCCTCTGTGTAGCTTATTTGGGAGCAGGCAGACAGGACAGGAACCTCCGCTTACACTCCCAGACACTTGCCAGTGTAAGGGAGAGAGGGTGGTGGACAGACAGACAGATAAGGAAACAACAGCACAAATGCCTACCTCAGACTACACAGATTGCTCTGTTGCTTCCTCCTCTGCAAGTCTCCTGCCTGACACTTTTGTCTTTGGTTTGTGCCCCTTTGTTCCTGCACCTCTATTTCCCCTGTGTCTTCAGCGGGAAATGTCCACTTATCGTTGAAAGGATAATTTGGATAAGCAGATACCCTTCCCCCTGTAAGTTTCTTTCCCCTGTCTAAGGTGAACAGTCTTGCGATTCTTGCCTCGTTATAACCGCTGAACCGCAGGACAGTGCAAAAGCAGGAATCATCATCCCAAAGTCGTCATCCCAAACCCGTGGGGACCTGGCTGAGATATTCAGATGAGTGGAAAAAGGAAAACAGTTGATTTTCCATCTGTGAGCTAAATGACTTTTCCAGAGGATATACTGAGATCTTCAGCTACCCTGGCACTCCTGCGGTGGAGAAGTCAAATCAGCATCACCAGAGGGAAGAGCTGCATGCGCGTCTCCGTAGCCGTTCATCTACCACAGAGCACATGGCGCTGATGAGGATGAACACTTCCTTTAGCAGGGGGTGCTCCCAGTTTACATGTAGGTGGTATTATATATATATAGTGTGCCAAAAACTTACCTGCATGTTCGTGTGTGTAGAGGGGGAACTAACACAAAGAAAATATTTTTAGGTAAAAACTACTTAAAAGAATTTACTTTTTCTTTTCCCTTTTTCCCATTATTGTCTATGGCTTAGGGTAGTCAATGGGATTGTACTGTAGGATGTGTCCAGATTTTACTGTGATCTTTGTCTTTCCAGTGTAAGTGATGACTATGTTGTCTGTGTTCTCTAAGACCAAATCTCTCCATCTCTCTATTAAAAAATGTTTAAGAAACAAAACCAATCGGTCTCTGAAGCATGCATGGATCCCACACAATGGCCTGTTCTTGGAGGATGTTCTGGGTCCTCCAGGAAGCCACAGTTATTATGGGATGAATGGGTGAGGGAAGAAAGAACATGGAGCTGAGGATCTATGAGCCAAACCCCAACTGAGCAAGATGCTGGGTAGAAGAAATCCAGGAATGACCAGATGGAACCAAAAGACAAATCTGTATTTTAGTGACATGAAGTAAATGCTTTCCAACATCCTTTAGCCTGGGAAAGATGGAAGGGGAAGAAGGGCATGAATGGACGCCTCTGTCATCCAGAACTAGACTCACAGTGGCTTTGTCTCCTCTCTTGTGGTCTTCTGGATGGCAGTCCTCACCACCTTGGGCTGTGGCCGGGATCATTTTCCCATTGCATGAAAATGTGTATTAAGTGCCTAACTATGTCTGATGAACTCCATACCCCGAAAATAAGATCATCCCTTGCTGGTCGCTGTGCCTGGCATTCACACACCATATAACATGTTTGACAGGGTCCATTTAAACTAGAGTATCATTTTACATAGTATAGGGACATCAAAACGGATGGTTATTTCAAATTATCTAGGTGGAACCAGCCTAATTACCGGTGATGCTTTCCTCATCAAGGAGAGAAAGGAGAGGGAGAGGAAGGGAAGGAGGGAGAGAGGGAGGGTGAGAGCGGCACACAGAGAGACAGATTGAGAGAATATTACAGAAGTAAGAGAAACACATTCTTGACTTCAGGATGAAGGACTTGCTATAAGCCAATGGATGTAGGCACCTCAGGAAATTAGAAAGAGACTGGAGAAAGGGAACCCTCTCTAGACTCTCTGCAAAGAAAACAATCGTGTTAGAACCTCACCTTTAGCTCTGGCCCCTGTCAGACTCTGGCCTGCAGAACTTTACGGCAGGTGTGTGTGCGGAGTTTTAGTCACTAAATCAATGGTTGCACAGGCTGAAAACTTTCAGTCTGTTGCACCTGGAACCAGAAGTGCTTTAGATTTCAGGCTGTGGAACAATGCAATGCAGTGCAATACAACACAACACAACACAATACAGCACAACAGAATACAAACAATACAACACAATACAATACAGTACAACACAACAAAACACAATACAATACAACACAACACAGCACAATACAATACAACACAACACAATACAATACAACACAGCACAACAGAACACAAGACAATACAACACAATAAAATATAGCACAACACAACACAACAGAACACAAACAATACAACACAATAAAACACAACACAATACAATTATTCAGAAGGCGAGGTCTCAGTGTTAAGGTCCAAGTCTAAGCCCAAAATTGACCTATGTTTCATATATATTCTATAGACATAGTTGGGGGCCATTTTTATACCTCAGACGAGGGCCTGCATTTTGACCAAGACCTATTATGGAGTCACGCTGAAGCCCTGGGCACCAAACAAGACTCTTCTGCTTTGCATCTCATCAAAGGAGACATTCTTGTGGTGAGGACTCCTGGAGCGCTCAGGGAATTAAGACTCAAGATGAAGAGGTTTGGCCTCTGAGAAGTCAGTCAGTCCGTCCCTTCCACTGACCACCAGGAAAGGTCATCTGTGAGACCCAGGGGACACTCCACAAATGCTCAGCAAGCAAAGTTGGCAAAGTCCTAAACTCAGGCTGAGGCCAAAGATGAGCTGACCAGATGGAATCGCAGGATGAAAAGAGTGGACTCCAGTTAGGTGACTGTACCCCACAGCTACTATACCTCAGGAGGAAGGCCACTAGGCTGCGTTCTCACTGCCTACCCCCACAAAACCTGAGTCCTGCTGCCCCATACACTTAAGAAAGCTTTGATCCTCATGTGCTGCTGTATTACTTCCTAGAACATTCTAGAAGTTGTTTCATATGGAAGTATCCCAAGGTCCTTTTTGCTAGTTCTTACTGTTGTTCCGCCCCTCATTCATTCGACAGCATGACAATCATTTTCAGTGAAGGCTCAGCTGCCAAAACAAATGTAATCATGACTGCTCTGTTGTGAATGTGGCAACACCCTTGCTGCTACACAAGTGGCGTGGTGGATTCTCAGCTGTCCACCCTCCCCCGCCAAAGTGTCCCTGGTTACTGTGCCAAGTGCAGTCTCCAGGGGACCCGCATGTGGACAAGAATGACATTTCCATCCACACCTGCTCCGTATCTCATCTCAGTCAAGAGGTAGTTCTTGTTGCGACCCCAGGCAACTCGTTATTTATCACTGTCTACCTTCATCCCATTCAAATATTTCTAAGACAAACCTTCAAATTCCTTCTCTTTTTATGGATAAAACTAATCATTTATCCAAAGGAGATTGTCTGTGCTATACTGCCATGGCCAGCTCTGCCAGGATTCTTAAGTCTCACTTAAGAAAAAGACTATGCTGCCCTCACTTGTCAGGTGGAAGCCCGGAATGTCTACGCTGAAAGCATCAACCCCTATGTAACTTGGTCTTCTTGCTGTCAGGAAGGCTGTGGTTCTTGGGGTGGCACCACCTCTTCCTTGCATTGGCACTCAACATGTCTGACAGGGCAGTTGTAAGGTTAGGGCTGTTAGGCTCCGTTCTTACTGAGGTCACATCCTGCTCTACTTTAAATGCAGGTGTCTTATATTCTGTTGAGCAGGCATCAACGTCTACTGTTTCAAACCTTGATTTAGAGAAGAAATTCCATATGAATTCATTGCCTGAACAAGTGTTTGCCAGAACTTTAGCCATGATTTGCCTCAAATTCTTCATTTTCTTTTGGAAATCAAGGATTCTTACAAAGCAGAATGTCCACCTGTGACAAACTGAGGTTTGTAGCCAGATCGTACGAACCTCAGAGCTCTGGCCATTCTTGCAAGCCATCCCAGAAGACGTGTGTACATTGGGAGGCCAGACATTAACACTGGCTCACTAGCTTGTCTCTACTGACTGGCCAGGGTGTGTTAAGGATCTATCTTTCTCTATTCTGCAGGCATTGGGGTTACCAGCAATGGCAGCCATGCCTGGATTTTGTGTAGGTGCTGGGAATCTAGCCTTGAGTCCTCACGCTTCCTTGGCAAACAGTAACATGGATGATGACAAAGCCATCTCTCCAGCCTCAAGAACATTCGTTTTAACAGAAATATTTTTGATCCCATAGAACATGAGAGGCAGGGCCACTTGTGGCCCTCTGTGAGGAGGGAGGCACCCTTGCTGGCTGTCCAGCCCCCAGACTCCAGATAGCAGAAGTGGCCATGTTTCTCATCACTCATGCTGACTGGGGTGACTCAGAGGACAGCCCTGTGGTCCCTGGGTGACTAAGGTGGGTACACTAATAGCCCCTTCTGTACTGGTCAGTGGCTTCTGCCCACCTACCACACAAAGCTCCACAGATCATGGAGAAAGGCACAGGTAAGTAAGATATATTTTTTTCTTAGATAAAAGAATTATACCAGGGCCACTTGGACAGAACTTTCCACCAAAGTAACAATTCTATTTAACATTCCAAATGGGTTGTGGTGAGATGGTCAGATGGCATGAAAGAGGAACAGAAACATTTTATCATTATAGATCAAACATGGCTAGCATGGCTGTGAGGTATGAACTCTTATTTTACTGGATTCTTACTAAAAATCTCCCGAAATGTGGATGACGTTGCCACATGTAATGCAATATAAAGTATCTTGGAAGAATTTGTTAATCTTGCTATTTGGGCCAAATGATTCCTCTAGACGAACGTTAAGTCAAGACGCAGGTCCAATATTGCCTCTGTCAAATGAAGAAATGGAAATAAATGTGAGAGGCAGGAACTCTGAATGGAAATTTTTTTCTTTGTCTTTCCTTTCCAAGGTAGGCTCTGCTCAGACGCTTAAGGCAGCACTCGGATTCCGCAGTGGGGGAGGAGGATTTCAAGTAGTGAACTCCATTTTCAGTGCCAAGAGCCTCTTGTCTCCAGGATAACGTTTTGTTCTTTCTTGAATTCTCTCCCTTCCTCCTGTCCTTTGCGCATCTGTTTTCTAGCCGTTTCATTGGGGTTTCTCTGTTGCGACAGACACATTAAAGTCTGGGGAATTTTCTGTGCAGGGTTTTGTGTTCTTGTGAGCCAAGGTCAAACCCTGTGTTCTGTAAAAGTTATCAACATATTTCCAAATAAGGACTTGGAAGACGATGGCAGCAAGGGAAGTGGCCGCAGAGTTAGCTTATCACCCTTTGGCACAGAGGCTTCCGCCACGGATGGATCTTTCTGGAACATTCAACAGAGTTTGAGTTTACTTCATCCAGTGTTTTCTTGTTTTCATCTATCTGAATTCATTTCATATAAAGAGCTGAGATANCTGCCGAGTCTGTAACTGCTTTACTGAATAGGGGGTTCCCTGGTGTGTTCTCTGGCACAATCATTGCAAATGCAGGGTAGATTTGCCAGAGAGTTCAGAGCAGCTTCCCACCTACGCAAAGGTATGCTGGGTAAACAGGAGAGACATGGGAAGTGTGTAGACTTGGAGTCAGCATTGTCCAACTCACGAGAGGAAGGAATGGAGATAAACTCCATCAAGCTCTATTCCTGACTTCTGGGCATTGGCTTTCTGTCTTGCTCTTTGAGAGGTGGCAATTTGTCATTTAAGAAATTTACGTGAGTGTAATAGTGGCCTCCAAGTAGAGCACAGGACAGAAAAGTCATGGGACAAATTATCATCCTCGAGTCACGTGACTTATGGTTTACAACCTAAGTCCTTTGGCTAGAGAGAAAGAGCTCCGTGGTTAAGAGCATGTATTGCTCTTGCAGAGAACCTGAGTTTGTCTCCCAGCACCCATGCTGGATGGCTCACAGCAACCTGTGATGTCAGCTCTAGAGGACCTGCCATCCTCTTCTGGATTCTGTGAGCAACTGTACTGACCTGCACACACCCAGACAGCTGCACACTACCATACACAATTAAAAATAAAACACATATTGAAAACAGCCCAATGTAAAGAGAAAGGGGAGACCCTAGAGACCAACATATTGTTAGGGTGTGATGCCTCCTGCTTCATTACCTCTTTGATGCCTCTTTGGCATGTGATCTCCCCACTAACAAGTGTGGTTTAAGGACCAGAAGTGAAGATTTGTCAAAAGAGCCCAATGAATGGAATGGAGGAGCCTACAGCCAATGATGTTTGTTCCTGCTGTAAAGGAGGAAGAAGCAGGCAATTGCCTGCCTATTAAACTTGGGATTTTATCAGCCTTCCTTGGAGCTATCACTTGGTGATGGCGGCTATTGAGTGCTCTGTGTGTCCCTGTATTGGTGAGCCACACATTCATCCTCGCGTATCTCATGAGTACTTGTGTTTGTTGCCCTCGGTGAGAACCTCAGCCAGGATTCTCCAGAGGAACATAGCCAGCAGCAGAGAGAGACAGAGATATGGGAGACTTATTGGAGGAACTGGGGTTCCCAACTAGAGAAGCCAAGTGTTCTCATACTAGACTACCCAAAAGTCAGAGGCCACAGAGTGCTGACGTGGCTCAGTCAGAGTCTGCAGGCCTTGGTGCTAATGAACTCAGTCGCACAATGCTCATACCCAGACCCTGGGCCTGAGAACCTGGGAAGACCTGCTTCTGGTGTAAACTCTGGAGGTCGAAGGCCAGACAGTCCAGAGTCCTGGCTTTCAAAAGCAGACGAAAGACGCTGCTCTTAGAAAGATATGGGGGAATTCTTTTTCTAGAGTTCTTTTTGAGACAGGGTCATGTGTATTCCAGGCTGACTAAGAACTTGATAAATAGCCAAGGATGACCTGGAACTACTGGTCTCTCCTTCCTCTACCTCCCAAGTGCTAGGAACTCAGTCATGTTTGGCCATGTCTGATTTACATAGTGCTGGAGACCAGAAGCAGGCTTCAGGCACTCTTCCTTTGGTTTTTATTAGTTCTTTAAGAATTTTGTAGTGCATTTTTACCATATTTATACCCACTCCCAGCTCTTCCCATATCTATACCATCCCAGCTCCTCCCGCATCTCCAGCTCCTTTTCTCTACTCTTGTTTTGTTCCTCAGTGTGTGTGGAATAGAACTTTAAATACTGTAGTTTTAAGTTGTTTGTTTGCGCATGTGTGTGGATGGGGGCTGTCGTAGTATGTACTTGTGATGTGTGCATGCATGGGTAAATGTGGATGCGTATGAGTACATATGGGTATGAAGGCCAGGGGTTGGCATTAAGTGTCTTGCCTCAGTCACCTCCATCTTTGCTTTCTGAGACAAGGTCTCTCATGGAACTTGAAGGTCATCAATTCAGCCAGGCTAGCTAGTCAATGAGCTTTAAAGACATAGCTGTCTTCATCTGTACCCCATTCCGCAGCATTGGTGTTCATGACATGAACTTCCTCTCTTGGCTTTCTATGTGGGTTCCAGGGATCTGGACTCAGGGCCTTATGCTGGTCTACTTGACACTTCTCCAGAAGAGCCGTCTCCCCAGCCCAGTAAAGCTATTATTACATCTTTTGTTTACTCTTTTTGCAGGGAGGGAGCAGGGGGAGCCAAGGCTCACATGTGGCAGTCAGAGGGAACTCATAGGATTCAGCTTTCTCCTTCTGTGATAGGTCCTGGAGATCAAGATCAGGTCATCAGTTTTGGTGACACATGCCTTTAGCTGTAGAGTCATCTTGTTAGCCCCAATAAAGGTTTTTTTTTTTAAGTCAATAGACAGGCAGCATATAAATCAAGTGGGATACTAGAAAATATAAACCTGGATCCACCAAATGCTCTGGGTGACCCAGTAATTTATAGTTTAAGAAACAACACATTTCATAGGTATTGAACACATTGAAATGCAAATCCCACACCAGGTCTTCTGGGCCCTGGAAGAACTTGCCATCTCTCCAGCATCATTTCCTGAAGCACACACTCAGCTTCTGTTTCATCATCATGACAAAGCCCTTTGATCCCTAATCCCCNCCCACAATGCCTTTGGCTGAGTGAGAAGTCTGCCTTCTCTGTGTCTTGTTTTAAATACTATTTCTTCAAAGAAGTCCAGTGTCAGGGATGGGTCATGTCTATCAGACATGTTGGTCAGTGAAATCCCATGAATCTGCCTTCAAACACTAGTCTGTTGGCAGGTTCTCCTGGTTACCCCCAGAACTTGATACAAGATCCTATTGCTGAGGACACCACATACTTGAGACACAGAACAAGGAGAGATAAAGCGGACACTGATGGAGCCCACAGTTCTACAGCGTCTGTTGGCAACTGATAGCTTCTGGGAGGAGAGTCGGTTTTCTTTAAGGGTCGTAGCCCCTGCCAAGGAGATCAGGCTCTACTGCCCCACACCCAAGCGTTTATGGGAAGAACAAATTGCACTCACTGGTTTTTAAAAGAAAGGCAAAAAGTTGGGTGGGTAGGAGGAGCTGGGTGGTATAGATGTAGGAGGAGCTGGGAGTGGGTATAAATATGGTAAAAATGCACTATAAAATTCTCAAAGAACTAATGAAAACCAAAGGAGAAAAGTTCTCCTAGACCCTTCCCAAGTTAAGTCGGCCTCCTGTCCACCTCATCACATTACTTACTGTGTTTGCTTTGCTCCACTTGTACCTAATACTTCTTATTGCAGCCTAAGGGCTTTGAACACAAGCAGGTTCTAATTCCTCCTATGCACTACATGCAGCCTAAGGACTCTGAACACAAGCAGGTTCTAATTCCTCCTATTGCACTACGTGCAGCCTAAGGGCTCTGAACACAAGCAGGTTCTAATTCCTCTTATGCACTATGTGCAGCCTAAGGGCTCTGAACACAAGCGGGTTCTAATTCCTCTTATGCACTATGTGCAGCCTAAGGGCTCTGAACACAAGCGGGTTCTAATTCCTCCTATGCACTACGTGCAGCCTAAGGGCTCTGAACACAAGCGGGTTCTAATTCTTCCTATGCACTACGTGCAGCCTAAGGGCTCTGAACACAAGCGGGTTCTAATTCCTCCTATGCACTATGTGCAGCCTAAGGACTCTGAACACAAGCAGGTTCTAATTCCTCCTATTGCACTACNTTATGCACTATGTGCAGCCTAAGGGCTCTGAACACAAGCGGGTTCTAATTCCTCCTATGCACTACGTGCAGCCTAAGGGCTCTGAACACAAGCGGGTTCTAATTCTTCCTATGCACTACGTGCAGCCTAAGGGCTCTGAACACAAGCGGGTTCTAATTCCTCCTATGCACTATGTGCAGCCTAAGGACTCTGAACACAAGCAGGTTCTAATTCCTCCTATTGCACTACGTGCAGCCTAAGGGCTCTGAACACAAGCAGGTTCTAATTCCTCCTATTGCACTACGTGCGGCCTAAGGGCTCTGAACACAAGCAGGTTCTCTTACCTCGCAGGCACCCAGTCCGTTCTGCTGCATGGATGAGATGTTGTGAATACAAACTCAAATCCTCTGGAAGGAAGGAGCACCCACCTCCCACTACACCCTACACCTAGTTTCCTGTTACAAATCATCCCATCCAAGCCAGCCACCTTCCCTAGCCCCACAAAGAACCGCCCTGAGCTGAAGACAGCAAAGAGAGACACGAAAATGGCAAGGAAGCAGTTTTTCTTCTAAAAAAGAAAAAAAAAATCCTCAAGTGCGACCTCGACACCTGCTACAAATTAGTTGCCCAAAAAATATTTGCTTAACTCTTGAACTGCAAGCTCGGGAAATAAAAGGGAATTTATTCGTGCTTTGTAACCAGACCCTTGAGAAATGCCTGCTGTACTTCTCCAGCTCCTTTGAGAATTACCTGGACACCCTATGCCCTGCCCTTCCTTATCCCCTCTATTAGACGAGATATTTGCGTTTTAAATGAAGACCATTGTTTGCCCATCATCGGTGAAAAAGCATCGCTCTGCACGCATTCCTCATGTAATAAAAAATAAATCCCTTAAGCCTATAATTTGCTCCTGTGGGTTTTGAAGTTTGAAGTTCAAGAATGCATCTGCCAGGGGGAAGTTGATTCTGGGGCTGAACAGCTCTGCAGCTATGTATGTGCCCATTGTTCGTGGTGGAGGGACGGCTAGGAGGGGCTCGGTGTTCTGTTCCCATAATAAACCCTATGTTTCTAAACACAGGTGCCTTTGGATGCAGACATCTGTGTCATTAAATAGGGGCAGATTACTATAGCAGCCCAGAGACGGGCCCCTTGGAAATGCAGGGCGCCATTACTGCCGGAGCTCTTATCAGCCATCGCTATTATTTCTTTGATGATATTATGGCGCAGAAATGATGGTGACTTACCAGATTATCTGCCACCACGCTTTCAACATGCTGCCAGGTGGTGTGGGGCGTGGAGGAAGTCATGCAAGAAGTCACCCTATTGTCATCACGGAAAAGTCATCAAATGGCCCCTCCATCCCTATCTCTGCTTCTTGCTCCGTCTTTGTGTCTGTCTCTGGTGTTTGATGGACAAGAATGAAAGAGTTCATGAGAAAAGCTTGTTCACTAGTGGCTTTGATCAGAAGTCCTGGGAAAGCATCAGAAATGTGCAGGGCGGAGAAAGGAAGGCTATCAGGTGACCTGCGGCCATTCTCCTGCGGCTCTCTGATAGAGTCCTGTAACATAGACATTGATACTCAGAGCACCATATGCCTCTCAGCACTAGGTGTCCCCTGATATTCCTCTCTGTGGGAACTCAGCTTTCTGTAGTTACTCTTGGAGCTATCGGCTGCCCTTGTTCTGAATTAGTGTGTCCTAAGACACAGCAGCCAAGAGTTCTTTTCATAATTAGTCAACAAAGTTCATTTCCCTTTCTATTTTTAAGCATTCTATCAAGAATAATTGATAATCAACAAAAACCTGTTTGTATTTCATGCATGCAGTTTTATAAGCTTTGAAATAAGCATACCTACAGAAACATCACGCCATATGTACCCTAAGCTTGTAAACACTGGTACATGGGTTTCTTCCTTTCTCCTTTATCTCTTTGTATTGGTGTTGCCTCTTGGCATATAATACTTTACATGACAGCTGTTGCCTTGGCTAGATTTCCCATAGACAGCAAGATACTGTTGACAGTGGGTACTGTGCTGTGGTGATGATTTACTTTGCCAATGGACCAATAGCTGTAAAGTGTGACTCCTGTGAGAAGCCCATCATGCCCTGCCAACCCCTTTTTTCTCTAAGCCTCCCCCTCCCCCGTCTCAACTCTTATGCTGAATTCTGTGTTCACATCCCTCCTGGTCAACTCCAGCTTGGCCTCATGCTGATGCAGCCTAGTGTTTCTTTTTGCTGAAGAGCCTAGGATCTGGATTTCGGTGGTCAGCTTGTAAAGGCGTCCTCACTCCGCTGCAGACCACAGCTTAAAGCTGTGTCTCTGGCCCCAGCACTAACACCACCACAGATACAAGAGCGTGAGGCTTGACAGCTGGCTGGACTA
>LOEQ01000643.1:266178-276652 GCA_001685075.1 Bramus lutescens | reverse complement strand
GCCGTATCTTTGTTCTGTCAAAGCCCCCACTCCTTCCATGCTGAGATGAGCCCACACTGCAGGCCCAGGGCTCCTCGGAGTAAGGGCGCTCTCTCATCCCAGAAGAAAACTTAATAAAAATGATAACCAGAATACGACTTCTACATCCTAGGAAATATGCACACATAGCTGCAAAGTACTGAAGTGTGTGTGCTATGTGCTATGTGTACGGCATTACTACCCGAGACTGTGCGGACATCTCATGTAGAAACCCAGCCCCTCAAGGCTAAGCTCTGCCTGGAAAAGTGTCCTCTGTCACATCAGTGCTCTGACATCCAAGTGGCTGTATCTCCTCTGAGAGGCACCATAGTCCAATTTCTCTAACTGCTCCTTCTCTTTAGTCCCCCTCCCACACACACCACATCTCGGGAGTTGCTCCTTTTGGCTCCTACCCAGGGAGCAGTGGCTTCTGTTGGGGACTCTCGTAGGCCCAGAGTTTATGGGAGCCTCCCACACTATACGCGGCCTTCCCAGAAGTAGCATTTGTCCTGGAGATGGGAGGTATGTCATAGTTTGAAACCAGTGTCCCCGGGGCGGCAGAAAAATTACGAATTGGCTGAAATTAGAGATAGCATCTTATTGCTCGCAGGAACAAGATAAAGCCTCTCTGGTTACACTAAATTGTGAGCCCTGGGGCCCTGACCTCATTTTCTTTAAAATAAGGGACACTTCCCAGATCTAGGCACAGAGCACTCTTTCTTTTCAGGTTTGCTCTGTGTTCTTGTGTGGAGAAACTCAACAGGGCTACGAGGAGGCCATGGACAAGCCACCGTTGTTAACAGTTTGGAGCCAGACCAATGCCAATGGACCATCCCTGCTTAGAACTCATGGAAATGGCAAGACTGCTGCCCCCAAGAACTCCTCGTCTCAAGCAGAGTGCTGTAGACCTGTCTTTGAGGATGCGGTTCTTGGATCCTCTCAACACACACACAAAGAGGCAGACAGAAATCCCTTTCAATCTGAAATGGCTTGTGTTTGGATTTTTCTGTTTTCTTATGTTTCAGAAAGGATCTCCCTACGCTGGCCAACCTGATCTCAAGTTTATTATGTAGCCTTGGCTTTAAACGCTCAGTGACCTTTCTTCCTCAGCCTCCAGCCCTGGGATGACAGACATGCGCCGCCATGTTTAGCTCTCCATTTGGCTTTAAGCTAAGAGAGAAGTTCTGTGGGGACAAAGCTTACAGATTGATTCTCAAACTGTGCGTAGTTTCAGCACCTTAGACAAAGAAAGTCTCCATTCTTTGATCTGTTTCTGTCCGCCTCCATACTCCTGTGCAAAACTCATTAGGTCAAATAGTTTACGTATCTAGTTTTCCTGTCATATTAAGGAGGAATGTGTGTTTATCTATGTATGTGTGCCCCACAGTTAAAGAAACTCAGAATCCCACGCACTCTTGAAACGAGGGAAACTGAGCTACCCTGGGACACAGACTAGAAGACATCAGGTTGGGAAAAAGTATTTCTCCTGTGGATGTGGAGTTCACCGTGGCCCAAAGGACTTCACAAAGTGGTTTCAGAGTTTCCCAACATTCTGAAATGGGAATTTGTGCAAAGATGAACGTAAAACTGGATATTTGTTTTTCAGCCTAAAATACATTCTCCTTGTCATTTTTAACCTGATGTGGAGTTTCTTCTCTCCTTGCTCCCCAGGTTCTGTCTGGGGAGATGCGCTAGACAGCTCAACGGAGACCATTTGTCAATAGCCACTATTTTAATAGTCACAAGCCCCACAGCTTGTCTTCTGATAGCTCACATGTTACATATATAGTTCTGCACATGAGGTTTTATCTGAAGGCTTAGAAGAGATGAGAAAACATGCAGAGTAATGCCCAAGAGTCCGTCCTGGTCACAAAATGCAGGGCCACATGGAAAATCGGCACTAGCATGATCTCTCCTGCCATAAGCCCGTTCTTGTTGATCTGAGAGAATTCTCTGAGGAACAAGGATGGTGGAAAAGAAAAAGAGGAAGGAAAAAGGGAGAAATCAATAGAGTTTCAAAGTTAAGACACACGGATCTCTGCATCCAAGCCTGGCATGTTGCATGCGTCTAGAACAGAATTGGGTTTGTGTACACTTCATTAGTGACACCCAAGGATGAGGAATTTGTCCTTGTGAGATGTTCTTAGGCATCCCAGACTCTACCTTGAATCATTTTTATTTTTCAATAATTATCATTTTTATTAAAATTTTAGGAAACGTTTTATGTTTATTTTATGTGTATGAGTGTTTGCCCACGTGTGTGTGTGTGAGTGTGTGTGTGTGTATGTGTGTATTTATCATGTGCATGTAGGAATTGGATCCCCTGGAACTGGAGCTACAGACTGTTCTGAGCCACCATGTGAGTACTGGGCACTGAACTGAGATCCACTCCAAGAGCCATTTCTCATATTTACCGAGTTATGTCTCGTCTCCAGAGCCAGATTCTTACAATTCCGTACTTGTATTGTGCGTTGAGAACATATCTACCCTGCTACTCACTTATCCCCCGTATGTCTATAGTGCCCGCTGGCACAGTGGTGGCATGGCTGTTTTGGTAAGAGTAACCAGCCACCTTTTTTCCCTTATGGTGAAAATTCTCTTTTTAATGTAATACATTATTTGAGAATTTCATGCAGTACATTTTTGTCACATCCATAAGACACCGTTTTGCTCGGCTCTTCAGAGATCTCTCAGTTTTGCAACGTTCCTGCCCCTCCCTATCCTGACAAGTTAAGTTTGATAGAACCTCAAGTTCTTTTTATTTAACTCAGCTGATGGTTTTGGGGACAGCTTCGTGGCCTGTAGCCCAGGTTGGTCTTGACCCTCCTGCCTCCGATCTCCTGGTGCTCAGATCCTAGGTGTGAGCCACCATCCTGATGGGACCTCAGGTTCCTCAAGAACGACCATCACACCAGCTGGCAGTACAGTTTCCCATGATGAGACAAGCACCCATCAGTCCCGGGGAGCTGTGAGCTGCGTGTGAAGCCACGGCTGTGTTTTCTGTTTTTGTCACAGTCATACCCTGCACCTGAGTGAGTGTGACACATACTGAGCACGTGCTTACAGGACAGGCCGGACGACAGGCCTCAGACACGTTCAGTGGAGGTCGCGGCATCACACTCTATGTGCACTTGGCCTCTTGTCCAAGCTCTAACAGAGTCTCTTCTGGGGCCCTGTGGAGTTTCCTTGCTACTGTAGTTGACTGCGGTAGACAACTACAGTTTCTTCCATTTTTCTCACCTCCCTTGGCCTTTTGCTCTTTTCTTTAGTTAATCAAGAGGACTTAATGACAGGGACCCATCTGAAAACTGCCATTAGGTGGTCTCATCATCCTGTGAGCATTTCAGAGTGTACATAGACACACCTAGATGGTAAAATACCCCTGCCACTGGTTACATGATACATACGTAAAGGTGTGCTTGTAATATGTATAATTATAGCCTGTGGCTCTGAGGGTTACCAGAAAAACACAGTAAGACTGGATCAAGCATGAGGGAAGGTAACAAAGTTAAGGGATGTAAGTGAGTTGCCAAGGCCACTGCCAGCATGACCAGATGCAGTGCGCATCGATACATGTAGGACGGACTCCCAAACGTCCACAGACATATAGAACCACGCAGTAGCCAGCGGCATGGCCATTTATTGTTAGTAGACATTACATGCCACGCTGTACCTTTGTAGGTTCGTTTCACCACCATTGCCGTAAGCATGGGAAGAGCTTTTAGTAATTTACACAGCTGAGTTCTGCTAAAACTTTGGTCTGATAAACTTATGTGGATAACGGACCGTTTAAAATCTAATCTCTGAAAAGATCCATACAAGTTGGGGAATACTCTTTTCTTGATCTTGCCAAACACTGGTCAGTAAAACTTCTGGGCTTTGGCTTTCAGAGCAACACTCATTTCTGATGTGACTTTGGGTTGAATAAAGGAGTTTACATTCAGTTTTTTCAAGCAGTGGTGTTTGCACATAAGAGCTTAATTTACCTCCAGTTGTGACTTCCGCCATTTTCTACCAGATTGCCTTCCCAGTCAGTGTCTCTCTAACTACTATGGCAGTGTGAACACTGCTCCTTCTAAATATCCATGACCCCCCTGGAACTAAGTGTGACTCATATGACTTCATACAACTCTAACAAATCCTAGGTTTATTTGGGCTCATGGTATTGATGCTTCCAGTCCATGACCAACTGCTCTGGGCTTGTGACAGAACAGAATATCATGGAGGAAGTTTGTGGCTGCGCAAAACCACTCACCTCACAGCCAAGAAACTGAAGAGAAGATGAAGAAGGAGAAGGAAAAGAAGGGACAAGGTATGTGTTCGTCCAAACCAAGGATGTATGAAGACTTATGAAACTCTACTAGCTTATAAGTTAATTAAAACATAATTTTAAAATAAAAAGATTTTGAATGGAGATGCATCCTTGGTGAACAGTGTTGTCCCCAGAACAGACAGGTTATTAAATGAAAACACTCAGGGCTAGGTATGGGATCCTTCCCTAGGAGTTATTGGTCAGGAAGGCCCCAGAGATAACCAAAGCAAAATGGGCTATGTTCATTGCTCTTGCTTGCCCATAACAGCTAAATGGTAAGGTCTTATTGCAGAAGACATCTACTTCTTGTTTATCAAACACAGAGAAACCAATCTCTAACTAAGAAGCTCTCTCCCTGCTGGCTAGCTTTCACAGCGTCAGAAGGGTCCATGTAGGCTCTCTGTGTACTATGTATGTGTGATCAATGATCTCATCTACTACTAGGCTCTGCACGTGATAAACTGATATCCCAAGCCAGACGTGACCCCTGGTGCAGTAATGACTAGACCGTTTGTGGAGGGGTAGGTAATCCACTCTCTGGACCCGATCTTGAGCCTGTTCCACAGGACGGAATTCATGCTCAGTATAGCAAACAGGGTCTAGGTCCATGGTGAGGAAAACCAGAGGCCATGGGAGAAAACATGTTGGTGGTTTTCTTTCTTTCTACATGGCCATGTTGTCAGACTGTCTTCTGAATGTTTGTGTTTGCTTCTTAGATGTATGCTACTCCCAACGTGGTTAGAGTGCTGAGAATAAGTGACTGAGCACTCTGTCATAGATGGAAGAGCTATGTCAACACACACGTGCACACACACATGTGCACACACATGCACACACAAGTGCACATACACACAGGCAACAAGGCACACACGTGCACACAAGACACACACATGCACACACACAAAACACACATATACATGCACACACAGGCACACATATGAATGCTCACACACAGGCACATACACATGTGCAGATACAGGCACACATACACACACACACACACACACACACACACACAAAGGTATTTTTTGCCACATTTGGACCAGCTTTGCCGCATCCTTCCTGGACCACTTGTCTCTTCTGCTGACCTTGCTCACTGATTTTGTTTTGTTTCACTGATGGTAACACCAAAGCCAGACTGTACTGATTTGGCAAGGTTTGGGGTTTCTCAATAATGCTTGCTTTCCTGGCTCGGTTTGGATCACATGTTTCCTGTGTGTCTGCCATAGAAAGCACAGAGCCGCAGTGTGATTCATGGCTCCTCTTCACCAAGCAGCCATAAAACAGAGTCCAGAAAGCACAGCGGGGCTCTGAGAAGCTGCAGCCTTCTCTGCGCCAGAATCTCGCCCTACGGAAAGATTCTCAGCTACAACCTCCCGCCCTTTATCATCAGAGAAGGTGATTGCTCTCACCTGGCTCTCCATCACCACAGTCCGCCCAGCCGCAGCCTTCGGGCTTTGCAGTCATTTCAAAGGAACACATTTTTCACTCCGGATCCTTGTGGTTAGTGTAAGTGCTTTGGAATCTGGTCCAGACGATTCTCTTTTCCTTCGTTTGTTTCTCTTTTTCTCTCCCCATTGAGCTAAACTGCTCTGAATTGTTTTTCCCTTTTCTGAAAGCTGATTTTGAGCACACTGGCTAATGGAGCCAGAGTGGACGTACTCCACGGCCACAGCGGACCCTCTAATTGTACAAGATGCAGTCAGCAGCTACGAACCCAAATGAAGGGAAAATAAAATCACCTCCAGGAACGTGCTTCCCGGAGCATATAAACAGTTCCTTCAAGAATGTCTACATTGTCAACAAAACAAAACAAAAACAAACAGCAACCAGAAACCCAGTAGCCTAGGAGTATGTTTTTTTGCAAAATTTGATAAAATTGAAACTGACTCTTCACTATGCACTTGAGAAAGTGTATGAGAACATCAGAACTCACAGGTCAGGTTAGAACAAGTCTTAACGAAATGATTGTGTCATGGCAATACATGCGTGTTGGCTTACACAGGGAGCCTTCACAGTGGGCACGCTTCTGATGTTCTCTGAACTAAAGGATTCACATTGTATCAAACACCTCTTGGCTTCAGTTGTCCCCTGCATCCCATGGCTGTGCTGCGGCCACTACCGTGCGTTTTCTGGCCATCTTTCTGCAGAAACCGGTGCTGTTCTGACATGGGGGTAGGGTGGGGGGTTCCATGCTCACGCTGTTGAGTTTACACAAGTCCAGCGTGTAAAGCTATGCAGAACGTACCTCAGCTCATTAGAGAGAGAAAGTGGGCGCAACTAGAGCCTCCTGTCTTCCTCTAGCACCCACCCCCAGATCAGTCTCACCCAGTTCTTGAAGACATCTTCCCAGAAGCTCCTGGACCCAGAATGTACTCAGCACTGGTTGCTGGTGCCCACTCTCTCTGTGCTGGATCCCAGCTGAATGTACCCCCAAAGCTGCAGAGTTCTGAGCAGCGGACACTTGTAAGAGGTAGAGCCGCTGGGAGAGCTGAAGTCATTGAGATGCTCCTCGGGACACTGCAGGGCCCTGTTTCTTCCTCCTCCTCTTTCATGTCCCATCCAGGAGGTAAACCGTTTCTTCCATGGAGTGCCCTTGCCATAATATATTTCCACACCACAGACTCAGAACAACAGGGCCCATTAATCCTGGGCTGAGACCTCCATTGTTGGCCCAAATAAATTTTTCCTCTTCATAAGTTGCCTGAATTGTTCTGGTGACAGATACTGGCTAGTGCTCATTCTGGCCCTTGGGTTATGTTGCCCAATGGAAAATTTGAATTTAAACTTTTTCCAAGCTCATTGTTTTTGGGGGAGGGAGACAAACACACATTTCTGTTTGGTAAATGTCACATTCCATATCCTATTTCTGAAAAGCTAGGGTGCCTATTTAGTTTGAATGAGAATGGCCCATATAGGCTCCTATATTTGAAGGCTTAGTTCCCAGTTGGTGAGCTATTTGGAAGGATTAGGAGGTGTGGCCTTGTCAGAGGAGGTTTGACCCTGGGAGTGGGCTCTGAGGTTTCAAAAACCCACGTTAGTGTTGCTCTTTCTGCCTGCTGCCCATGGGCCAGAAAGTCGCTCTCAGCCGCTCCTCCAGGTGCCCTGCCAAACACCACTGTGCTCTCCACCGGTATGATAATGAACTAACCCTCTGAACCTGTAAGCTAGCCCACAATTGAGTGCTTAATGGAGCACACCTTTCATCCTGGCACGCGGGAGGCAGAAGCAGGTAGATCTCCGTGAGTTCAAGACCAGCAGTAGTCAAGAACTACAGAACTAGTTCCAGGACAGTCAGGGCTACACAGAGAAACCCTGTCTCAAAAAACCAAAAAAGAAAAGTAAGTTGCCTTGGTCACGGTGTCTCTTCACAGCAACAGAGCAGTGATTAAGACACCATCAGAGTTTTAAAAGTCCTAAGGGGTCCCACTTAAACCAACCAGCCAACCAGCCAACAAAACCAAACAAATTAGAAAGAAAAATTCTTGCCTACTGTTTAATTACCCAAATCTCTGGATTATGAACCAACCTTGGGGAAGAGCCCTTAAAACTATGTGTGAGAGAAATACATCCTAGGAAATGCAAATCTAGCTGGGCAGTGGTGGCTCATGCCTTTAATTGCCTCGGATCCCTGAGTTTAAGGCCAGCCTGGTTTACAAAGTGAGTTCCAGAAAAAGCCAGGGCAGTTACACAGAAAAAAGCTCTGAGAGAGAGAGAGAGAGAGAGAGAGAGAGAGAGAGATTTGCAAATTTAGAGCTTTCTATATGAAGTATAGAGAGAAAATAGGATTGGAGAGAGGCAGAAAGGATCTGACAGGAGCCAAGGAGCTAGAAGTGAAGAGAAAGTGTTCTCCTCCTTGGACTTTTGGTCTCTCAAGCTATGAGAAAACACAGTTTTGTGCTCCGCATCTTTCGGGAACTCAAATGTTTCCTTCCTCTGTTGGTTTTGAAACTAGTATAGTTTCAGGAAAAATTAGTGTTTCCTTTATATAAGATCAATCGTATGTTTAAATTTTAATGGCTGCTTACCACTTAGAAGTTCTTTGGTAGACTGTCAGTAGGCATTTGCTTTGAGGGAGTGGCCTCGTGGGAGGCCGCTTTGCTGTCGTTGGTTCGTGCGCAGAGAGATGGGCCTGCAAGCCCGCTGTGCCTTCTGCAGATGCAGAGCTATTTCCCTGCATAGCCAACCTGTCAGAATTGCTTCACGGAGCTCTGCCTGCGACCTCCAGGCTACAGTAAGCAGCAAAGAGATTCTTGAACTGGGTCCAGATGGAAAACACAGCGACAGCTTTGGACCCCTTCCAGCAGCTCCAGAAGAGGGGCTGCAGATGCACGCCTCTTCACAGGGTCCTTAGGAGGCATGGGAGGGGGGAGGCCACATCCCTACAATCTTTCCACAGTCAGAAGTAAACAGACCAAGCACAGGGCCAATATTTCACATGGACATTTTCACAGGGCATTTGTATACTGTTACGACCATGGCCTTCGTGGTGTGAAGAAAACCCAGGCTAAGAAGCTTGGAGTCGCGAGCCTGGTTGCCAGCGCACTATAGTCTGAACCATGATCTGGCCCCTCCCTGCAGCTCGAGTCTCAGTTCCTTCTCTGAAAAGAGGAGGGGGAGGAGACCTGCTTCTGGGGTCACGGTGAGGACAAAATGAGATTGATAGAAACTTTGGTTTGTAAAGATGGTGCCTGTCACACAGATGTAAAACACCATTTGGAAAGGTCCAAGGGAGCCTTCCTCTTGAAAGGGACATGCATCATCAGATTGTTAAGAGTTCTCTGAGAAGAAGCAGGGTGGGCACTAAATTCGTGCTAAATGTCCAGCCTCTTTCTGTTTTTCTTGAGAAAATAGGTGAAGGTTGTGATTCCTCCCTTTCCCAGACAGCCAAAGATATTAGGTGCACAGTGGCTTTCCAAGAAAACAATGACAAGATTGTCACTGGAATTCCACAGAGGGATCTGTGGAATCTAAAGGGGACACACACCTGTCCTGGCGCACACACCTGTCCTGGCACACACACCTGTCCTGGCACACACACCTGGCAGCCAAAGTCACAGACATACTGCAGAAAGAGCATAACTGGAAACCACCAGCCCTGTTCCAGTCAGGAAGACTGTCCACGCCGGAGGGGTTCTCCAAGGGGATGCAGGCCGACATCTTATTTCGAGGAAGAAAGTCTGAGCCCTGAGCATTTTCTCTGGATATGGTTAGGTCACCCAGGCACTCCTGATTCAGTATTTTCTTCATATTCTTCTCTTCCTTTGTAAGTGATGGTCTATATGAAACCTACAGCACCTTCTTGGTCATTCAAAGTGATTCCAAAGTCTGCAAATCAGTGCTTTCTGTAAAGGGGAAATTTACCTCAGAGGGTCTCAGAAGCCTGATGGCAGTGGCATGGCTCCACACCTTCTGGGGTGTCTCTGTGTCATTTGTAGCCTTTGCAGGACTTGGGGGCTGTTTGTGAGACCCGAAGACAGTCACTGAACCTCCCCCTTGGTACGCAGGAGTGGATCACCAGTGATGGTGTCACTGAAGAGCTTGGCAAACAGCAGAGCCAGCCCACTCCATGTTCCGGCTGCTTCAGAACATTCACCTGAGCATCTCCATTCAAACTATCCCTGCTTGCTGCTCATTAATGAAAGGGGTCAGAGACCAGAACCTTTAACCCTGGACCTTCCTTCCAGGCTCTAAAATGTTTTCAGCTCTTCCCTCCTTGCCTCTCTGCTCATTTACAAGCTCCTAATTCGAAAGCCGTGTCTGATGGATGGGAGGTTATGAGACAGCCTGAAGGTCAAGGGATGGTGGGCAAGCATCTGTGTCTTTAACTGGGCATGAAGTTTCTGAGTGTTAGGGATGAGCAGTAACTAGAGGCAGTGCCAATTGATCCAAATAAAAGACTCATCCTCAATATTCTTCAATGCCTTTGGAAAGGCTGAGAACAGTGAGCCTCTGCAACAGAAAAGGAACGAGGACGCAGACTCCCAGAGGTGAAACATGTGTGCCTGGGCAGGCACAGCACAGTGGGCCAGAGGAAGGAAACCTTGGCTGTAGTAATTGGGGAGAGCAGGCCCTGCTTTTCGTCCAGCCCAGCTCCCGCACGGCTAGCTTATACCCCGAAATAACAACACACAAATTGTATTC
>LOEQ01000643.1:242000-266158 GCA_001685075.1 Bramus lutescens | reverse complement strand
AGTTTCTTTATTAACCAATGAAAGTAACACATAGACAGATGACCCTCCTACATCACTTGGCAATTAGTACCCGTGGCGGGGCTGCTCTTCCCCTGACTCACAGTCTTAGAGAGTCTCCGGACTCTTTGTAGGCATATGTGTGACCTTTGGAGAGAATTGTTTGGGTCACCCCAGCCCCTGGCACCTAATTATCAAAGGGTCTGGAGTGTTCAGGTGGAAGCTCCAGCCCAAGCCTCCAGCCCTGAGAAAGCCTGCCATTGGTAGTTCCATCCTCAGGGGGCATTCCTCTGCTCCCGAGAGAGCCCATCATTAATGGCTCTATCCCCGAAGGTATGAAAAGCTCCCACCTGGTGGTTTCCCCTCGTGGTTTCCTCAACTTACCATGGGGGCCCCCAGGAATATTGTGTTCAGAATAAACCTGGATTTATTGATTCAGTTTGATTGGCTTATTACATCAGCAGTGATGGATTCCCGCTAACCAGAATTTAAACTTAACACCAATGATTGATGGGCCTTGTGTATGGAAGTTCTCAGAGTCCCCAACACAGATTCAGGGAGACCAGGGTACTTGTCTTAGTTTGGCTACCAAAAAAAGCTAGGGGGTGGCATGAGAAGAAAGTTTATAGGATCATCCTACCCAGGCTCGTGCTAACCGCAGTTAAGAATGGATTCTAAGTACTTTCACTGATCTGTCAGTGAAATCTATCAGCAAAATCAGGGCTTTGAGGTATGCTTGGCAGGCTGGCAAGATGGCTCCATAGATAAAGGTGCTTTCTGCCACGTCTGATAACCTGGGTTTGATCCCTGAGTCCCACATGGTAGGAAGAGAGAGCTGATTTCTGGCAGTTGTTTTCTGACCTCTGCACTTGTGCTGCGGCACAAATGTACACTAAGCAATGCCCACCACACACCTAAATAAATAAGTAATTATAATTTTACAACAAAAGTAAGCTTAAAAATGTTTGTCTGACTAATGTGGCTGAGACTACTTCTTCCCAGTCCAGGACTTAGTCCCACAGTAAGAGACCTTATGTCTCTTATGGAGTCCTGGGACCCAAGAGCCAGAATTCTCCGAGAAGCAGAGATAGGAGGTCATCTTACTCAATGACTTTCCATTATCTTGTGCTTTTTCTTTGGTCTTAAAATTGCACGAGAGAGTTGCTTTCTCTCACATCTTCTGGTCGGTTCTTCTTTACGTGACCAGGGAGACACAGAGCTAAGACAGCCCTCAGCTGTGTCTACGTACAGGGCAAACAGCTCAGAATACCCAACAGAGTGACACCCTGAAGCAGCGTTGCCATCTTCCCTCTGGATGGAGCTCACGGCTCTCTGTGACTGCAGCCAGGCAGTGTTCATGACTACAGAGCCTCGTCATCAACCTCGACCTTCAGCAAGTTTTATTTTGTGTGTGCGGGTGTTTCATCCGCACACGTGTGTGTGCACCACTCGGATGTCCGGTGCCTTTGGAGGTCGGAAGCCGATGCTGCCCTGAGGGCACTGGGAATTGAATTTGGGACCTCTGGAAGAGCAGCCAGTGTGCCCTTAAACGCTGAGCTGTCTCTCCAGCCCACAACATCAACCTTTGGGCACAGAGCAATTCAGAGTTCTTCACACACACGAGGCTAAGCCAAGGCTTTCTAGTCTCACAAACAAGTGAATTTTACAAGTCCAAATTTGCTTTTGAAAGTGACAAAGAGATACACAAAGCTTTGGTTGCCAAACATTTGGTAAACTGTTTTCCCTTTGCAAATGCCTTTAAAACACGGGCTCTCTGAATCTCTCAGCCCAGAGTGGCTCTCTGCCATGGGACCTTGGGAAATTCCTTTGCAGGATGAACCAGCCACTGAAGGAAGGTGTTTCAGCCACTGTTCTGTTGCTGTGCTGAGACAGCCTGACAAGAGCAAATGTTGTAAAGACAAACCTTTAATCGGGAGCTTGCTTATAGTTCTAAAGGGTTAGTCTGCGGTCTCCACAGAGGGAACTAGACAGTCATGGCACCAGAGAAGTAGCTGAGAACTTTACAAGCTGATCTTCAGGCAGTGGGCAGAGAACGAAAGAGAGAGACTGGGTCGGGGGTGGGATATTGAAACCTGAAAGTCCACTCGCAGTAACAAGTCACACCTCTTAATCCTTCCCAAACAGTTCCACCCACTGGGACCAAGTCTTCAAACTTATGAACCTGTGGGGTCATTCTCATTCAAAGCAGCACAGAAGGGCAGGCTGTGATTAATGGTTCTTCAGTCGGAAGCTTTCCAAAACTGCCTGGGAGAAGCATAGGCCTCATTTCTCTCTAAGGCCCTGCAGTTTTTGTGGAGATGTTTTTATTTTACATAAATGAGGCTAACAGATAAACAGTGAACCACAGCTTCAGAATCTTTCCAGCTGAGCGGAGATGGAGCAAAGTGTGTGGAATAAGATTCCATATTTTGGGTTTGTTTTCTCTCTCTTTTTTCTTTGTTTTTAAAAGGAGGGTTCACACCCAATTGGAATCCAGCTCTCTGTAAGAGCTAGTTTATGCAACCAGAAAAAGTTCACTGTAGCTAAGTCAAAATAAGTGGGCTAGGGACAGACCTAGGAGCAGCAGGAGGCTTCATGCTCATAGTTCTCCCATGCCAGGGATCATCAGCCACTGTCTAGCTCCCCTGTAATCTAGACTCCAGGAAGATTGGCCTTTACCATAAAGATCATTGTGAGTTACCAAGAGAGGAGGGTTCGTTTCCATTCATAAATGGGCCAAAGAGGCAGCTGGGCAGAGGCAGAGGCAGTCAAGGCAGACCTGTGAACCAGAGCTACACTCAGCCCTGTCCCTGAATATACGGCTCTTCAGCTGACTAGTGGGCCAGGGAGGCACCGCCAAGCACACGTGATTAAAGCAGCACCTGCCCACTAGAATGGAAAACTCGACCTTCATCTGAGACACACTGGTACGAGGTTTTAATTAAACCGCTGCTTCAGGGTTCCTCTGCCTGGGGATCTACAGACTCCCCTGCATTCCATCCCCTCCTGGGTACTGGCAGGAGGATTCTCAAGTTGCCACAGGACCACTTTCCAGGAAGCCTCTCTCCCAACACTGTGACTCCACAGGGAAGAGAATATTTGAACAGAGAAGTCAAAAGCTTTGGAGGCTTATAGCAGTGTTGAGCAACATGGTGAGTGTGCGCCAGCCCCACACTTTGCTTTGCTTTTAATGAGCAAATTGAAAGCATGTATGTATTACGTGTGTATGTATATATACATATATATGTGTGTATGTATGTATATATTTAAAATAAAAAATAGCAAATAAGAATGATGGAGAAAACCTGAAGGACTGCCAAAAATAGACTTTAAAAAAATTAACTTTTATCTGTGCTATATTCTGTTAGAGCTTTGTTTATGTTGTCTCCATCCTCAACATTTTCATATACACACCAGGCATTGGTAAAACCTCAATTCCCCAAGGATCACAGACAGCTATCAGACACCAACAAGGCATCCCATTTCTAGAAATTTAAATAAACTCATTTTAAGGCCAATTAAGAAATAATAATATATAATAACTGGGTTGCTTCTCATGGCACATAAAAAAGCTAAGGAGCATGTACATTCATGTACACATACAACACACACACACTTGGGCACACACACGAACACACAACACACACTGATACATACTTTTATGCACAACACACACTCAGACAAACTTGTTCACACATAATACATATACTTGTACACATTCTCAGACCCATACTTGTGCACACACCCACACAACCTCAGTGAGCTAAGATTACCTATCCTGAGACAAAGCGTAAGGCCTCACTCAGTGCCTGGTGATCATTAGCTTTGCTGGGGAAGAATGAGAAGTATTCAGTCAAGTCCTGGATGCCAGCTCTAGGGAAAAGGATGTGATGCCACAACCAGGGCGTTTCATTTTCCTCCATAGAGGAGTGCAAAAGCCCATCCTCATGTCCCGTCTGTCTCCTATCATACAACAAATCAGACATCCTGGATGAGATAGTTTCCCTCTCGTTCCCTAATACTGCAATGACTTGCTTATTGAAGAAAGACTTGGGAATATTAAAATGCAGGGATCTTTTTAAAATATATTTTAAAATAAATTATTATTTATTTATTTGTTGTGAGGGAGAGACAGAGACAGAGAGAGACAGGAAGAGACAGAGAATGTGTGTGCGGGTGGCTGTGGACTCTAGAAGAAAGGGTCATGTCCCTAGATTTACAGGGGATTGTGAGCTGCCTCATGTAGATCTGGGGAACTGAACTCTGGAAGAGCAGTAAACATTCCTGCCTGCATTGCCACCTCTCCATCCCTAAGGTGCACAGATCTCAGGAGTACCACTCAATTAATCCCATCTCTGAACAGAGAGAACCTACCACCAGTATAGAGACAACCGCACATTCTAGAACACTTCTAATTATCTCAGAAAATTTCTCCCTGTACTCAACTCAGTCAGAGTCTACTCCTAGATGCTTTTAGGCTTTGTTCTTATGCCACCAGAGCAGGAATAATCACTGAAAACCTAGCAGCCGTTCATCTCTCTGTTTCTAAAATGAGCGACTATCCCACCAACAACGACCATGTATTCATTAACAAGTATCTACAATGGCTGCTATGTGGCATTATTCTTTATTGTGTTGAGTGGACCAATGCAAAACAAACAACTATCCCTACCACCATTGGTTATATATTTTAGTTGGGCTGGAAGGCAATGAACTAGTAAATTATGGAAGATTATGGAAGAATTTCAGTGTCATAGAAAAGTAAAACAAGAAATCAAGCCTGTGCCATCCGTTGGTATCCTCTCCATCCTGGCCTCCGACCTCAGAGACTGGAAGACACACAAGTACCTTTGTGTGGTCACTTTGCCACAGAAAGCCACCCTCCTTCCAACTCTGGTTTTCCCAGCAGAAGGCTCATAGGACCCATAGGACCCAAGATGTTGAAAGCAAGGTGGATGTTCTTTGTCCAGCTCCAACTACAGCAGCAGCATAGACCACAGATCAGAGGCCTGGGGCTGGGCACAGCCTCAGGCCAGACTACCATGGTCCCACAGACCTGGTCCCTGCTCTGTGCAACTTCTGATTTCTGAATTCCTTCCTTTTGTGTCTGGTCCTTTGGACATTCTGGCAGTTCCAGAGATTCTGGTATTACACCACAGAAGGAGGCGGCACCAGGGAGAAGGAGGAAGGAACGGCAGAGCAGAACACAGAAGTGGAAAGAGGGCCAATCTTGGGTCACCTTTACTTGTGTTTCCAAAGACCATTCTACCGACCGCAGACATGTCCAACAGCCTAAGAATCCCCGAACCACCCAGCACCCCTCAGCCCTGACATCTCATCCACTCCACATGCCCCGTGTCCCTAAACTGACCACGCAACTTTCTCCACGCAATGCAGTGCTTTGAATAAGAAATGTCTCCCATGGGCTCATGTGTTTGAACTCTTAGTTCTCTGTGGGTGGCCTGGCTGGGGAGGTTGGAACCTTTGGGGGGTGCAAACTTGCTGGAGAAAGTATGTCACTGGGGGCGGATTTTGAGGGGTTATACTCTTCCCTGCTTCACTTCTCTCTCTCTTCCCCCTCTCTCTGTCTCTGTCTCTGTCTCTCTGTCTCCATCTCTCTGTCAGAGACAGAGGTAGAGAGACAGAGAGACACTCCGTCTCTCGGTCTCTCTGTCTCCATCTCTCTGTCTCTCTGTCTCCGTCTCTCGGTCTCTCTGTCTCTGTCTCTCTGTCTCTCAGTCTCTCTGTCTCCATCTCTCTGTCTCTCTGTCTCCATCTCTCTGTCTCTCTGTCTCCATCTCTCTGTCTCTCTGTCTCCATCTCTCGGTCTCTCTATCTCTGTCTCTCATCTCTCAGTCTCTCTGTCTCCATCTCTCTGTCTCCGTCTCTCTGTCTCTCTGTCTCCGTCTCTTGGTCTGTCTCTCTGTGTGTATGTGTGTCTGTATCTGCTTCCTCTGTGAAGTGGAAATGTAATGAGCCAGTTTCCTGTTTCTGCCTCCATGCCATGTCTTACTTCCCCTATGGGAATGGAATATCTCCGCCTGGGACCATGAGCCGTAATAAACCATTTCTTCTTTAAGTGCCTTTCGTCCTGCTATTTGATGACAGTCACAGAAAGTGACTAACACAGATTTGCTTTCAGCACCTGTACCATGTCTTCTGGACTCCAGGTCCTCAGTGGAACCCCCACTTATGCCAAGCTCTCTGAACTGTTTCCAACCTGAGTCTCACTGTGCACACACAGATTTCTGTAATTGCAAATTTACCTTTTTTTGTTGTGATTTATTTGCAATCCCTAAATAAATATCTCTAGTGTGTTTGGATTCGTTTGGGACGTTCGCAAGTCTGACCAAGATGACATTCTCAGGGTTCAGCTCTTGTACTCTAGAAGGCATCCTTTTGTGGCATATTAGCATCACAATTTTGTAAGTCCTGTATTTGCTCTTGGATTTCCCAGTCTAAAATGGTCCCAAGCTTGATACAGATGTCTAGTGGTCCCTAAGCGCATGAAGGCTGAGCTGTGCCACGGGAAGGAAACATGCCTTGGATAAACTTCATCCTAGCTGGAGTTACAGTGGCAAGGCCTGCTTAACCGGTAACAGAATACTGAATACGCAGAAAGGGTGGGCGAGGTCCGGTCCCTGCAGGACTGTGAGAGCTTTTCACTGTCCACTAAGTCAATATTTGTAGCCACTTCACAGAACCGCTACACACCGCGGCTCCCTCACTGCTTGAAGGCGCAGTTGCCTTCCACTGTGCTGCAAGGGGATGGCCGCTTTCAGCGACTCGATCTTTAACTCCTCCCACTGCTATCACTGGAGCTGGAGGTGAGGTCAGCGTCCTCCCTGCTCATCGTTCATTCTTCCAGGTCATTTATCCTCCCTCCATCAGCGCCCCACCCCATTCATCTGAGATTTGCTGTAAGATTCTTGGTTTCCGTACCCCCTCTTCCCCGAGGACAGCTGTCTGTAATCCCGTGGCCGCTTCATTTCCTGAGTTCAATGTGTATGTCATTCTTTCCGCAGCGACTCCCTTGACAGCTCACGAGGAGTTCAACGTCCACGTCTCCCTTCTCATAATTCAGTTTTCCATCTCCCCTTGGTCTCTTTTTACCTCCTTCGCACATACACACTCCCCCACCTCCCATGGTCTGTCTCTCAACGGCATCTGTCTGTTAACTGTGCCTCTCTGTAGCCTCAGTGCTGGGCGTCCACTTTCTGGCCACCATCTTCCATCCTGCAGCAGTGCTCTGAGGGGCGAGGTACCCGAGGTCATTATTTCCATTGCTCCTTGGCCTTGTGCCCTCTTCTCTGTTGATGTCATCTCTCCTCCTCGTCGTCTCATCACTCGGCGCTGAAAATTCTCTAAGTCCCTTTTCTAAACCTGCTAGCTCCACATGACTTTTATGGTGCCTTGGAGGTGATCCAATGCTGCCTCTTGTATTCATTGTCTCTATCTTGCATTTTTCTGGTGGTCTCTTGGATATATTCCCATCAGATTTTCTTGTCACTCCACTAAAGCACCTGCCCATGGGATCCAGTTCTTGCACGTGGGTCCTTTCTTGATCTGTCAGGGGGATGTGTGCCAGTGGCTCCCCCGCTCTGTGCAGCTCTCCTTGCTTGGCTTCAGCATCATTTGTTTCTGGCTTTCTTCTTGTATCATTGCCCGCCCTCCTTCTTGTAAATTTTATTGGATTCTTCTTATTCTTTGAAGCTCCAAATGTTGGTTGCTCTCCGGAGCCCAGTCTTCGTATCTCCTTCCTTCTCCATCCAGGCAGATGCTTCATCTAATTCTCATCCACTAAATGTAGTAAATGCAATCTCCACACAGATGGCTCCCGAATGTCTGTGTGCAGCCTGGGTCATCCTCCCCAGCTCCAGATTTGTTTATCCACCTGCCTTGTTGGATCAATGACTAATGTCTTAAACCTAATCTCTTCAGATCTGACTGCCTGGAAACTGTCTAGCTCAAACTTGCCTTTCCCACTCCCCGTCTCAGCAAAGGACAACTTCATCCTCCACATGTTCCCATCCAGATCCTTGACGCCTTCTTGGCTCCTCTTCCTCTAGCATCTTCTTCCAATGTGTTATCTATTGCTCTTGGCTCTGTCCTTGGGACGTACTCAGAATCTGGCCACATCTCAATCTCTTCTTTGCTTCCATTATTCCTTGCCAAGCTTATTGCTTCAGCCTCTTCTTCTCCCCGACTGTCTTTGCTTCTGCTCGAGGGTGATGGCGGCAGTGTTGATGTGCGGGTTGGTTTTGTTCCGTTTTTACACAGTAGCCTGCATGCTTTTGAGTTCTTAGTAGGATTTCCTGCTGTCCTATCCTGAATCTGCCAGAGGTTTCTAAGTTTTCAGAATAAAACTCAAAGTTTTCACCATAGTGCTAAAGCCTTGCGCATCCTGGACCTCCTGCTTCCCCATCTTCCTTTGGAACCCTGCTTTCAATCACTCATTTTGTGAAAAGCTCTTGATTCTTCCATGCATGGTTCCATGACCCCATCCAAGGGTCAGTTCCTGTGCCCATCCCTTAAAAGTACAGAAAATATGACGTAATTGTGAACCAAATGACACATTAATTGGCTCAGTGTTGCTGTTTCATGACAGATGTGTAGACCCAGACGTCCCATTAGACACCATGAAATGTCGGCAGTTTTACAACCTTGAAGTAAATAAGCAAGACTTTCCTCTTGACTCAGATTAGCTTAGCGTCATGCCCTTCTCTCCTGCCTATCCTGCCTGCTTTCTTACCAGCACACTACGGGACATCCGAGACGATCTCTTTGCTTATCTGCTGCTTCCACTAAAGAATGGGGCCCCTTATGGCGGTGCTTTGATTTCTTTCATCGTTGCCCCATGAGCCTTGGGACATAATGAACGACCCATCAATAGATATGCCTGGCCAATTAGTCTTCAGTATGGATATTTGCCGGGTAATATATATCTTAACTCTGATTTAATCATTGAGCATGTTTTGAACATGATTACTCGAAGGGGCTAGAGAGATGGGCTCAGTGGTTAAGAGCCCTGGCTCCCCATTTCCACGTGACAGCTTACAACTGTCTGTAACTCAGTTTCAGGGAATCTAGTGCCCTCTTCTGGCTCCTTCAGCCCCACATGCATGTGCTGCTCACACATACATGCTAGCAAAATACCCATGCACAGAAAATAAAATAACTTTTTCTAAATTACAAATGTTACTAGTTTATGTCACTAAGTATTTTTGAGTCTCTTCTTAGGTCATAATATCAACTGCAAAATAAAAACACCATGAGACTGAAGAGAAATTTGATAACCACTTAAAAGCATTTCTCCAAGTGGGCAGTGAATATGGCTCATTAAGTGAGGTACTCATGCTGGCATCAGGAGTTGAGTTCAGATCTCTAGTGGCCAACAAAGGCCTGCTGTGGCAGTAAGCACTTCTAATCTCAGGACAGGGGAGACAGACAAGAGACTCTCTGGACCTCACTGCCCAGTCAGTCTACTGAACCAGTGAGATGCAGGTTCCAAGACTCCAGCTCAAACCATACAATATGGCAGAGAAGAGATCGAGGAAGACACTCAACGTTGACCTCTGCCCTCCCTGTGCACATAGACACATGTACAGGTGTATACACAGCTGAGCAGACACATGCGTGTGCACTCACACCTAGAAATAAATATTTCTACTAATGCATTAACATCAGTGTAAATGATACCTTTGTCCAAGAGTAGGAGCTCAAGTGGGGGAAGCCAATCTCCGGATGTCGTTATCACTTCCAGATAAATACCAAGGGAAGAAGAGCTCTGTCATGATCATGCTAACCACAGGACTGAGGGTTGTAAGGACCTGTTTAAGCCGTTCCAACTGTGGCACTTTCAGGGCTGATAGTGGAGCAATCGTTGAAGAGCATTTGTTTTACTCCCAAGAGCAGAAATCTGTTCCCCTGCCTCTCAGAAGAGAGAAAACACCTCAGGAAAAACATCATAAATTTTATTTGCTCATGAATATCTCTGGCCAGTGTTCTGACGCCCTCTTAAAGAGGGTCTGAGATGTGGGAAGAACTTGCTTTTAAAGATTTATTTTATTTACTTGAGCAGATCCTGAGGACCCCAGTGCTCTGACACTGTTTGGAGGAGTGGCTGCTTTATCTGTGCTGCATTTAATTTGCATCTTATGTGTGTGACATTTGCTGTGGTGGGAAGAACCAGGAGCCACAAAGGGATAGATAAACTGTAACCCCAAACCTCAGACATCAAAGACGGCCACTGAGGACAGTGTCTACAGCTCTTAGCTCGGCTCAGGGGCACCTCTCTGCTCCCTGTCACACAATGACATGACTTTTCCTCTAGTACTGATTACTTGTTTAGAAAATAGTTAATAACCACTTATTTCTCTAGTAATCAAAATGATAATAAGCTTCTTTTCATTTGCCGTTGTCCTTTGAGGTTTCTATTTTTGTTTTTGCCCTGGGCTTTAAATTTTTTGTCTCTTCTCTGATCAGAACTATTTACCCATCAGGGGTGTTTGGTACAGGGTGACATTGATCTATAGATAGCATAATCACAGGAGGAATAATTTCCAAGGACCCAGTGCACAATAGAATCACTATAGTTAATAACAATATATTGTACTCTTTAAAATATAAAGAGAATAATGTCTTGTGGCCTTACCTGAAAATTGGTGACTTTACCAGGTGAAGCATTTGTTAATTAGCTGAATAAAACTGTAACATGATGTACATATACTTCAAACATCACGTTGGACATGGTTTACTGCAAAGCCATATGCCCCTTAAGAAAGCATAATGAACATTAAGGACTGGAGGACGGTTCAGTGAATAGGGTGCCTACTGCATAAACATGGACCTGCGTTTAGATCCCAGCTCCCATGGAAAAGCCAAGTGCGGATGCCTGACCTTAACTCCAGAACTGGGGGAAGGGAGCAGATGTGGACCAGAGTCAGGTGGATCCCCATCTTGCTAGGCCCTGAATTATAAATCAAATTAAAAGGCTGACGTTAAATTGCTGACAGGATGAGAAATTCGAGAGAAGATCCTTATGGACTTCCCCACAGCAAAGGTCAGAGGGATGAGTTATGCCAGGAGACGTCTCGGGGAGCGGAACACATGCACTGTGCTGGGCTGGGAGTGCGCCGGCGCACTGGCACGGACCCTTCCTGTCCTTGAGCTATACGAATACAGCACAGTTCTCTTTGCAAGACCTCCCCAGCCTCCCTCTTCTCCCACACAGTTCGCTTCCCTTCTGTACCTTTCTGAGTGCTGAACCCCCGTGAGCCCCCAAACCACATGCTGCAAGATCTTTCAGCCCTGACTGAAAACATCCTAGGAGATGAGTTAAGTGTAACAACATACATGTAATAACATGTAATAACTATGGTGATGCCAGTTCTTGAAGGCTGAGGTAAAGGAAAAGAACATGGTTGCACGGAGAAGCTCAGGTTGAGTGCTGCAAACCCTCCTTGGCTGCATGGCTTGGTTTCAGAAGCACCAGAGTATGTGGACCAACGCGGACAGTTGATTTCTAATCAGATGCAGACCCCAGCAGCTGGCTGCTCAGTTCCATGCTCCTACAGCAGTGAAATTCTCCAGAGTCAGCACCATCCTTCAGCAAACGCACTCTGAATTCCATGACGCATGTGTCAAGACAGGAGAGGCAAAATGTGAAGGCGGCACATACAACAGTGTCCCGTATGACATTTGGGTCGGGTACCCTTGAGGTCTTATTTTAAAGCCATCTCTTTGAGAGCTGGAGAGGTCACTCAGTGGTTAAAGATTGCTTACTGCTAGGGAAGGGAGCCCAGAGTCTGTTCCCAGCCCCTGCATGCTGGCTTACGACCCCCTGTTTATAACTCCAATTGCAGGGGATCCAATTTCCTCTTCTGCCCTACACAGATATGGCATATGCATGGTGAGCACACATGCATGCAGACAAACACTCACACAAATACATAACAACTCCTTTGACGGTCATTTGATACTGTTTCTTACTTTTCAGAATTTTGAAAACACTTTGTCATTGTGCCAAGCAAGAAGAAAGAAAGCTAATGGATAGTCTGAGGGGGAGCGGAAGGAAAGAAAGGAGAAACAGTAAGGGAGAGCATGAAAAGAAAGGAGAAGGAGGATAAGAGGGGGGAGGAAGAGGAAGAATAGGAAGAGGAGGAGGAAGGACAGAAATGAAATGAAATACAAACTTAATTCCCCGGATATGCACTTGGCCCTAAATTCTCGCAAAACATGGAGTTCTGGGGGTTTACAGGCTCTGTGAGAATATTTGGGGGTGTTCTTTGTTCAAAGCACTGCTCTTTAGTTGATTACATATCTCCAAAGCAATGTCTGTAGCATCCACCAACCACAGCACAGTCTAGAGACAAGGGTGTTGGTTGATGCTGTCTGTCTTGGTAGCATCAAAGGACATGTGGCAGAATGACTCTCCTGAGTCATGCTAAGTTGGACAGCTAATTTCAGTGTGAGTTGTTGGAGACTTTCTTGTGACCTGGAGATCTTTGGCTATGTTCTAAAGGCTTGTGTCTATGGTGACTGTTCTAGCCTTCCTTCTAGCAGAGGTAACAAGATTCTATTCAAACCTGAAAAGCTCTTCGGCCAAGTGGATAACATGAAATAATGCACTCAGATTACTTTGTGCTCAAGGCAAAATCAAGCTGATATGATCAATATTTACTCAAAAGTTCAATGACAAAAAATAATCAAAAATAAAACAAAGGATTTGTGAAGCTGGCTTCTGCCTCAAAGAAGATAACAAGAATGCCTAGACCAAAGACTTCATTTTATTTACTCTCTGTAGAAACATTTTTAATCAAACTTTACTTCAGAGACTAGAAGAAATAAAATAAAGGATAAATATTTAGAAAAAAAAGGACACATTCTAATGTCCAAGGACAGGCAGCTGGTGAGGATACTGGCTATTTGGTTGTACTTAAGGTGGCTTGTTACTTTCTAGCAACGAAAGTAAGTTTCTTTCCTCCTGGTGTGCTACTGTCTTCCATCTGAAATATCTTGGTGATTGTAGGTGTGGTCGTATTTGGGCCATTTCTTCAACTTACCCAGACTTTGTATTAATACACACTGTGAGAAGTTACCTTTCCTTGTTCTTTGTAGTTTTTCCTCTCTTTGTTGATTCAACCCAAAGTATATCTGACACTGTGTCATGTTATGTAAGCTGTGTGATCAAGCGTCTCATTTCTGAAATTAGGTAAAATTGCAATTAGTAAATAATTCTGTAAGGTCTAAACATTGGTGAATATGAGATTATAAAGATTCTCAAGTTCTCAGAACTCGAATACATTGGACTATAAAAGACATGGTCAAAAGATGTGCCCAGCGGCATAGTGTAATAATATTGCATTTGTATTTTAATAAATAATGCTTGCCTGATGATCAGAGCATAAAACAGCCCCACTGATCAGCCTTACAAACCAGGCAGTGGTGACACACACCTTTAATCCCAGTAGCCGCACTAGTTTGCCATAGAGACCAGGTGGTACACGCCTTTCATCCCAGCCCTAGAGAGAGAAACTGAGATGGAGGAGACAGCTATCAGGCCCAGTCTCATTCTGAGATTCCTGGAGGCCGGATCACCATTTCAGACTGAGGTAGAGGTAAGAACCAGTAGCTGGCTGTTGTACTTTTCTGACCTTCAGGTTGAAGCCCAATGTCCGTCTCTGGGTTTCTATTAATCATGCTACATTACAGCACCAGTCTGTAGTAGCCAAGCACGTTCTGACGGCATTGGAGGCCTGGTCCACAGGAGGGAATTCCATGCCAGTAGTCAAAGGGAAAGTTGTGCTCTAGGAAGTTGAAAAGAGAAGTTTGTCCTTGTGCCTACAATTCTTGCTCTCCTTGGAGGACCACTTGAAGGTACCAGCAGCATCCTTGCCTGACTCATCAAGACCACTGTTGGATTTTTCATTCATTTTTCTGCCTTTAAGATGCCTGTGAACGTGCTGATGGAGGAGGAGAAGCCACTAGAAAGAATGTTTCTTAGTTGTACATTCCATTTTTCTCCTCTTACTAACCTATTTATAATCAAAGCTATCTATTGTGTGTACCCTTTTCTGCATCTATGGGGTTTAGTAGCCTGTGTATTTATAAATAATTTCTGCATCCAAAACTTTGGCAACCTCTCAGTTTTAAGTCTGTGAGGTCACTAACTCTCAAGTAGACTTTTAGTGTTATTGAACTGCAGTAGGGCATATTCATGTCCAACAAGGTCCACTTTCTAATCCCCAAGCCAGTGTTGTTACTGAATAAGGATAAAGAGACACTGCTAGTCTTTTTGTCTTGGTTATCAGAGGACCTTGGAGGAGAGGGGAGGGAGCTGTATAGCAGAGAAGGAGATCTAAGGGTGGGTACCAGACTAAGGCAAGTTGGTGAGTGTGGAACTTGTGCATTTCATGCTTGGAGGATGGTGACAGGGTCTACAAACCATAGCAAAACAAGAAAACCAAAGCTCGCAGCAGGAACAGGGTCCATCCCACCCTTCATTTTAGCCCAGCAAGACTTCTGACTTGCAGAACTGCGAGATATCAAACATGTTGTTTTAAACTGGAAAAGTCCACGGTTGTTTGTTTTAATAGGAACAAGAAACCAACACAGCATTCCTTGAGAATCTGAGGTCATCTTGGCATTGTATGGAAGCTTCCAAGTTTTTTCTCTCCCTTTCTCTTCTGCCCACAGACTTCAGGTCACAGTGTGAGCCTGGTCCACACAGGCTCTGTTTTCCTGCTTAGAACCATGCAAGTCTGGGGGTCAGTGGTACTTGTGGACACACTTGACACATACCACTTGCTGCTTGCCCAGACAGGACCTCATCTTCTGTGATTTATTTCTTCAGCTGGCAGGGAGTGCATTTACAGGGCTCCGTCTTATCTACCCATCTCTCTGCGCAGGAGTGATGAAATAGCTCCACCTACATCTGGGATGATCATTCAGTAACTGTGCCTGTGGAGTGATAGAAGTGTATCTAATGAGAGCACGATGCAAAACATTTAACTCAATTTAGTTGTAATTAATCAATGTTGATTTTATTTTATTTTTATTTTATGTGTATGAATGTTTTGCCTGTGTGTATATCTCTACACCATATGCATGTGGTGCCTGAAGGGGCCAAAAGAGGGCATCAGATCCCTGGTACTGGAGTAACAGACAGCTATGAGTCACTATGTGGGTGCTAGGAACTGAACCCTGGTCACCAGCAAGAGCAGCCAGTCTATTAACCCTTGAGATGTCTCTCAAGGCCCTATAATCAAGTTTAAATACCCCACACATGTCTAATAGTTACACAGTAAACAGCAAAACTGTTTTCACTAAAGTGTGTTGATAATGACCAATTGAGACGGTGACCAGATGTCTTCTTCCTTAATATCAAGTCAGCCGAGTTTAAATACTACCTTAGAGATGAGGCTATCATCTAACTTTTTAAAATCTAAAGAGTACATCCATGGTAGACAGGAGAGAACAGCCAATACTTAGCTATAAGGTCCCTGAGCATAGAACCTTTACCTTAGGAACTCACAAAAGGAAGAGTCCTCCATTAAAACTGTCGACTGTTGTGACTCTGGGGTCTGAATAGACCACCTTTGCTATATCTGAAGAAACGTCCTGTGCTTGGCCATTTCCAGCACGTGCGTCTTCTGCTCTAGAATGTAGACAATGGCTGGGCATTGCTCACGGCTCTGTCCGTGCGACTTGCTGTTATTAGTCTTCTAGGACCTTCTGGGACATAAACAGCCATTTAAAAAGGGGTACATGGGGAAAGTGGGAGCTTTGTAATCACCCGGAAGTCACCGGTTGCGTTAACTAAGTCAGACACAGTAGCAGCCTTGCTACGGAAGCACAGCCTGAGCCTCAGACCAGCAGCCTGGTGAGCTGAGGGACAGCAAGCTGACATGGTCCCCATGACAGCACCCAGATGGCTTGTCCAAGACTGCTGCTCCCACCCTCTGCTGCCCGCCTGGCTTCCGGATTTAACTCAAAGCCACATATGGAAAGTGGCATCAAAATGTTGAATTGGCAAAGCTGGCATCTGACACGTCTCTCATGAATAGCACAGAGATACTTTGTAACCGTGTTATAGTGCATAAGAGGCCAGCAGGTCCTGCCTTGAGCTGGGCTCCTTCACGAGTTTCAGGATTCTTTGTGTTATACCTGCTTTTGCTTATAAAAATAAGTGACTAAAATTTAAAATGCAAGCAGATTTAGTAGAAATAAATCTATACCATGCCGAATCCGTTCAGGTTTCCGAACACTTCTGATCCTAAGCTGAAATGTATTCCGGGTCCTGGTGTTCCCTCTTTGGAAGTGCTTCTCAGAGGTTTCGAAATGATGTGTCCTTTACTGGGCAGTTCGTTGGTCACCTGGCAGATGTTGAGAGCCCTAGGATATTCCTAACAAGGCTGCAATACTGTTTGAGAGTGAATTAAGTCATTTTCCCCTCAAGGGCAAGAGAACAGCCTCTTACTATCTGCTTCAGGCATGGCCTTTCCCTGAATCCTCAGCCTGTCTCCCCTTGTGGTCCCAGTCTGGAGTGGCAGCAGTAGGCCCAAAGCATTCCCTGTGGCTCTGATGCGGGCTCTCTGCTGAGATTTTTCAGAAATCATGACTTCAATTACAACTTCTAATTCAAACCCCCATAAAGAGGCTGTATTTGAAGCGGAAGGAGAGGCATTCCTAAAGTGGGTAATAAACTTTTAATGGCTTGCGTTTCCTGTGTCCTTATTTACTTTATCAAACTTGAAACCAGCACCAAGAAGATCTTCATGCCTCCCCATGCCAACCAAGACTCAAAACTGACCAGGGCTTAAAGAGGAAGTGGATCTAGACAAGGGAGATCAGAAGGCCTGACTCCAGAAGGCCGCAGATGTGGGAGCCTGGTGGGGTCTGGAGGGAACGCGCTGCTCCTGGAAGACTCATTTCAGCCGGCGACAGCAAATGCATGCTACTAAGTTTCCAAGAGGCATGCGAAGGCAACCCTGCCGGGCCTTCCCCCATTCAGGACACAGGGTGGTAAGATCTTAACTCCATTGGGGAGCAGGGTGGGGGTGGGGTCTAGCAGAGAAAGGAGAGAAACCTAATTGAGAAAGAGACTGGAAGTCTGTTGCCAGGCAAGAGGAAAAAATTTTTAGATGTTCATGTTTTTTAAAATATGATTTCTTGTTCAAATTATACTCCTGCTTTTTAAGAGAAGCCAGGAAAATGAAGTTATTGGTACATTCAAATTTTCCTCTCTGCTGTCATTTTGATTAAATTATTGCTCAGACATCTGTAATGGAAAGAACCAGGGGCTCAGAGCACAGTTTCCAGCTGGGATCCTTCTAAATCTGTCCCTGGGTGGATGATGAACTTGGACAAATGCTGCCAGTCCTCAGAGAGCTGTGTTTATTCACATGAAAAAAGGGGGGGCTATTAAGTTCTACATAACGGTATGGATGAGAAGATAAAACCAAATAATGAAAGTGACATCAGCTCAACGTGCAATATGTCAGCCAAACCTGTTTCCATTTCTATGCTTATTGAATTGACAATAAAACAATCTTGCTTAACCCCAAGATTCTGACTTGAGTTATTTTTACCCTGGAATCCAGGATTTTATAGATTACAAAGTGCTGAAATTTGAGGAGCAAAGACAAGTTCTATAGTGTCACAGTGGAGTGCTTGGTCCTCGGTTGTGGCTTGTCTTTCATCAGCACGAAAAGGCAGGAATAAGACACAGGAGGTGATCATCCCAGTTCTGCTCAGCAGGGTTCTGGAATTCTCCTAAAGACCCCACGATAGTGAAACGCCCCCCAAAGTCTTCCTCGTTTGAGCAAGATATTAGAAGAGAAATGCCTTGGGTCCGACAGGGGGTGTGGGATGGGCGGGCAGCAGGTGGGTTTCTTATCTGCCCAACACAGACACAGCCTCTCTGAAGCAGCCAATTTAGAACTTTTTAAATACATCTTTAAAAACAACCTTTTCCCAAGTGTCATTTATAGACATATGACCATTGCAGAAATTTTCTTTTTCTGGCACCTATTCTACAATTTTCCAGAATTCCAGAGTTGAGTATTTTTCAATGTATCCAGAATCATCAATCAACTTGGATGATGTTGTCTAAAGGAAGCAGGTAGGGAGCGTCCTCTAAGGACCCTGTGCTTGGTTTATGGCTTCGAGGCTTTCACATGAATGTCTCAGGGTTTGGTTTTGTGGGGCAAAAGACCTTCTTAACTAAAGGGAATAAAATCTGTCCAGCATGCATCCCTTCTGGTTGTAAAATTGGATTTTCTCAACCGGAGCTATGCCAGGCTAGAATCCATATGCCAGTCAAACCTACGGCTCATTTCCCACTCCCAGCGCTTCCCAGGGACGGGGTGTGCTTTTTGGTCACTCATTCAACATACCAAGCTTCTGCATTCAGCTCTTCGTATTGCCATCCCCAGGGAGGGCTTACTGGGATGTATTGTCCTGAGACACATTACTGTCAGGGTGGGAAGAGGGGTGTGCTTTCAGGACAACATCCTGTGTTGTTTGCAGTTACTTTTTTTTTTTCCTTGAGAAGTCTCAGTTTAATTAGGAAAAAAAAATGCCAATCTGTTGTTTAATAGCAGAGTCGCTTCGCTGTGGGGATCCTGTAAACCAGCTCCCCGAAGTTACTGTGAAACCTGCTGTCTCAGTCTGGGTGCGGGAACCTGCTCCCCATTCAAGGCAGCCTATATGGACTGGGTTCACGTCTCACCTGTCGTCTTGCCAAGCTCCTATTGAATCCTCAGGTTGTCTGAGCACTCTGTTCTTCCGCTGTAAGCTGCTCCTCCCCTGCAGCATGTCCTGGAGTGGTAGAGTCTGCCCATCAGAATTGCTGGCCGCGGCTGGGAGGCCTGCAGAGACTTTCAGTGGCACCATTTGCCTTAGCTAGAGGTTGCCTCAGCCTCAAGGTGTGGGAGCTGTAAATTAGCACCGGACACAGCTGTATTCCCACCGGCCTTTCTAGCCAAGACCCACGCGGAGGTCACCTGAATCTTCCTTCTCAGAGGCGCCGTGTGTTGACTTTCATTCTACCCCTGAGGGAACATGTGGACTGACAAGGACTTCCCTTGCGAAAGAAAACTTCTGGGACTAAAGGGATCAGGCGGCAAAAGTTGAGCGTGTCTGTGCCATCTGTTCAGGGATGACCCCAGGAAGCAGAAGAGAGAAGGATGCCCGGTAGAGCCTGAATTAGCAAGCCAGTGACCACTGCTGGCAACTGGGACCTGCTTGACCTTCCAAAGAGCCTGCAATGGACATGCTGCAAGCTAGAGGGAGCGAGGGCACTTACACCACTGTCTTTGCAAGCCTGGCTGCCTGGGTTTTATCCTGGCACCCACTCTAGGGTGGAGAGAGAGAACTGACTCCACAAAGTTGTCCTCTGAGCTCCACACGTGCCCACAGTGCAGTGCACACACACTGCCAATAAAATAATAATAATTGAAGTCAGCTACCTATTGGTCTAGTAACCTGTGATTAGATAGTGCTTATTAAAAACGTGTTCCCTTTGTGAGTGTGGAAGAGAAGCCCACCATTCGCTTAAATTTTTACCAGCCGTCAAAGCCAGGTGAATCTCGCCAAATATGGGCATGACTGTAGCGAGTGAAACATATACATTGTGTGAAGTTTATATTTGATCCTGACAAATGGGTTTGTCGTATTGGTTTGGCATATTGCTTCACAAAGTGAGAGGTTTATACGGAATAGTTCTGGGTCACTGCAGAGCGAAAACAGGAAAAAAAAAAACATCACAATCTTGCCACACAGCGAAGTCCAAATTGGCTGTGACAGATCAGATTCAGTCTGCGGATGTGTGTGAGTTGGCTCTGCATGGTGTTCACCCGCGTAGAGCCTTAAGTCTGCTTTGTTTCAGTTGGCACCCTTAAAACCCACAGACAGAATAAATCAGAATGTGCAAGTCTGGGTTCTCTTGGATTATCAAAATGTCCATCAACCCTGACCTTTCCCTTTTAAAAAATATTTATTTTATTCTTTTAAATGTGTGTGTTGTGTTTGAAGGAGCTCTCTCTCTCTCTCTCTCTCTCTCTCTCTCTCTCTACAAATGGGAACTAAACTCTGGTCCTCTGTAGGAGCTGCAAGCCACCCTAAATGACTAAATCATCTCTCCAGCCCCCAGTTTCACATTTCCCCTTTGCTGTGAATACAGTTCATATTTCCTAGGTCACACACTTTCTAGAACACCAAACCCCTTGAACTGTGGAAGGACAGTCAGTGCAGCCTTTTATTTATTCTGTCTTCCATTTTCATTACCTGCCTGGTCTGTGCAAACCTTCCGGGAGGCTTGAAAGGAGCAGAACATCAGTGTTTGGCTCAGCCTTTCCTAAAAGGACTGAAAACCTGGAAGAGTCCAGAAGAATGTACTCCACAGTGAAGTCTGGCGAATGCTTCCATTTGAAAATCCCCAATGTCCCAGGGCACACACAGAAGTCTCTGGGAAGACTCATGCGTGGTATTTGGGTAGACAACAACAGGTAACTGTGGTTTGGGGTAGACAACAGGGATCCAGCGTGAGGACTGGAATATCACAGGGACTGATCAAAGCAATGTGTTAAATTTGCTGAAGGTCCAGACTCCCTAAAACTAAAGGTTTAAGTTTAGTTAAGAAAACACCTTCTCTGTCCTTGTTTTTCTTCTTATAGTCTTATGCAGGTGCTGTGTGCTGAACATCTGCTATGTTCATGAGCTCAGACCCCTCTCTTCATGGGTTATAGCAAAGCTTTGCTAAGCCACCACACAGGAGGGGTTTAGGCAGGGGTAGGCAGGGTGCTAGCTGTGGTGGGGGATCATCAAGACTCTCAGGAGACCGGTCTCCAAGTAACTGGAAGGGACTCATGAAAAGATTGGGGTCATATGGTATTTTAGGTACTATATGGACTATAGATGGGGAAAATAATAAATAAAGGAGACCTGAACCTGCCACATGGGACTAAATGGTCTATACTAGGAGGTAGACAAATCTCACAGTTCTGATTGTTGGTCAAGGAGCATGCCATTTTGCAAGTGTGTAACAGGGAACCTGGACATATCTTACAGACTTGCTCCTGTGTTGGGAGCTGCAGACCCTCAGATCATGAACTTTCTATGACCCTTTGCCTGCGGGAGTAAACAATTTGCTTCCCTATGCTTGCAGCTGCTATGAGCCCAGAACCCTCATGGGTTCCCAATAACAAGAAAGTGGTTTCTGGTGGGCTTGTAGTGGAAAATCCTGAAAGCTAGGGTGTGGCCACTAGTTAAGGAGAGCACTATATAAGCTGCTTTGGAATATAATAAAATTGGCATTCTTGCTTCAAGAGTGACCCGTATCTCTGTGTGTTCTTTACTCCCCAGACCCTTGCCCAACTGCAGTTGAGCGCGGTTCTAGGTAGTGCAGGCACCACACTCCTGGAGAGTGAAGTCTGGATGGTGGCAAAGTGTACCCCAAGCAAAGAGCAATGGGGGTAGTTTCGGCTTCTGCTTGCAACGGGCTCGTGGTAACATTAGGAAGATCCAAACTGAACACCTGAAGAAGAAGCCAATGATGAGACAGAAGGAAGGACAGAAGAGCTACAGGGAACACATCTGAAAACCCAAGCACAAATTCATCAGAGGAGAGAAGCTGAAACAGGGCAGAAGCCGCAGCGCAACAACAATGTTCAAGTGTATTCCAAAGAAAATGAAGGAATCAACGCACAAAATCATAATAGATCAACAAAGGTCAATGCACCCATCCAGTGTGGCTCTCTTAAGCAACAGGAATGGACATCTTATCTGGGGGTATAGCTCAGAGGGGAGTGGCTTGTCGTGAGCATGGCCCTGGGCCCCTTCCCCACCCAGTAACAGTGATAGTGCAACGGGCCCGTGTGAGAACCTGTGACATGAAGGCTTGCCCAGAGGACTTCAGAAGCAGCGTGCTGACTGAAGGAAGTCAGTCACAGAGAGGCGTGTTGTGCACCATGCCGTTCTGGAAAAGGCAACCCCTGGAGCATCCGTCCACCTCAGTCCCGCTAACTCGGACCCTGGAAGACATTCCTAACTCACCACCCCTGGAGCGTCCGTCCACCTCTGTCCCGCTAACTCGGACCCTGGAAGACTTTCCCAGCTCACCACCCCTGCAGCAGCTGCCAGGGGCCAGCTGAAGTGCTCAGGGAGTTCACACTGGAGATACGATTCATTTTCTAATACTAATAATGGAAATATAATGCAGCGGGCTGTTGAGGCTGGCATGGTGTCTGTCACACTTGCTGCTTTCCATCCCCTGAGTACAATCCCAGCCCTGTTCCGAGCCCGGCCAGCCATTTCAGAGTCGTGAGGTCATCCCAGCTGCAACGGGAGCTCGGGAAGGAGCTGGCCCAGCCAGCGCTCCACACCCCTCTAGACAGAAATGTCCCCTGCTGAAGCTCAGATGTGGCCAGGGGAAAGTGTGAGTGTGTGTGTGTGTGTGTGTGTGTGTGTGTGTGTGTGAAAGAGACAGACAGGCGGACAGACAGACAGACAGAGACAGTGACAAGGACAGAGACCCAGGGTTGATGACCAATGGAAGGGGACAAACATATCCCCAGCCAATGCCAGCCAGGAAGCTGCCTAGAATGCAGCATTTTACTCTGGGTCCCTCCAGCAGGACCAGGAGATAAAAACCATTTGACTCAGAATGTTGGACACGGATGGCCTCCAACACGCCAACCAGGTATCAAGCCTGGTTCCACTCCATAAACCCAGGAGGGCATGTGGGCAGTTTAAGAACTGGCGGCTCCAGGTGTGGGGACTGAAAAGAAAGCCTGAGTTGGGAGGCCCAGCCTCCTGCCTGGCCTGTGGCGGTGGAAAAGGGAACAGACGTGCCAACCCCCCAGACAGTCGCCATGGACCCTGATTTTACAATGGTCTGTGAGGTGTTTTGCCAGGGCGCCTGGCAGAATTTCTCCATTAGTGTTTCAGCAAGCAGATGGGAAGATGAGCCTCCTGGGCATTCCTGGAACCCAAGCCTCCAGTTCCAAGTCCAGTTCTGAAGTCTGCAAGGCATCCTCCAGACAGAGCTGGGATAGCACCGTGCTTGCTTTGATGAGAGTTTTAAACCTGGACCCATATCTCGCCCCTTGCTGGGTCAGCGTGGGCCTTTACATCACCCTGAGTTTCCTTTTTCCTTGAACAGCTGTGAAGGTGAGAAGACATAGCTCAGTCCCTGTAAATAATAACTTCACATTTGGGTACAGAAAAAGGGACACCAAGTGGTCACCAGGATTGAGTGGCTCGGGCAGCTGTTCCAAAGGGGCTGGAGGTAATGGAGACCTCATTCTCTGCTGATGGAAGCACTCAACCTGTGGGTCACAACCTGCGCATATCAAATATCCTACATATCAGATATTTACATCATGATTCATAACAGTAGCAAAATTACCGTTCTGAAGAAGCAATGAGAAGATTTGATGGTCGGGGTCGCCACACCATGAGGAACTGCATGACGGGGTCACAGCATTGGGAAAGTTGAGAACCAGGGTCTTAAGGACACTTTAGGGTCCGCCATACCCACCTGTTCTTCACCTGCATCCTCCCTGGACCATCAACCCATCTAGAACCCCAGCCACCAGCACAGGCTTGTGAACCCCTGAGAAACAGACTGGGCCTGGAATCTTTATGAGGGAGGCTTGGGAATGGGAAGGGGGTTGGTCCTAGGGTGTGAATGCTTGTGTACCTCCTCTGTGTTTTGAATGTGAGCCAGATCTTCCATAGGCTGTGCATTTGAACACTTGATCCGTAGATAGTTACACTGTTTGGGGAAGGTTGTAGAACCTTTAGAAGGTGCAGCCTTGCTAGAGAAAGTAAACAGGTCTTGGGATTACTTTGTTTGTTTGTTAGTTAGCTAATTGATTTTATGTGTGTGTGAATACACACTTGTTTATGGGCACTGCAAGCATCCATTGCCCATAGCGGCCAGAAGATGGCGACATATCCCTTGCAACTTGAGTTACAGGTAGTTGTGCTAGGAACCAAGGCCAGGAGGCCAGGCCTGTGAGAGAAGTCAGCACTTTTAATCATGCAGCCATTTCTCCACTATCGCCCTCAATTTTTTAAAAAAAAGTTTATTTATTTATTAGCTGTATGCCTACAGGCCAGAAGAGGGCACCAGATCTCATTACAGATGGTTGTGA
>LOEQ01000643.1:222900-241217 GCA_001685075.1 Bramus lutescens | reverse complement strand
CACACACACACACACACACACACCCAGTCCTGTCTCTGACATACACACAGAGAGTCCTATCTCTGACACACAGCCCTGTCTCTGACACACACACATACAGAGTCCTATGTCTCTCTCTCATACACACATACACACACACACACAGTCCTGTCTCTGACATACACAGAGAGTCCTATCTCTGACACACAGCCCTGTCTCTGACACACACACACACAGAGTCCTGCCTCTGACACACACACACACACACACACACACTCATCCAGCCCCATCTCTGTCTCACCATTCCTCAGCATTCCTCCTTCCTCACTAACATGGAATTTGGTAGCTTCACCTTACATGCCAATGCCCGCTGTCCTTTGGCTTTGAGAAGAAAGGCCTACCAAGAAAGACTGCGAGCGGCTGAATATAAAGACAAGAGAAGGGCCACAAAGAGGGTGAAGGATGTGGATGTGTTGAGGAAGTGGCGTGAGGCTGTTTGGAGGCACTTTGGAGGGAGGGCCAGGGAGGATGCAGGTGACATTGTCTCTCTCCCTCCCCTTTGGTGGAACCACCCTCCAGTGGGAGTCCCTTACAGAGGTGGCCAGAGGGACCCGTTCTGCTGCTCCTTAGGGGTATGACAAACAGGAAATGGGAATCCCTGGGGAAAGGCTGATATAGGCATGAAGGCCATTTTTCTCATTTCTTTTACCCCCAGAAGTAACTTCAAAGTTGGGTGTCTTGTTTTAGTTATTTGTTTAAAAGTAGGAAAAACTGTGTAATGTGGACTGGAGAGATGACCCAACTGTTAAGGGCATATACTGCCCCTGTAGAGGGCCTGAGTTCCATTCCAAGCGTCCACGCTAGGTACCTCATAACCACCCGTCAATCTAACTTCTGGGGGTCTGACACTCTCTTCTGGCCTCTGTGGATACCAGGCACACACAGACATTTATGGAAACATTTATACATAAATAATAAAAGTAAATAAAGCTTGAAAAATACTGCTGTGCTTGTGTCCCAGAGACAAAAAAAAGGCCTCCTCACCTCTCCACAGAGCCACCAACAAACCAGTGAAGCTGACAGGAAGAAGAGACAAACAGAAGATTTCAAAGTGCCAGACTCATGGTAGTGCACACCTTTAGTCCCAGCAGGTAACAGGCAGAGGCAGGAAGATCTCTGTTAGTTCAAGGCCAGCCTGATTGCACAGCAAGTCCAAGCCAGCCAGGACTGCAGAGAGACCCTGTCTCAAATGAACAAACAGAACAGGGGAGCTTGTCCAGGTTCAGCTTCCTGCCGCCTGGTCCTCTTCCAAAAGCAGAAAATCAGAGCCTTTCATACAGTCCCTCTGGTTGTAGCGATCCCCAATCATAAAATTATTTCACTGTTACTTCATAACTACAATTTTGCTACTGTTATGTATCATAATGTAAATATCTGACATGCAGGAGATCTGATGTGTTATCCCCAAGTGGGTTATGACCCGCAGGTTGGGAACTGTTGTTCTAGAAGATGGTTTTTAACAGCTCCATATGACATGTGCTCTGTATGATGTGTGCTCCATAGGATGGGTGCTCCATATGACATGTGCTCTGTATGATGTGTGCTCCATAGGATGGGTGCTCCATATGATATGTGCTCTGTATGACGTGTGCTCTGTATGACATGTGCTCCGTATGATGAGTACAAACCCAAGCTGGTTTTCCTAGGACATGTATGCTGGTCCTTTATAGCCCTGGAAGTCTGAGGCAGATTGGAGAAGGCTCTGCCTGGCACTCTCACACCTGGATGGACTCCTCTCTTCGCTGTGGGTGGTAAGTCAGCATAAAAGCTGCTGTCTTTTGTTGTTTGAACCTTTGGTCTCTGCTGTATAAAGTGGGTTTTATGAAAGCCCCAGTGCACACTGGGAACAGCAGAGACAGCAGGACACTCTGTCTGCACTCTGCTTCAGATGGGACCGAACCACGTTTGCCTTATTTAGACAGAGATGTGTTTTACTGTGACACTGGCTGTTTGTTAGCACAGACTGAGTGGCTCACAGTGTTGAGTCCCTTATCTTGTGTTGTTTATGTTCCGAAAATAACTTAATTAGTTTAATAATCAAAAGCATTTTCAGCTCATAAACAAAGAGAGCTCAGAAAAAAATCAAATGTTCCAAAGAGCAGAAAAGAAAAGTAGAAAAGTCACATTATTCCAGGCCCTTCCTCCTCTGTGTTGTCCGTTTGCAGAATTCCATGCCTCACAGACAAGGAGCTGCCTGAGAACAGTGTCTGATTCCACACTTCGTTCTGAGTTAGGGAAGCCTTGGGAGATATCAGAATAGTCGGCATTTAGGCTCTGAACACTGTGACTGCGTTTATCTTCCCTCCCCCCATTTATTTAGTGAGAGCATGGCACACCACGCATGTGGAGGTCAGAGGACAACTTGAGGGAGTTGGCTATCGCCTTCCATCATGTGGCTTCTGGGGACCAATCTTCTGTCATCAGGCTTGGCAGCAAATACCTTTGCACATTGAGCCTATCTTGCAGGCCCAACCTTCTTAAATGACTCTTCAAAAAGATAAAATGCAAAAGACCCAAATGTATGACTTATGACTTACCAGTGAGTTTTGAAATGCATGGATTGATTCATCTTTTAAAGTAGAGAAAATTTAAAACTATTAGGCTGGAGAGGGATTTCTGAGAGTAAAATGAATGGGGTGAGACGCTGCCTGCTTCTTATGGGGCTCAGTTACCTGAGCTGTCTCTATCACCTTGATCTTCTATTATCATTTATTGCTGTCTCTGACTTCTTATTAGTGTGAACCCTCCATGCCATTGATGACAAACATCCCATGTTTTGTCTTCTATGTGGATATTGGCACTTATGCTTTAGATGTTGTGGTTGTTTGAATGAGAATGGCCTCCATAGGTTTGTATGTCTGATTATTTCATTTTCATTTGCTAGAACTGTTTGAGAAGTAGCTGTGGTCCAGTTGAAGGAGATATATCATGTGTCCTGGAAGGCGGGATTCGAGGTTTTAAATGTGTCATTCCCGGTCAGTTTCCTTTGTCTTCTGCTTTCGGGTCAAGATGTGAGCTCTCTACTATTGCTGCCATGATGCCTTTGCTCAGTCACTATGCACCATAACTGTCTGAAACCATAAGACTAATTAAATGCGTTCGTCGTGGCATTTCATCACAGAAATAGAAAAGTAAGACATACATGTGTGTTGCATTTACAATATTCACAGACATTAGGTTACTAGTAAAGAACCAGGCGGTAGGAGCAGATCTTCCAAGGATGGGGAAATATATACATTATTGTATCATTATAAAAGGGATGAAAAGAAAATTAGACCAAGAAAATTAAAGGGGAGGGGATGAGAGAATGGTGTAACTCACAATAAAGGCCTTTTGGAAAGCCATATGGAAATGTATTACTATAGAAGCTTCCTAAAACATACACATGTGTAGAAGGAGTTTGAACGGAATTACCATATAATCAAGGAAACAATAGACATCTATTCCCAACTTAATCCAACTAGATATCACTGCCCATACCAGGAAAGGCTTACATCCTGTCAGTCATTGGCCAAAACGGTCCCACAGGCCCCACAAACATCATAGGCTAATGCCAACGCTGCTCCTTCCCTTCCACAGCCTGACTGGAGGACCCCATGGCTGAGTGCAGCCCATGCTTCTGTCATAAAACATGGTGCTCAAGCAGAAGCTTCACCCTACTGGCCAGCGCTCATGGTACGTGAAGGTATTATTCAGGATTCCAGAGGAGAAAAGTGATCGCCAGTCCCACCCAGCTACAAACCTTGCGAGCAACAACGGCAACCTGCTTTCCAGATACCCTGCTGCAACAGCAGCGCAAATGTTATGGAAATAAGCAACCTTTTTCTTTAGGCTCCTTCCCTGAGATGAGAAGCAGAAGAGCCAGAGGTGGTGGATGACTACAAGCTAACAGTATCTTGCAGACATGCTGTGGGACAATGGTTTGTACCCGGTCAACTGTATTTTTATAAAATGCTGATTGGCCAGTAGCCAGGCAGGAAGTAGAGGCGGGGCAACAGGAATTCTGGGAAGAGGGAAGCACATTCTGCAGTGTGGCCACAGAAGAAGCAAGATGTGACTGCCTCGCTGAATAAGGTACCGAGCCACATGGCTATCATAGACGAGAATAATGGGCTAATGTAAGTTATAAGAGTTAATAAGAAGCCTGAGCTAATGGGCCAACCAGTTTATAACTAAGGTAGACCTCTGTGTGATTTCTTTGGGACTTAATGACTGCAGGAACCGGGCAGGGCGGGAAACTCAGACAACACAGACACAACAAGGTCATGAACTTACTTGTGTGCTGACAGAACACACAAGACCTGTACATGTTCAAACCAGATAAAACCACAGTATGGAGAAGGGGAACAGTCCCAGCATTAACCACAAAACTATCTGCAATTTATTCCTGCCATGAAAGGAAAAAATCAGCTTTCTCCAGTGGGGTGACACTGGGCATATCAACTGCACCCCAGGGCAGGCCTCATGGGCAGGGGTAGCTGGTGAACACAAATCAGAATCTGTGTGTGTTTTATGTGTGTGCTTTGGGGGGTTTGTTTTGGTTTGGGGTTGTTTTTTGTTTGTTTGTTTGTTTGTTTTAAGAGAGAGAAAGAACAAAAAGTTGAGCTAAGAGGAACTAGAGGAGGGGAAAAATAAAAGCATAATGTATTGTATGGTATTCTAAAAAAACACATTAAAGTCCACAGGCACCTCCTGCCCTGTGTGCTTGCTCTCCGGCTGTTGAGACCAGCACACTCTCTCCATCAACAATAGAGTCTTACCTTGCCAAGACATTCCCCAAACTACTTACAGTGGTTATCTCTGCAGCACTCTGCAGCTACATATATGTCACCAAACATATGAAGCTCCTGAGTTATGTGCTCAAATGTAATTCAATAGGATACAAATTATTACGGGGCAAATATACTGTCTACAGCTAATTATGTGTTTCATACAGTTAATACTAGCTAACTTGACCTCAGCATTAACTCTTAGCTACATGCCAGTGATTTCATATGCATTTTCTCTTAATCCTCCATAAACACACTGGGTAGATTCAATAGTGGCTTCCATTTCACAGGTGGGGACACAGAGGTTTGTGGTTCTCCACATGACCATGCCTAAAAAGTACCAGAGCAGCTTGGGCCCACAGCCTTGATTCCAAAGGCTGTAAAGCCACACACTGTCCACATGCTGTCCACATGCTGTCCACACGCTGTCCACACGCTGTCCACACACTGTCCACACACTGTCACCTGCTGTCCACATGCTGTCCGCACACTGTCCACACACTGTCCACACACTGTCCACACGCTGTCCACACGTTGTCCACACACTGTCCACACGCTGTGCACACACTGTCACCTGCTGTCCACACACTGTTCACACACTGTCCACACGCTGTCCACACGCTGTCCACACACTGTCCACATACTGTCCACATACTGTCCACATGATGTCCACATACTGTGCACATGCTGTCCACACACTGTCCACACGCTGTCCACACGTTGTCCACACACTGTCCACACACTGTCCACACACTGTCCACACGCTGTCCACACACTGTCCACATGATGTCCACATACTGTGCACATGCTGTCCACACACTGTCCACACGCTGTCCACACGTTGTCCACACACTGTCCACACACTGTTCACACACTGTCACCTGCTGTCCACATGCTGTCACATACTGTCTACATGCTGTCACATGCTGTCCACACGCTGTCCGCACACTGTCCTGAAGAATAACAATGAAAGATCTGGCCATCTCCGTTATTATTTTAAAATCATTTGTCTATTTATGTGTATGTGTGCTCTGCCTATACGTATGTATTTTTGCAAACCACATGCATGCAGTGCTCAGTGAGACCAGAAGAAGGTGTTAGCTCCCTTGGAAATGAAGTTACACGGAGCTGTGAGCCACCATGTGGGTACTGAGAACTGAGCCCAGCTCTTCTGGAAGAGCATCCAGAGCTCTTAACTGCTGAGCCATCTCTGCAGCCCCCAAACTGTGTTTTATTACAGCAATAGTTCTGAAGGAAGCAGGCGACTTATTACTGAAGTGTCTCAATTTCTTCCTAAGATCCTCTTTCCCCACATCAGTCAGGGTTCAGCCTAGAAGAGTAACTGGGACATAATGCATGTATTACAGATGCGTACATACACACGCACATCTATCTGCTTGTGTACATGTGTACGTGTGTGCGTGTGTGCATGTGTGCGCATGTGTGTGTGTGTGCCTGTTTACTCTGTCTTACAGAACGGTGGGGGGGTGTTGACGAAGCAATCCTCGTAAGGCTATTGTGCCAAGAGGAGAGCATAGGAAGACAAGGATGAGCTGGAATCCAGGGGGGCTGGGGGGCTGGCTCAGCAGTTAGGAGCCCTGAATGCCCACTCACATCAAGTGGCTCAAAATGGCCTGCAACTCCAGCTCTGGGAGATATGACAGACACCCTCTTCCAGAAGCTCTGAGGCCAGACAAGCGCACATGCTGTCTTGGTTTCCTCTGACTCTGATTGGAAGAACACTCCGCAGGCCGTGTGGGTACTCTCCTCCAGAGCTGGCACAGGAATCAGGGAAGACAAAGCTGCCCGGAAGGATGAACAATCGNCCCAAGCCAGATGAGCCACAAGTGACAAGTGGACGTGGGTGTGAGCTTGATACTCGAATTTCCCCAGATGAGCCTCTCTTGTACCCGACACTAATGGAAAACCCACAGAAGAGGGAATTCTGGGAACTACCGCTCTTCCTGAGGAAGTTAGTAGCCAAGCTCCATGCCCCCTCTCTCTTTCCTTGCATTGGAAGAGTACCCATGTTCCATCAGAACGAAACATTGTAGACACGTGATCTGGAGTACACCTACTCTGTGACCTGTGCACTCAGATTGCCGAGACGATGGGTCTGTCCCTGCCATCAAGAAGTGCTGTCTTGAGGGAGGGAATAGCCTTAAAGTGTTGGAGCAGATGCCATGACGACCCCAGCCGCATCAGAACTCACATGCCAGGACTGCAGGACAGCTTCCTAGAGAGGTGGTGTGTGAAGGCTCACAAGAGACACAGCTGGTGCTGACTAAGGACATATTCACAGAGGACTGAGATAACCAAGGAGCAGAATAACCACCCAGGCTTATGGCAGAGGTGGAATGAGGAGATGCCACAGCTTCATGTGGGGGAAGCCAGGAGCACATGGTGGGAGTGCTGGGGAAGCTGGTGTCAGGAAGCCCAGAAAACCCATTGGCTGGATCCCCAAAAGCTTGACCTTTGTCAAGGCCCTCGAGGCAGACTCCACAGCAACCCACTCTGGCTTTCCTCTGTGTCCATGTGAGGTACTCAATACACTGAATAACTACAGTGTAATTCCCTCTTCTCAGTCTAAACCAGTGGTTCTCAACCTGTGGGATTAATACAGTTCCTCGTGTTGTGGTGACCCCCAACCATAAAATTATTTTTGTTGTTACTTTATAAGTATAGTTTTGCTACTGTTATGAATCAAATGTAAATATTTGTGTTTTCCGATGGTCTTATATGACCCCTGTGAAAGGGCCATTTGACCCCTAGGAGCCTTGACCCACAGGTTGAGAACCACCCCTTCTGAGAACTGCCCTCCCCCACGAGGACTGTCCAGGCTGAGAACTGCCCCCATTAACCCATAGGACTTGAAACAAAAACAGATTATGTTCTTAGACTTCTGTGTTCTTGTGTAGTTTGTCACAGACCAACAATACCTAGGAGAGAGAAGACAGTGGTCCTGGGTTCTATAAGAAAACAAGCTGAGGAAGCCAGGAGAAATAAGCCGTTAAGCAGCAGCCTCCAAGGCTTCTGCATCAGCTCCAGCCTCTCCGTTCCAAGCCTACTTGAGTTCCTGTCCTGACTTCTTCAATGATGGGTTACAATGTGGAAGAGTAAATCAAATAAGCGCTCTCCTCCCTCTGGTAGTTTTAATGTAATTAGCCCCCATAAGGAAGTGCAGCCTTGTTGAAATAGGCATAACCTTGTTAGAGGAAATATGTCTCCAGTGGGAGCGGACATTGAGGTCTCTTTTGCTCAAGCTTCCCCAAGTGTGACTTTCAGACCACTTCCTATTACCTGCAAGGTGGAGAACTCTCAGCTGCTTCTCCAGCACCATGTCTGCCTGCATGCTGCCATGCTCCCAGCCATGATAATAATTGACTAAACTTCTGGACTGTAAGCAAGCCACCCAGTTAATTACTTTTTAATTGTATGAGTTGCCATGGTCATGGTGTCTCTTCACAGCAATAGAAACCCTAACTACAACACTTCCATATGAGCATCCTCAGCTCTCACATTTAAAAATGGATTTTTATTAGAAATAAATGTTATAATTCACTTTGGCTACAGGATCTGGAATTTGGCATAAGAGCTCAGTACAGAAGGTCAATCATGATGACATCATGACAGTCATTGTGCTGGATAGATTTATGTCAACTTGACACAACCTAAAGTCACCTGAGAGGAAAGAACCTCAGCTAAGAAAATGCCTCAATAAGATCAGGCTGTATGCAAGTCTGTAGGGCATCTTCTTAATATCCAGTTTTTTACCTATTAGCTCAGGCTTATTATTAACTAGCTCTTACAACTCAATTTAACCCATTTCTATTATTCTATATTTTGCTACAAGGCTCATAGTTTATTACCTCACATGTTGCTTCTCTAGTAGCTGCTGGCATCTCTCTGAATCCATCCTCTTTCTCCCTGTATCTCTGTTTGGATTTCCCACCTGGCTCTATTCCTCCTGGCTATTGGACAAATGAACTTCTTTATTAACCAGTGTTCATAAAACATATTCACAGCATACAGAGGGGCTTCCCACATCATCTCCCCTTTTCTGTCTAGTTAAAAATGAAAGTTTTAACTTTAACAAAGTAAAATTATGTATAACAAAATGGTTATCAAGCAAGAATTATAGTTACAATATTTACTCTATTTGTATTTGACAAATTACAGAAAATTCTCTATCATCTATCCTATATTTATGAGTCTAAAGTTTTGTATCTAACTGACCTAAGGAAAAGTACAATTATAACTCTCTAGCCTTCAACTCCATTGAAAACCCCAGAAGGATTTAACATTACCTAAGTAAACAAGAATCACAGTATAAGAACTTACAAAATTCTGGAAAGAACAGAGATAGCTAGCTGCCTGGACAGTCACCAGTTCTTCTGCAATGTTTGGGCATTCATCTTCAGCCTACATGTCTAGAGTGTCTAGCAGATTTTCAGAGGAGCAGGAAGTTTCTAGAACTGTCCCATCTGTTTTGGCAAAATTCATCAGTCACTCTGTAAGGGTCCTGCATGTCCAGTTCATACAGCACCACTGTCGTTCAGGCACTTCAGGCAAGAGCAGTTCATACAGCGCACTGTCATCAAGCACTGTCGTCAAGCACTTCAGTCAAGCACTTCAGGCAAGTGCAGTTCATACAGCACACTGTCGTCAAGCACTGTCGTCAAGCACTGTCGTCAAGCACTGTCGTCAAGCACTTCAGGCAAGAGCAGTTCCTTGCCCAAATGGTTATCTTTGCCACACTGAAAGCAAACTCCACAAAGTTTGGTGATCTTGTAGGGTCCCTGAGAAAACTTAGAATTATGGTCAAGTCCTGACTGGGGTATTTTGTGTGGTTGGTCCATCTCAGCCAGTAGCCTGGAAGTTGTTCTGGATATTGGATCACCTGGGCCGTTGCTCCCATTGGAAACCTCTCAGGGCGTCTTGATCAAATCATATTATCCTGGAAGGAATCCACAGCTTCTCATCTTCTGTGGAAACAAAAGCAGAACCTCTTTTCCAGAGCAACACATGCTTATACTCAGATTTTGAAGTTAAGATACCTTATGTTGTTCCCACAACCAAATGTCTCTCTGTAGTGAGCTCATTAACAGTCAAAAAATTGAAGAAAACACAATAGTATACATAATCCAGACTCTTTATATTTTCATCTTGATGTGGCTTATTATAATTTTTATTACTCTATTTTTTTCTCTAAGGACCTCATCCTATTATCTTTAAATTACTCTTTTAATCTCTGACTCTCACTATCCCTTCTCCCCCCCAAACCTATGCATATTTATTAAACACAGTGTGACCCACTTAGATGTTTCTTTTTGTCTGAATCTGTCTTTATTGTGTATCTAAAATCATTTTTGGCTGCTGACTCTGCCCTCTTTGACTTTCCAACATGGTGGAGGTACTTTCATTACCAGCTCTGGGAACCATGCTCACCACCCCAAATCTGGGGAGCAGCTAGTCCATGCCAACACCAAGCAGCTTGTAAAATGCTGCCCACAAATCCCATTTAAGTGCTCTGTGGCAGGACCTCTCAAAAAGCTGTCTGTACCACCAGCACAAACCAGGAATCTGCCTCTTAAAAGAGCTGCACATATGTTTGCTGCCAGAAAACAGAGCTAATCTGAAAAAATTCGGCTACCAAGAAGCTTTGCTTGACTACTGTTCTTTGTGGGTAGAACACCTCTATTTTTTTAAAAAAAAAAGCTTTTTTAGGTCTTACATGAATCCATGCCAGACAGTGGGCTCCATATGTAACTGGAGGCTTCTCTTCCATCTGCGAGTTACTGAATAACCACTCTGAGGCTTAATATTAATTACAAACTGGTTGGCCTATTGGCTCAAGCTTATTATTAACTAGGTCTTACAACATAAATTAACCCATTTCTATTATATATATACATATATATGTATATATATATNTGGCTTGTTACCTCACATCTTGCTTCCCCAGCAGCTACTGGCATCTCCCCGACTCTACCATCTTTCTCCCTGTATGTCTGTTTGGATTTCCTTCCTGGCTCTCTTCTCCCTGGGTATTGGCCAAATCAGCTTCTTTATTAACCAATGGTAATATAACATATTCACAGCACACAGAGGGGTATCCCACATCATCTCCATGCTTTTGTTTTTAGTCTGGGTGGGATGGACAGATTCTACCTATACCTCCAAGTAATTATTCTTAAAGTCCCAAGGACAATATCTGAGAAGCCACTGACAGACTGAGCCAAACACTGGCAATTTGTGAGACTCGGGGAACTTCTCAGCAAAGAGCACCCAGGCCTTCCCACTTGCTGTCCTCTTCGACTTGTTCTATTTGTACGTTTCTGTGTTTGCCTCCTCTAAATAGCAGCTTTGGCCCTGGACAAAACTGTCACCTATGAACACCAGTGGAAAAGTATTTTTGTTGGTTTTCACTTCTTTCTAGGTTTTTTTTTTGTTAGACAATGACAGGAGTTCCCAGTCATACAGAAACAATTTATTCTTATCTGCCCTACTCTAGACAAAGAGCAGGCATACACACACACACACACACACACAATGCCAGGTGCAGCTTTGTCACAGCTGCAGAGGCTGAGGACTGTGTAGAGGAGAAATGAGAACAAACCAGTGGTCAAAATCTGTGTGAACTCCCTGTATGGTGAAAAGAGCCAAGGAAAAAACACACTGACCCTGACTTGACCAGGGACCAGGGCTTAAAATCCCATCAATCCCTGAGTTTGCCCCAGAGTCAGACTGCAGAATATCACCAATCCACCAATCTCTGAGGTCCCTGATCTCAAAATGCCACCAGTCCTGAGCTTGCACCAGGATCAGACCACAAAAACCCACTGATCCCAAGCCATCCTGGAAAGCAACACCTCACCCCACCCAGAAAAACCCTATATAAAGTCTGGACCCTGGTAAGTTCGCTGTTGCTTCTTACCCTAGAGGTAGTCACCCTCCTAGATTTTTCCTCCCCAATAAATCTTTTTGGTGTGGGAAGTCCTTCTGTATATGTGTTGCTTTTATTGGCTAATAAAGAAGCTGCTTTTGGCCAATGGCTTAACAGAGTAAAGCCAGACTGAAANAGAGAGAGAGGGCAGAGTCAGGGAGATGACATGTAGCTGCTTGCAGGAGACAGATGCATCTGCACCAGAACCTTGCCAGTAAGTTCACCACATGGTGATACACAGATTAAGAGAAATGGGTTAATTTAAGAAATAAGAGTGAGCCAGAAATATGCGTAAGCTATTGGCCAAGCAGTATTGCAATTAATATAGTTTCTGTGTGATTATTTCAGGTCTAAGTGGTGGGAAATCAACAAGCAGCCTCCAACTACATCTCTTGAGGGAGGTTTGTTGTGCCGTGTGGCACTTTTGTTGATGCAGGGCCCAGCTGTAACAACTTTCAATGGAGCTGGGGCAGAGCAGAGCTGTAACACTTTCCCTGGAGAAACCTTCCCTTAGTGGGGCTGAGCTGTAACACTGTGGACCTGAGCAGAACTGTATCACTTCTCCAGAGCAGAGCTGAGCAGAGTGGAGCAAACTGGGGCAGAGCTGTAGCAACTGCCCTGGGAAAACCCTCCCCTGCTGGAGGAGCAGGGCTGTAAGCTGCTACCTTTATGGTGACTTTATGGTCTTCCTTGGATCCCGATTGCCAGGGTATCTTTCTATCCTAGCTGCAATGCTTACACTCCCAAACATAATTTAGAGGGATCTGTGCACACGATAAACAAAAATAGCCCAGCAAAAGGTGTGAAGGGCTGAAAAACTGGACATGGTTTGAAACTTTGCCCTCAGGACAACACCCAAGAGGGAAAGACAACAAGAGCCTTCCTCTCATGAAAGCTTTGAAGATGAAATTGACCCTTGAATCAAAGCCCACAAGCAGACCATCACACACACTCTGAACTTAAGAAGGTGAGTTGTCCATCATCAAAGAAGCCTCTCCTGCAGCAGATGGGGAACATCACAGAAATCAACATCTGGTCAAACTGCAGAGAACTGTTGGGTGCTTGAAGCCAGATGTTACATTGGTACTGCAACAGACATCAAGGGCTCAAGGAATGTCAAAGAAAAGCAGGGGGGTGTAAGAGCCAGAGGACCAGGATATCTGCTGGGAGATAAGTTTCCTTTATACGACAGGGAAGCTACACCCATGAAATTGCAATATGGCTTCTTAACAAGACTCAGACAATGGCAACACCAGTTGACATGTCCGCTTGGTGGAGGAATCTCACAAAGTCCCACCCCTGGATGATAAAGGATAGGCATTTAATGGCTGCTGAGAGAGGGAGAGTCATTCTTCTCCAGAAACAAACTCTGTGATAGGTTAACCAATCCCAAGTGATCAGCCCTAAACACACAGAAGAACACACCAAAGGGATTTAGCAGGACATGTGCAGGAGTTTGGTTCAACACAGCTAAATGTCTGGTGCTTGCTGGTTCAAGCGTCTGAGCCTGAGCGAGTAGTTTATTTTAGGTATATTTAAGCACATAGCACAATTTGGTTAAAAAAAAAAAAACCTTCCCTGCTGGCTATTAATTCAATCCCATGTGTCCAATAAAGCATACATGTATCTTCTTGATGAATAAAGTTAAACCAAACAAAGAATGATGGTAACTACAGTTATACTCTTTATAAAGTACATGTGACACTGTAATGAGACTTTCTTTGTGTTGCTAGCCACAAATAATGTAGATTTATTGTTAATTATAAAAGCTAGGCCATTCACTTTGGCTTGACCCACAGCTTTTATAACTTTTAACCAGTTTTAATTAATTTATGTTCTTCCATGTGCCTTGATTGTCTCTACTCCATACTGTACATCTGACCGCGTCAGGGCCTCCCTGGTGTCTTGCTGGTGCAATCCACGTGCCTTGAGTCCTCCTCTTCCTCTCTCTCCCCAAAAGTCCCGCCTATCCTCTCCTGCCTAGTTATCCACCATTTAGCTTTTTATTACACCAATCACAACAATGCATCTTCACAAGTGCACAAATATCCAATTATAGGACAGCTTCTATAAAAATAGGTTCTATAGATTGAGAAAAACAAGCTCATGACAAGGGTTTCAGAGAGGATCTGATGTGGTCTTGGCCTCACACATAAGGCAAAGGTTACTAGGATATTAACCACATCCTCTCCCAGCCTTCCGGGCAGATACTAGGTATGCAATCCTTCCTTTGAAGGAAGAATCCCATGTGTTTAACATATCAGGTTCCCTTAGTGCTTGTCTGTGAGTGCAAGGACCTCCATGACCTCTACATCCATGTATGATCATTCATATATATATATGTGGTTATTTATGTGTGTTTATCTATCATCATAAATTCAAGAGGGAGTGGAAGGACACAGAGAAGTTGGAGGCGGAGAGGGCAGAAATGATATAAATGCAATGCTTAAGTGTGAAACTTTTAAAAAAATACGATAGAAAAAAAGATGAGCTGTCAACTGAAGTCAGACAGCAAACATCTAGTGTGAGTCCAAAAGCAGTTGAGATGATTCAGTTGACAGAAAAATCTGTTGAGAATTCTGAATTAATATTAAACAATGCTTTCATTTTTTAAAAGTTATGAATATTTGGAACAAATGAGGAATACACAAAACCACATCAAAGAAGTATAAGTCGTGTGGAAGAATCAAGTGGAAAAGCCAAGGAATGTGACGGTGGAGTTTTCAAGTGACCGGTTGGGCTCCACAGCAGGAGGAACAAAACGGGGATGAGGCAAGGGCCGCACAGAGCGCAGAGGAGGCAGCGCAGATGCTAGCCTCACTCGTGACGGGAGAGAAGGCAGCTACACTGAAGCTGTGTCTCACTGTCAGAATGATGAAAGCACGGTCTGCTGGGGGTGCGTGGCGGTGGGAATGGGGCATTCTCCCGGATGCTTCAGGGCATCTAGAAAAACGTGTCCACACCTCTCCAGTCCACACACTCGCTACTCAATTCTGCGATCCACTTGCGGCAATGGACCATCTACAAGTGGGGTGACAGTATTATTCCTGGAGACACTATTGCCGATTAAGGAAGAAAGGAAGAATATGGTATTTGTCAATAGGCGGCTTCTTAAATTAACTCGTGTATCCACATAATGGTAACTCATGTATCCATATAATGGTAACCATGTATCCATGTAATGGTAACTCATGTATCCATATAATGGTAACCATGTATCCATATAATGGTAACTCGTGAATACATATATTGGAAGGTTACAAATGCTAAAGAAAAATAACAATACAGGCGCAAAGCACAGTATCACTTGTCCTCCTGTGGCAAATAGAAAAGAGATTGTGACCTGACTTTGTATAAACACAAAGAATCTCTGAGAGAACAGGCAACCAGGGTGGGAGGGCTGGAGAATGGAAGGGAGCGTGGTGCTCTGCCTGTGAGTATACCGTGTTTATTGAGCTGCAAGGTGTCTATCTAAAGTAAAAACTAAACTAACGTCAAACGTGTGTGTAAGAATGCACACACCACACACACACACACACACACACACACACACACACATGCCCACAGAGAAAGAGAGAGCGGGGAGGGAAGGAGAGCACACAGTCCTTTGAATCCAGTCCTAGGACCTTATCACAGTGGTCCCTTAAAGTCTGGGAGAGGTAAACCTATCCAGGGTTTCGGTTAACAAGGCTAACTATCTACCCCATAATAGGAAGAGGCTTAATGCCAATGGGGATATTGTTTCATCTCTGCTCGTGTTAGCCTCCTTGATGATCCCTATTAGGATCCTGCTTGGAATAAAAGCATTTTATTGTGGTCCAGGCTTAAGAACTTGAAGTTTGTCCCCCACCCCACCTCACGCTCCCTACTGCTTTCTGCTCATCCAGTGGGGTGGGGTGGGGCTCCAGACAGTTTTGAAGACTTCCTTCTGGATCACCGCTAGAGTCAACCCCCTCACGGGGGCTCCGTTCAGGGGCTTTCCTACGATTACCGCGCAGTCAGCCAGCACGACCTTCAGTCCGTCCTTCCAGACTCCAAGACTAAGTAACCCATCCCAAAGCCTCACCTTCACCCCTGCCCTGAGCCTCTGCCACACTGTGAATGCTTCCTTCCCTGTCTCGAGAATCCTTGAGGCCAATTGACCCTGGTTGTGGTCTGTCTTCAGACTACCCCCGGCTGTAGACAGCAGGGCTCCCCTAGACGATCAAATTGCTTTTCTGAAATTTCAGTGTCAGGAGGCATTGGGTCTTTCTTTCTATTTGATCTGGGCTGCTTTCTCACGAGGGCGCACACGGTCATGTGCAGCTGTTCCTGCCTGTAACCTTGGCTGACACCAGGACAGCTGCGGAGGGGCCATGAATCTCCTTTCGTCTTTGTTCCAATGAGCACTTCGCTTTTTCCCAACTTTTGAATCCAGGTAATTCCCCCTAATTGGCAAACAAAGACACTGGAATAAGGCAAAGAAAAGGCTGGCTCATACAGATCTCTGCACAAGTCATTTAAAATGAAATCAATCTCACTTCTGCCCTTCTCCGTCAGTGTTCTGAAATAATATTTGAAGTTCTGTTTGGTCTCTTTGGGAGTAACGCCAACGAATGGAGGCATAGGGAGAAGCTGTATTTCAAACCCTGATTGCGCTCAGGAATGATTCTGACTTAGGGGTAACACACAATGCAGATTAATAACCTGCCGTGCAAGCGCTCTCTCGGGGTTTCCCTCAAGGAAGTGAGGTTAGAGCATAGACCCAGGTAGAACAGCCTCTTCTCCGAGAGGGGCTGCTAGTCCACAGTGTTTCCATTTCCATTTCTTTCTTTCTTTAACTGAAAATTTTTAATTTATTAATTTTATTATACGTGCATGGGTGTGTTGCCTGCATGTGTACATGTGCACCATGTACAAGCTTGGTGCCTACAGGGGTCAGAGGGTATCCGGTCACCTGGAACTGGAGTTACAGACGTTTGTGAACTACTTTGCCAGTGCTAGGAGCTGACCCGGGTTCTCTACGGAAGCATCCTGTGCTCTTAACCACTGAGTCATCTTTCTGGCCACCATTTTCATGCCATTTTTGTCTGTCCAGAGTGAGAGTGAGAATTTTTATTTTTTATTAAGGTGAAATCTGAGAGAAAATGTTCAAATCTCTGCTTTTCTATTTTGCCATCAATCATACCATATATTTAAAAATAAAACTCTCCATCATTTGTTGACTGCAAATTAAAGGAGGGGGATTTGTTACTAAGAGCACTCCGTGTCCCAGCCCATCAGTCCTGTTTGTTCTACTGAATCTTCCCACTTCAGGTACTCGCTCGTGGGGACCCCACCAGATGTCCACAGCACGTGCTTTCCCCTGGTGGTTGGAAACAGACACAGAGGACAGTGTGTGCACACCATACATACTACCTTGACACACCACACACACTGCCTTCACATGCCACACACCACACACTGCTTTCACACACCACACACCACCTTCACACATCACACACCACCTTCACACACCACACACCGCCTTCACACATCACACACCGCCTTCACACACCACACACCACCTTCACACACCACACACCACACACCGCCTTCACACATCACACACCGCCTTCACACACCACACACCACCTTCACACACCACACATACTGCCTTCACATGCCACATACCACACACCACCTTCACATACCACACACCGCCATCACACACCCCACACTGCCTTCACACACCACACACTGCCTTCACACACCACACACCGCCTTCACACACCACACACCACCTTCACACACCACACACTGCTTTCACACACCACACACCGCCTTCACACACGACATGCTGCCTTCACACACCACACACACTATCTTCACAACTGAGTTCACGCCGGCTCAGGAGATCTCTGCACAGTGGAAGTGCCCCTCTCCATTGCTTGGCCACTGAATAAAATTAATGCTTATCTTAAAAGTCATGGGTTATTTGCAAATAATATTATTCTTTCCAGGAAAAGAACCTGGAAGTTTAGTTTAAACAAACAAACAAACAAACAAGACTCTTACTCCGTTGCAGTTATGGGTGACTTGTAGGCTTTGGCTAAGAACAACCAAAACACGTGTTTGCCTGCTATCACCATTCTAGGTTGTATCCAATCATCGAAAACAAAACAAAACAAAACAAAATCTCTAACTTAGTTCCCTTGTCCTAACAGTGTCCAAGAAGAATTGTAAACTTGCCTGAGGGATAGCCTTGGAGGTGAAGCGCTTGCCCTGAAGCCACGGACGCCTGGGTTCAGATCCCCAGCACTCACTTCAGAAGTCAGGCTGGCACTGTGATCCGAGAACCCAGGAGGCAGAGGCAGGTAGATCTCTGAGTTACAGGCCAGTCTGCTCTACATAGCCAGTTCAAGCCAGCCAGGGCTACACCCTGAGACTGTCTCAAAACAAAATCCTTTAACATTTCTGATACAGCTGTTTCAAACGCTAAACTTGTTATCATGTGAAACACTTCAGCACAAGGGACCACTGCAGGGAAGACGTGAGCGTGGTCTCTCACCATCCTCACTAGACCATGGGCCCCAGTTTTTTTT
>LOEQ01000643.1:202626-216968 GCA_001685075.1 Bramus lutescens | reverse complement strand
TTGGGGCTTGCTGGCTGTGGGGTACCGGGCAGGACAGAAACCCCAACAAGCAGGACCCTTATGTTACAGGAAATGACAAGCAGAGAAAGAAAGCTAGTTGGTTGTGTTTTGAATAAGCAAATGAAGACACAGCAGGTAGAGGGAGTAGAAGAGATGATGTCACTGTATCAAGACACTGACATAATTGTTCGGCTTTGAATAAGTGACCTTCATCAATAGCAAAAGAACAGTAACCCTTTAGTGACAAGCAAATGAGTATAGTATAACTACCTAATGCTTCCCCTGCATAAGTCCACCTAATTCTTACAATATCCTCCTGAAGTGGGCATCTGATTTCTGATTACAGACAAAGACAAAGCCTCACAGAGGAAAGTGATATGCTCAATCTGGACTAACTGAAAAGCAGTTGCTCTGAGACAGTCTACTTCTAGAATGGGGCTGTGTACAAAACAAACTGACCAGCAATGAGCTACAGATTCCTCTGGATCCAAATGAAAGAACGATCGTCTCTGTATGAAAACATCCAGGGACTATGGAAGATATTGTTATATACTGAAACCAAGCTAAAGAAATTGATTCTCTTGGCTTGCGAGATTTATTTATTTAAGAATAAAACCAAAACCTAATGCTAAAACTTAAGGTTTTCAATTCCACTTAAATAAGCAAATATCTTACTTTCATCCACATAACACTATCATTCACATGACTTGCTCTCAGAACACGGAAAGTCTGAATAAGTAATGATGGGAGTAGCTTCTATAAACACAAGTCTTCCCCAACCGCCTTTTATAAATTGCTGGCCCTCTGCTTCTCTAAAAGCCCTGGTGCTAAAAACTTTTCTGTGACCTGAGACTGAGTCCTTCCTTAGTGGCCAAGCATCAGACTGTGTTGTTTTCCTCAGATGGTCTGGGCGCTAGCTAACATTTATCTTTCTGGATCGCCCACTTCTCTTTGAACTTGGAAAGCAGGAATTTGATAACATACAGAATTTAAAGCAACTGAAACAGAGATCCAGACAGAACCAAGAAATTCTGGGAGTTAATCATAATAATTCTCTGATCTCAATAAGTTCTACCCAGGTATTTAAAGGCTGAGTGCCATTGACTCGGATGTTTCAGGGAGCCCAAGTGTGGTCCCTACGTTGACTGATACTGCTCTGCTTTCTAGAGAGGAGAAACAAAGCCACGCTGCACAAAGCTGTCAGCAGAACGCAATGTGAGTCAGAAGCTTTTCTTTAGAAGTAAAATGCTTGAACCAACTTTGCAAAGATTCCGAGACTGAATGATAATGACTGTTCAATGTTTTGGATGCTCGCATCTTGGTTTTCCATTTCATATAATGTCAACATTTGTAATGCTGTGTGGTTTTCAAATCTTCTTTTAAAGAAATAACTAGTTCCATTCTAATCAAGTTAAATGATTTTTAATGTCCTCCCTTGTTGTGCATAAAGTATTTCTGTTTCCCCCAAATTCACATGTTGCAACTGTGATGAGGGCTTTGAGCTAAGTGATTATGTGGAGGTCACATGATGGAATTAATGTCCTTATGAGTATGGGAACGTGCATATACATGTATGCACAACACACATGCACACAGACATCGCAATGCACACAGACATTCCACACATGCACACACATATACACACACAACACACATGCACACAGACGTCCACACATATACACACTTGCACACACAAACATCACACATGCACACAGACTTCCACACATGCGCACACACATACACACACATGCACACACAAACATCACATATGCACACAGACTTCCACACATGCACACATATGCACACATCACACATGCATACACAAACATCACACATGCACACAGACTTACACACACATACATGCGTACACACACATGCACAAACACACAGAAGCACTGTATAACTAGTTTAATGAAAATGAAGAGCACGGTATTCAGAGATGCGCAAAAAGAGACCAGCATGAGCTATCCCCCTACTCCATTATATCATATATATGTTGCAAGAAAGTGGTCCTTTGCAGGCCAGAGCTGGACCCTTATTAACCATCCACATCACAGCATAAGAACCAGTCCCAGGCTCCAGAGACCAGTTGGGGTATGGGGGGGGGATCAAAGGGAGACTTCATTCTCTAAGTCAGAAAGAAATGAACTTACTACCCTGGATCTGAGGCCCTGGTGGCTCTAGGCCAGGAGCCTATTACCTAACTGAAGTGTCTTTGATATTGCCAGAGTTCTTTATTATGAGATAAAATGAGATAAAACAAGGCAAAATGCATATGTACCCTGTGAAGTATAAAGCCCTATACATATGTGCTTGCTGTTAACACGAATGTATGAAGTCTTTCCTTAGTGAGATCAGATCAGTTTCTGCCATCTTTCATCTCCAGACTGATATATGAATGATATTTAAAAGGCAGTGGTTTCAAGCGGAAGAGAACCAGGAACCATCACCAGTGAAAATGCCAGCTTGTGTCCTGAAAAACTACCAACGAGAGCATCTTCAGAGAACCAATAATTTACACAAAGCTCTCACTGAATGAGTACTGGAAATCTAAATATTTTTGTCTTCATTAAACTAGTTACACAGTATTTATATAAACGTGCATACATGTGTGACATACATACATGTATATGCATATTCCCAGGCACATGGCATATGTATAATTGCAGGTGCATTTGTATATATATGCGTGTGAAGGCCAGAGGTTGATGTTTTGGTGCCTTCTTTAATTGTTCTATACTTAGTATGGAAGCAGGATCTCTCATCTGAACCAAAAGTGTGCCAATTTTTGCTAAACCAATGACCCTTCTGGGATCTTACTGGCAGACACAGAAAGAGCAAGATGGGCAATGCCATACTAAGAAAAGGTACCAAGTCATGTGGAAAAACATAGATAGAAATATGAGCTACTTTAAATGTAAGAGTTAGCTAGTAATAAGCCTGAGCCATCAGCCAAGCATTAATCATTTATATTAAGTCTCTGGGTGTTTATTTGGGAACTGGCATGTGGGATAGGAAATGTCCATTTATACATAGCATTCCAAGGTGCTGCCGAAATTTCCACATAAAACCTGACAAAGCTTAAAAAGGGATTATAGATACACAAGACAGAATCAAGCATGGCTTCTCCATAGATGAATTTTCTTGAGTGGGCTCTGTTTGCTGGTTTTGAGCAGAGGCATGGCTCCTATAAGAGATGACTTCCTGGATTGATACTAGTGGCAAAAATGGGGGGGCTCTTTTAAGAGATCCTACTCAGCTCTTTCTGTCCATCATTCCCAGTTTGGCTTTCCCACCTAACTTCCTGCCCAGATACTGGCAGCTTTTTATTAGCGAATGAGAAGCCTATATATTTATGGTGTACAAAAAGGTTGTTCTGCAGCCAATGTCCTTGCCTAACTAGTCCCGGGATGTTCAGAAAACATCATGTGTAAGATAGAAAGGAAGGAGACTCTGAGGAAGGAGGACTTACACTCTGACAAAATGAAGAGGAAAAACAGGAAGGAGAAGAGATACAAAAAAAAAAAAAANAACTTTGATGAGGATGCTGCCCAGTCCCTCTGAATCAAAGCTCAAAGGAAGAGGCTGACACCAAGGAACTCTGATGGAAACCTCATGTAGACTAAGGACAGTCTGAGCAGGCTCTCTATGGTCATGTGGAGAGCGCTGGTGCACAGGCACAGCTAGCCAGCAAGAGTAACATGTACAGAGTGTGTGGGCTTGAAATGGTGTTCCATTGTTCCGGCAGCCCTTGGGGGGAAGAAGACCTAATAACTTCTACGAGAGATGGGGCTGGTGCACCAAGAAGAAAAGCCAGATTAGTCACCCAGAATGCCCTCCACATTAACAAAGATTTTGAGGATTCTGAGCCCATGTGGGATTGTATTATAGGTTTAACAAGACCTTGTCATTTCTAAAACACTTCAAAGAGCAGAGTGTTGGCTGTCATTTTTATTTCTGTTAAAAAAAAAACACTTTCCATAAACACAAGAGACACAAGAGTTTATTTGGGCTCATGGATTTAAGGTTTGAGTCCACATTCAGCTAGTGGTATTGCTCTTAGGACCTCGGAAAGGACAGAAACATCACTACAGACACATCAACGGATTGCTCTTATCTTGTAGTGGTCAGAAAGCAGAGAAAAACAGAACTGGACCCAGGGCAAGAAACAGCCGCCAAGGAAATGTCCCTAGAGATCTGCTTCTTCCAGCTATATCCCATCTCTCAAAACTGCCATCATACCAGGAACCCATCAAGGAATGAACGTACGTACCTATTAGGTCTATGTCCTCAGGACTCAGCCAATTCTCTACAATCAGCAGCTGCAGACCACGGCTTCTCACCCAAACCCTTTGAAAGGAAACTTAATATCCAAAGCCAACTGGATCATATAATTAAGCTCCTGAGAGCACTGGCCACCAATCCATGAAGATAGAAGCAGCCACACCTGACTCCACTGGTGTGCACAGCAGCTGCCCAGGTCCACACCCGACAGAGCCGATGACATCATCTACCCACACTTTGCTCTCTGTGCATTAGAAACTTGGGAGGAGCCAGAGGACAGCTTGCAGACTCCTGTCAGAGGAGGCAGAGGGGAGCGGAGAGGAGCAGAAAGTGCAGTTCTGAGAGTCTTTAACCTCGGATTGAACTTGAGTCGTAAGGCAGAGACTTCTTTCCATTCGGCAAGTTTACATTGGCTAGAAGTCTCCAGAGAACGAAGAGTTTAATAGCAAAGCATAAAGGAGGCTGCCGATTTTTGCGTGTGCTTCAGAGACTTGATGCATGAATCTCAACCCAGTTGCCCTCTCTTTAAAGGTCACCTCTCTCCCAAGCTCTGAGAAACACTGTAACCTCTTTCTTTGCCGAGGCAATTCTAGCTTCATCTCGCAGACACTCCCTCGGGCTTTGCCGAGCTCACCAACCTAACTGCCTCTCTGTCTTTAGTTCTTTGCCCCCTTGCTTTAACCTCTTGTGCTGGTGTTGTTGCTGCCTCCTCGGGTCTCATCAGGCCTGAACCCCACTTTGCCGCCACCCAGGTCACCCAGAATGTTCCCAGTCTCCTACAAAACACCTCGGTTAGCACTTTGCATGGTATAGAGCGTGCTCCTCCCCTCTCTGGAGATAGAGAGACACAGATATTTCTTAATCTTTTCCTCCACTAAGGATACAGCTACTGTTCAGTGAATCTACATTTAATCAGGTTCTGTGCTCACAAACTCTGATAACTACAGCCTTACCCACACTCTATAAAAGTATGTGTGCCTGTGTGTGTGTAAGAGAGAGAGAGCATATGTGTGTGAGACTGAGTGTGTTTGCATGTCTTTGCTCATATTGTAAAAACTATTTCTTCTAGCTTAGATGCATGCAGGCATTCATTTGTACACACACACACACTTACAAACTCACTTCTCACTAGGCATTCAAATTGGCCTGAATTTTAAGGTTTATTTTTTTGTTTGTTTCTTTGCATTGTTTTTTTTTTTTAGACAGGGTTTCTATAGAATTACAGCCAGTTATGAGCTGCCATGTGAGTGCTAGGAACTGAACCCAGGTCCCCTGCTAGCCCAGTAGGTGCTATTAACCACTAAGTCACCTCTCCATCCCCTTATGCAGGGCCTCTTTTTAAACAAGAGAAGCAGAGTTAGAAAAAATATTACATATTTTCTGCCATGTGTGGAATATAACCAATATAAATATGCATATATGCATACATGTACACTCATGTGTGATATGAAAATTGAAGGAGGGCTTTAAGGAAGGAGAAGTGTCTAAGGGGTCAGTGGACATATGAGAGGGTAATGGGCAGAAGGAAATATTACGTCTTCTATGTAGAATCTAGATGTGTGTACGTGTGTGTGTGCGCGCGCGTGTGTGTGTTAACCAGGCTCCAGATCGCAGCCAGTTAGCAAATAGAGTCAAAATATTACTTCTTATATCTTACTCTCTTATAGTTTGGACACATACAGAACCACTTTTATTCCCATATAGAATAATTAGCTTTATTACAATATCTTCATCTTCCACTGCTCACTGTAAATTTATTTTCCACAAACCTTCCCTCAGTATCGCTGAGATAACCCAGGGAGGCTTGGATTAGTAGCTAACATGTCTGGTCTGCATCCCATACTGTTGACTTACTCAAGTGACTGACTACCATTGGTGTACAAACACAAAGCCCAAACTTGACATTGAAAAACACACACCAAAAATCATTTTAATTAAAACCCAGCAAGATACAATCTCAAACCCATTATGATGGTTGCCTAATTTTAAGAAACTTAATTTTGAAATTTATAACCAAAAATAATAAGTGTTGATATAGCTATGAAGAAAATATATTCTTTGTACGCTACTGGTGACAACATGAAATTATTAGAGCCTCTGTAGAAAACAGTATGGCAGTTCCTCAGAAAGCTCAAAATTTAATTACAGTGTGATTCAAAGTCTCTCTGTCTCCTCTCTTCTCATCACATCTGAGTCACCCCAGCTCTCTTTATTGCGTCCATCACTGCCTGATGGGTAGCATCCTTGAGTCTGCAATTCACGTCTCTCCTGATACCCACCTAGCATGAATACACACTGAGTTACAATCCGACACCTCTGCCTTTGGATCAGCTGTGACGTAGTAAATGGCCTCCTCAGCAGAAACCAGAAGCCAACTTGGTTCATCCATCTCTCCCTTCAGGGCCCTATCACAGCTACCTACGGTCATGATGCTTAAAGCCTCCTACTGTTCTGGGAACTGCAGGCTCTTCCAGGAGCTCTGTCTCTCTGTGATGTTTTATCTCTCCTGCTGAGAGATAAAACTTCTCTTTAGACTTGGAGCCTCAAGACTATACTTTCAGGGATCGTTTCTATAGTTTGTAATAGACTTGGAGCCTTGCTCTACCACTTCAAGTGAGGATGCTGTCACCATCCTACTAAAACTCACTCAAAGGAGCATGTATCTCAGCTTCCTGTCTTTGAACCTGAAAAAACAAAAACAAAAACAAAAAACCCTCTCTATACTTAGCCTATGTAAGGGAACTCAATACCTAAACAGGGTTGCATAGACATTAGAGATTAGGGTTGTCTTTCTAATACTTTTATTCAGCAAATGCTAAATAAGCTCAGGATGCTGAGATGGAGAGAAAGAAGCAACGATAAGAGAAACAGAGGCAACGGTCATGGCAACAAGAGACCAAGAGGAAGAGTTACTGCTCAGGCCACTTCCTCCAGCGCTGTGTCCCAGCTGTAGTGCTGCCCTGTGTGGTCAAGAAAGGTGTCCCCAAGAAGCAGCATTTGTGCTGAGATCAGAAGAAGGAACAAGATTTGCTAGTTGAGACCCTTCTCACTTAGGAAGGAAATGTGTTCTCATGCTCTGGTACCGGCTCCTTAGAGGCCCAGCTCACTGGGGAGCAGGAGGGAGCACTGCACAGTGGAAGACTAGAGACAAAAGTCAGGGAGTTGTGAGGAGAGAGCACTCTGGGACACTCAGGGTCTCATCTATGTATAAAATTTGCCGTTAGAGATGCCCCTCTACTTAGAATCAATCATTGTAGATGAGAACATTCTGAGCTGAAATACATTTATGCTCTACCATCTAAGCATCCCAGCTTGGCTCCGCCTCCCTTCCACAGGCTCAGACCACGTACTGTAATCTATAGTTAGATATTGAGGGAGTTAGGTATTGTTGAATTGATGATGCTTTTGTAGCTCATAAAACTCAAACTCACAAGCTGCACCACTGTCAACTAGGAGTGTTGGGAGGACTCCATACCCACAGAGCCGCCGAGTGACTCTGGGCAGCCTTCTAGGATGCAGAGGGTTTCCTTCCTTCTTTCCTGCCTTCTCTACTCTCTCCTGGACTTCACAAGGGAGACATTCCTTGGAGAAAGTGTTGGGTAAGTGGGGTCATCATGACCTGTCTACCCTGTTCACCCAGCATTCTGCACTGGATTGTTGGCCTGCAACGACACAATGGGTCCCTTGAGTCTAGCTCTCCCAACACCCACCATCCTTCCATTTAGCACTTCCTTCGTCTCCTCTGTCACTGTTATTTGGGAAGATTGTCCTAGTTTTCTTTCTGTTGCTATGGTAACAACTATGCCCAAAAATAACTCTTCCAACTTACAGTCCATCATTTAGGAGAGCCAAGGCCGGAACTCAAGGCAGGAATTTGAAGGCAGGAAGTAAATCAGGGCACGGAGAATCTCTGTTTGCCCCCCACGGCTTGTTCTGCTTGATTTCCTACACAACCCAGGCCCACCTTGCCTGGGGTTGCACTGCCTACAGTGCTCGGGATCCTCCTTTGTCATTTAATCAAAAAAAAAAAAAATTCCCCACAAGCTTGCCTAAAGGCCAGTCTGACGGAGGCAATTCCTTAGCAAGATTTCCTGTTCCTAGGTGAATAGTTTGTGTCACCTTGACAAAAGCAACCAGCACAAGAATGAATTTCCTGGAAAGGCCTACAAATCGTCCTCCTAAGGATTCTACCCATGATCAGGAGAGGAACAGAATTCTGTCCGCCACCATATGTGTGTGTGAGAGGAGGGGGTGGGGGAACAGAAACAATCAGCTGATTGAGCAATAGCCAGACACATGCATCCGGCTGGTTCCAGTCACATCATAGGGCTTTATTTATTCAGAATTCCTACTTTCAGATGCACTGAAGACTGGCCACCTTTGTCCCTTTCAAGTTGGATGTGGCCATGTGATCTGCTTTAGCCAATGAGCTGCCCATTGAGAGAGTATATGATAATGGCTAACCTCTAACATTCTTTGCTGGTTGCTACAGTCTGGGATATATGTTTGGGTGCAGAATTGCTGTAAGACCACAACAGCCTGATTGCTTAGTCAATTAATGAAGTACAGCCGCTCTGAAGATTTATCAGTGTTCATATAAAGGAACAGGGGTGGGTTGTGCTACGACATTAAGACTTGGGAGCTGTTTGTTGCTGCAGCATTCTTTGGCCTATGCTAGCTAATACATACGCTTGTTTGTAAACTCAGAACTATAAGAAAAGATGTGTGTATGTGTGCATGTGTGTGGTATGCACACATGTGCTTTGGAAGGAAAAAGGTAGAGAGAACTTACAGTAGTAATAAGGATCTAATTTAAAATAAGATGCAGGGTCTTTAACTACGTAATTTTAATCAGTTTTGGACTTTAAACCAGTGGGTATATAGATGTATATAAACACATATGCTGTCTAAATAACTGTCCATGCACAATATAAAACATATTTGCATGTGCTTGTTTCTCTCTGATACATAAATAAATTATGGTCATTGAAAACTGTCTTCTGTGATCCACAAATAATATGAAAGAAAAACCTTGGCTATGGAGTCAATTAAAACCCCACAGAAGCCGCCTCAGGATGCGCTCCAGTTACCTGTACAGCTATGACCGTGTGCACTCAGCATCCAAACCAGCCGCACAGGCAAGGCTAAGGAGAGCCTGAGTTTTATTTTTCCTGAGTTTTCTTGATTGCAGTCTGATCCTTTATGTTCTTCCAACACGGGGTGGTTTTTAAAGGCAAATTTAATTGACTATAAGTCTGAAAGCCTTTGGAATGTTAGAGCCCAGCATTGCCGCAGCAGCTCTAATGCAAAACACACATCCCATGTGCCGACTTGTGGCCAGAGCCAGCATTCCAGCCCCACTCCCTGGTGGCTGCTAGTTCTCCATCATTGCTCCTTTCTCAGCCCTTCTCTACACTGGCCACAGATGTCAGGCGCCGTGGCTCACACAGCGTGCTAAGTAGTCCAATGCACAGAGCAGGCTTCTACAGCCCAAGGGCAAAGGCTTTCAACTCAGAGAGAACACCACCATCACTACCCCAAAACCCACAATACAACGCTCATCACCCCTGATCCCAGCCCTATGACCACCACCCCAGCCCCATCACCACATTCTCCCATCTCCTCCAGCTCCATTATCTCCTTCAGTCCCCACTCCCACCTCCCTCACCCTATTTCCAACCCCACTACTCCTTCCACCAGCCTCACATGGAAAGTTCTGAGGATTTCCTATTACTGCCCCATAATACAGACGTGCACTGATGTTAAAACATCCCACCATAAGCATGTAGATGTATTCCCATATATGTTCAAGACACAAAACACAGCATCATCTGAAAAAAAAAATCCTGTGCACTGAGCTGAAATGGACTTGCTCACATGTTTTATCACCAGCCTGGCATTTCCAGTGATGAAAGCAAACACTCATGAGTCCTCAGAAAACCACGATGTCACCCTGAAAGGTGGCTCTGCAGGGATTACCACTGTAGAGACTTGCTCTGTATTAGCACGGTTTATCTATCCTTGTTTTGAAACGATATGGAATTGTGGTTTAAAAGACATGCACACCCTTGGACTGGACAGGCTTTGCAGAAAAAAAATGACGTTTGGAATGAAGTTGAACTGTGAAAGCAAAATCCAAGGTTAAAAGTTAAATTCAGCAACGTACACAAGACATTTCCTCCTCATGTGATATTAGAATTGCATTATTCATTCTTAAAGACTCCTGTTCTTAGATGAAATGCCTAATCGTTTTGTCTGGAGTTGCTTAAATATTAATCTGGAGAATCCTAAGATGCAGCAGAGACTGAGATACACAAAGCTGAACTAAATTCTGTTCATGTATTTTACTGAGCATATGCTATGTTCCCACAGCTGTTGTTGGCAACACGCAGGTGAAAGACGAGTGGAAAATACGTGAATATCTTCAAATCCACTTCGGGAGAACAGTTCACACAGATGTCTCTCCACATGGAGGGAGCAGGCTGACAGATGGATATAAGGTTGAAGATGTGACTGAGCAGTCTGGGTGTATCACTAAGACCGCCAGCTTCTAAATGGTGGACACTACCAAAATGTTCAGGAAAGATTTCAGGAGGATACGTGAGTCTCCGTCTAAAGCTGATAGAACAGGAAAGAGGTTAAGGGTTTATGGGGCCTGTGTTCTGGAATGAGAAGCATTTGTTGAGCACAGTAACTTAATGTATAGACTCTGTATTATCAAACTATAATTTTCTGAGTTCAAAAGTATAACTTATAAACACACACACACACACACACACACACACACACACCTTTCAGAGGTCCACCGAGCTCATTAGCAGGAGTTAGTGGTGCCAGAAGCTAGCTCAGCAGTGCATACCCCTTCCTAGTAGGACAGGCTCTTGCTTCTCCCTTGCACAGAAGCCATTTTCAACTCAACCATCTTGGTAAAGTTGAAATAATTTTAAAGGGCCGTGGTCCTAAGCAATAGTTACCTTCAGTCATGCAAGCATACATCTTTACAGAACATCAGTTAGCCCTTGCTGAGGTCTGATTGGCAATGTCCCCACATGATCTTGCAAACATATAGCGCCTTGTCAAGTGTCTTTTTCCTTGACACAGACTTTAGGAAGAAGGGAGTTATGATATACACAGCTTCCCAGTGACCTGTCTCTGACATAAGTACACACACGCACACACACACACACACACACACACACACAGCAGCAGCAGCAGAAGGTCATTGGGAGAAGGAGGAAAGACAAGACTTGACATTTGGGGTGCCAAGCAGTAGAGTAACGTGGGCAGAAGGAATGAAGCAGGACTCACAGTTGAGGCCAGGGTGATCTCACTGAGTTTCGTTGCCTTCTCCTTCAGCAGAAAAATGTCTAAGGACAGATACTAGACAGGCTACTGGGATGAAATCCACTGTAAGGTATAAAATAAGCCAACATGGGAACATCTCCTAGTGGAGATGTGTACTGGGAAGAAGGATTAAACGTGGGAGAAAATTCTGGCAAGGTGATGGGAGTTGGTTTGCTCCCAAAGCAGCCCTGACATGAGAATGGACTTGATTTAGGAAGTGATCCCAGGAAGAACTAAGAGAGGAAAGACCAGCGGTCCTGACAAAAGAAAAGATGAAAGTCAAAAGGGGGTACATTCATTAGCAAAACACACTGCGGACAACTGAGGCTCCTTCCTTCAAGACATTGGGAGTGGCTGTGAAGACATCACGCCTGAGGGGTGAGCTTCCGGGATTTGTAACCACCAAAAGCATGCTGTTGGCTGCGAGACAGTCCTAGATTTTAGTTCCCTAGGACTTAAGGTCGGCTTGTGCCCATGAACTGAGAAATCTTTCAGGAAAGCCTCATAGGTAACCTGCAGTGAGGGCAGGTTCCTGGGAAAGGCTTACCCCAGTGTGAATTTGTCTGGATTTACTGCTTTTGAGACTAGCTCTGACCAGGGCTTCAGAGGGGTCCTGCTAATTTAATCCCCTCCTCAGTTCCTGTTTTCTCAAAAGGGCACACCAAAGCCTTAAAAAGTAAAAGCATCTGCCGACTCTGATTACTAGCAACCATGTTTTTATGTCTTACTGTGAAACTGGAATGGGAAAGGGCAAGGATTTCTACCCCCCACCCGCCCAAATCCGGTGCCCTTTGTCCTGCTTAGGGGCAGATTTATGTGCTTAAGCTTAAAGGAACACAGGCCTGTTGACAAACTCCAGGAAATTCATCTGCAAAGATGGAAGATGATTAATAGAAGGATTATTGAGTTCTAAGCCCCTCACGAGACTTAAGTGAGAGTTAGTTTTCTTCGTCAGCTTTGCTGAGTTTGGAATCACCTAGGAGACATAGCTCTTGGTCTGTCTATGAAGGTACCCCCAGAGAGGGAAATTCTGTGGTGGAATATTACTTCAACTACGTAAAGGTGTGTCACATTTGTTAATATGGCATTTGTTTAATTATGTAAAGATGTGTTGTTGTTTTGCCTTGCCTGCCTGAGGCACCTGACTGGTCTAATAGAAAGCTGAATGGCCAATAGCCAGGCAGTAGAGGGAGAGGTGGGACTTCTGTGCAGAGAGAATATGTAGGAGGGGGAATCTAGTCTCAGGAAAAAGAAATAAGAGAATAAAGTAGAAAGAGGAGAAGATGCCCAGGGCCAGTCAGGCAGCCACCAGGCAGCCAGACAGACAAAATGAAAGAAAGGTAAAAAGCCCCCAGGCAAAACACAGATGAAGAGAAACAGGTTAATTTAAGATATAAGTTATAATTTAAGGGGCAAGCATAAGTTAAGGCCTAGCATCCATAACTAATAAAGAAGTCTCCTTGTCATGATTGGGGAGTTAGTTGGTGACCCAAAAGAAAGCCTGTTACATTTGATGTTCCAATGTGGGGTTCAAATTTTCACAAAGGGCCTGAAAAAGCTGGAAAAAATAAACAAAACTTAAAAACCCAACGCAAGTCCTTAAAGAGGCTCTGCTATACAGCGAGCGCTTGAAGAACCGACATGCGAAGCAGATATAAAAAACTAAGTAAAAAGATGCCCACCACAATGAGACCACCAGCTTCCTAGAGCTGGTTTAAATGCAGCTCCCAGTTAAACACTTGAATGGGCTTAAGACTGGGCTCTCGCAAGGTTTGGCTTACACAGTCAGTAAAGGCTAGAGACACACAGTAAAGACAGGTCCAGATGGAAAAAGAAACTCTAAGCAGGTTGTAGTGTGTTTAAGATGTGCATAAGTTTAAATCACATAGAGACGGGAAATACACAGGAAGTCTGAATCCTGTATGTTGTTGTATTGACTTTGAAGTTTTTGAATGCTGATGAGCAAACGGTAGCTTCTGAGAGAAATGGGATTGTTAAGGGACTGTTGAATTAAACCAGTCCAGATATTTTAGGAATATCTTAACTTTAAAATGGAATTCAGAAAATATATTGCATTGAGGAATTTAGGAAGAGGTTATATGCTTTTGCTTCCACAGGAAACAAAGGCTATGGATTCTTCAAGGTTAATAGAAATCAGATGTGATTTAGGGAGACCTCCTAAAAGTACTGGACACAAACATAAAGAAATAAACCAAGAAAAGATTGTAAAACAGATGACATATATACTGCTCCCTCTGCATGGGAACAGTTCTGAGACTAGACAACAAATGTTGCAACTAGTTTCCTGTAGGGCAATATTATACAGGCCACATATTTCTACATTGTATGGTGGCCAGGCTCTCAAGCCATCGTTTGCACATGAGGTGGTCACATAGCCTTCCAGACAGGCTGTCGCTACCCTAAACTATAGGGTCAGGATATGCTAATATCATTCAGCTTCTTTCTTTTTTTAAAAGATTTATTTATTAATTATGTAGACAGAATTCTGCTTGCATGTGTCCCTACAGGCCAGGAGAGGGCACCAGAGCTTATTATAGATGGCTGTGACTCATCATGTGGTTACTGGGAATTGAACTCAGAACCTCTGGAAGAACAGTCAATGCTCTTAACCTCTGAGCCATCTCTCCAGCTCATTTAAAAAAATATATTTATTTATTTATTATGTATACAATATTCTGTCTGCATGTATGCCT
>LOEQ01000643.1:181418-202618 GCA_001685075.1 Bramus lutescens | reverse complement strand
TTCTGTCTGCATGTATGCCTGCAGGCCAGAAGAGGGCACCAGACCCCATTACAGATGGTTGTGAGCCAGCATGTGATTGCTGGGAATTGAACTCCGGACCTTTGGAAAAGCAGGCAATGCTCTTAACCTCTGAGCCATCTCTCCAGCCCAAGCTTCTTTCTTTGTAATTACGGAGATTGCCTGGGAAGAGGTGTTAATCTAAGCTAAGTGACAGAGCAGCCATAGTTGCTGATGTGACTTTAGTCTTGCTATCCCCAAAACAAAATGCCAATAAACTTCCACCTCGGTTTACCTTTGGATATAAAAGCTGTTTTGAAAATAAACATGGGTGATCATCAGGATTTAAATGTACCCTGAGACTCCCTTCCAATATTGATGTGTGAACTGTGTCTCAATTATTTTCATGCCTCTGCACCAGTACAGAGAGATATTCTATGTTGAAGTTGGACCCCAACAGTTTTCCCAGGACTTAACCATTGTCTCAATTTTCTCAGGGTTCTCTAAAGATGTCATCACCCCCAGACAACAGGAAGCAGTCTATATTCCCAAAAAGTAGGGTGGGTGTTTTTGGTTATTCAGTGGGTCATGGATGTTTGTCATTATTTGGGGGGGATATAGGAATATAGAATAAAAAGACAACTATTAACCTCAAATATTTTACTATGGTATGGATTTTGGTATATTTAAAGTTATTTTTATACTTTATGTACATTTCTATCTAGTTTGGGATATTGTGCTTATGCAGCTCATTTAAAGATGTAATGTATAATTAAGAAATGCAGGAAAACTCCCAGGAATCCACAAGGATGACCCCAGCTAAGACTCCTAGCAATAGTGGAGAGGGTGCCTGAACTGGCCATCATCTGTGATCGGATTGGTGACTACCTTAATTGCCATCAGAGCCTTCATCCAGTAACTGATAGAAACAAATGCAGAGATCCACAGCCAAGCACTGGGCTGAGCTCCAAGAATCTTATTGAAAAGAAGGAAAAAGGATTGAATGTGCCATGGAGGGGAGGTTCAAAGTCATCACAAGGGAACCCACAGAAATCACTAACCTGGGTTCATAGGAGCTCACAGATTCTGGACCAGTAGCTAGGGAGCCTACATAGGATTGACCTAGAGCCTGTATACACGTGTGACAATTGTGTAGCTTTGTATATTTGTTCTAATAAAAAGCTGAACAGCCAATAGCTAGGCAGTAGATAGGTAGGGCTTTGGGGCAAAAAGAATAAGGAGGAGGAGGAATCTAGGCTTAAGAGGAAAGAACAAGGGAGAAAGAGAAGGAGACACCTGGGGCCAGGCAGCTGCTAGACAGACAGACAGACAGACAGACAGACAGACAGACAGACAGACAGACAGACAGACATGGAGTAAATCATACAGAATGAAAGAAAGGCAAAAAGGCCTGAGTCAAAAATGTAGATGAAGAGAAACAGGTTAATTTAAGTTATAAGAGTTAGTGGGCTGAGCATAGGATAAGATCAAGAATTCATAACTAATAACAAGTCTTTGCGTCATGATTTGGGAGCTGGTTGGTGTTCCAAAACAAAGCCTGCTACAACCCACCCTGAGTGTAGGTGGCACCATCCCATGGCCTGGAGTCCTGGACTAAACAGAAAGGGAAAAGAAGGAAGTCAGCTGACTACCAGCATTCATCTTTGTCTCTGCTTCCTGGCTGGGACCAGCTACCTCATGCCCCTGAATCCACTGCTCTATGCCCAAGCCCTCACCTTCCTTGCTCTCTCAAACTGTGAATCAAAACAAAACATGGCTCTGTCAATGGCTTTTGTCAGGTATGATGTCACAACAATGAGAAAAGGAAACTAATACTGATGCTGTCTCAGAATAGAACCTGGGATACTGCTTGATGTGGGATTCCCCTCTGTATGCTGTGAATGCCAATGGTTAAAAAGAAACTGGTTTGGACTGATAGGGTAGAACAGAGCTAGGCAGGAAAAACTAAACTGGATGCTGGGAGAAGGGAGGCAGAGTCAGAGAGAAGCCATGTAGCTCCCGCCCCCTCCAGAGGCCGATGCTTGGGATGGAACTTTACCCAGTAAGCCACTGCCACGTGGTGATGCACAGATTAAAGGAGATGGACTAGTTTTTGGATATAAGAGTTAGCCAGAAATACGCTTAAGCTATTGACCACACAGTATTGCAAATAATATGGTTTCTGTGTGATTATTTCGAGAGTCTGGGTGGCCGGGAAATGAACAAGCGACCTCTTACAACAACTGCTAACTATGGTTTTGAGCTCATCTGACAGTCACGAGGTGTGTTAAACCTGGGAGAGTCACGTGGCAGATCCCCTTCCTACCAGGCAGGTTTCCAACTTCTTCCGCCTCCTCTACTTCCTCCCCATCTTGGGTTCTATCTTTCTTGTTTCCCTTCAAATTTCTGACTAATTTAATAGTCACTAAACATTTCTATGCTTGGGGAGCCTGCCTGAAGATGGCGCTAGATGAGTTCTGTGAAAAGAAGGGAAAGGACTCTTGGCTGTGGTCAGGAGTCTTGAGAGTGACCCCTAATGTGCTAATCAGCTACTGTTTTCTGGAATGGTTTGACCAATTGAAAGAAGCAGAGTATAATCACAGGAAGTTCCAAGATGGGGTCAACTTTACAGGAACTGGACTCATACCCAAACATTCTGTGGTTCAACTTCTACTCACACGTGGAATGTGGTTCTCTCTCTGGTCCAGCCCAGAGCCACTGTGACTCCACAAGGAATCCACAACGAGCTACCAATTGTTGCCTTCACAAAACCCAAAGTGCAGGCAGGAGCTCAATTCTCAAGCTGGCTTTTTTGTTCTGCTCTCAAGGAACAGGAGCAAATGTGTAGACTCCCAGTGTTCCTACCGAGCATCCTCCCAGTCCTATCCCTTCTTGGGGCGGCACAGCCTCCAGCTCCTCTCTCTCATTCTGAGCTGACTTTGTCCTCTAACAACGCCGGAACAATGCATGGGCTGAGTCTCCAGAGCAGGTGGGCTCATGGTGGGGTAACTCAAAGTGGCTCTGGAGTATTTAGACACTTACACACTGTCCATGCATGCTTGATTTCCAAAGAACTGCTGTGAGACTGGAGAGTGAAGGGATGGACAGGGTGGAGAGGTTGAAGCTTCATGATTTCATCCTTTAGATTTACAAAGATGGATTTTGAAGTATGAGAGCTGGGTGGGAACTTGGCTGTCACATGGCAAATCCTTCAATCTTATAAAAGAAATTGGAATTGATGACAGGTTATTGGTTAAGTCCAACCAACACCTGGAGGCGCAGACCAAGCACTGATGCTGATGCCTAAGGAGCAAGAGGGGAACCACAGCGTGTCCCCACTCTCCCCACACCCCTCCCCACCCACACCCCATCCCCNNCCCTCCCCACCCACACCCCATCCCCCACCTTCACCCTTTCACCTCCACCAAGCTCCAAACCTTGCCATCGCTGAGCTGATTTCTACAGCAGCCCTGGCTTCATCCAGAGACTAGATCTGGAGCTAGAGTCTTAAGAGACTCAGGCTGTGGTTAAAGGATGATAAATAATTATGCTAACTAAGAGGTTGGAGGAAAAATGTGATGCTATTCCCACAGAATGCTCTGGAAGCTGGAAACACTTAACTGCAAAAACTACATGTGATGAAACACCCCATAATTTACTTAAGAAACCCACATCTTGCTGGCTGACTCAAAGCAGGGGTTAACAGTCTTTTGAGGGCAGCCAGTGGTGGAGAGGGGTCTCGGTGTAGGCAGCCAAGCCTTCACGGAAGAAACACAGTTGCTCTTTTAGCACAAGCATTTACGTTGGCTGAAACATACAGGGAATTGTTTGTTTGCCTTCCCCTTTCTTCTATTCCTAATGTAGTTCAAATATTCCCTACTCACATTGTCTAGCTAGAGGTGGGCGAGAGCTAACGGACCAGTCAGGGGATGATAATGAAACAATCATTTGCTGCAGAGCCCCCAAATGATACAACAGACAAGAGAGTAAGGAGCAGGCACGTGTGTTCAAATTGCCCATCTGCTGTCATGGATTACTGCAACAGTAACTGACCTGACACATGACTGATCTGAGCATGTGCCTGGCTGGCACAAGGCCCAGATATGGTATAATGTTTACCTAGGTGAGCCACCTGTAGGGACTGACAGCACATTTAAATGCCAGTTAGACAAGTGTGGTTAAAGCGAACAGTGACATACTGCAAGAGGATCAGAGAAGGAAGCATCCTGTAAGATTGGAGAAATGTATGAAGGTCCCCTGTCAACAGTGGCGTTTTCTTTGAGGCATTAAAATAAAAAAAGAATAGGTTCCAACATACAGAAGTAAATGGAGCATGATATTGGAGGGGGTCACACCAGCACCTCCAAAAGGTCAGAGGGTAGACCCCTGGATTCAAATGTTTGATGCAGATAACAAGTGTCAGGAGCCAGCCAGAGGAAAGTATTCATGAAGATGCTCATTGCAATGTTTGTCTGGCAGTATCAGCAGTGAGTGTGGTAGAATGGAACCAAAGGTACGAGAGCCAAGATGAGGACCAGAAAGGCATCCTTGTGGGGTGCTGCTGATCACCCCTACCTGCCGGATATGAGTGAGGACTTATTAGATATGAGACCGACGATGGGGAGAGGAAGGGGAACGTCTCCGCGGTTCCATCATCAGAGATTAAAAGGCTGTGTTTGATCGTCTATAGACAATCAGCAGATCTATACGACAGGTAGCTGAACAGGAGTGTCTAGAGGGAAGTCTACAATTTAGAGTTGAGAAAAAAAAAGAGCAGTCAGTGCATAGAAAAAAAAAAGTGGTAGTTCCTTTGTGCTCACCACGACCTCTTCCCAGAACCTCTACAGGAGGAGCTGAGGGAGATGCGGTTAGATCACGGTGGCTCCCACCCAACATGCGCTACAGGATCCCAGTGGCTCCCAGCAGTTCTGGGTTAAACACCAAGTCCTGGCATGGCTTGAGGCACTGCAAGCTCCACACAGCTGGGTCTCCTCTTACCTCCTCCTGCACACTGACCACTGTGGCTCCCCTTTCCACCCCTTGGACCCACAAAGCTTCCTCTTTCCCTGGGGCCCTCGTTCTATGAGAATCTCTCCTAATATCTCCTAATATCTGCCCCACCACCCCATAACCCCTGCAGCTCAGTGGTTTCTCTTTAGGGGATCCTCACATCTTCTCCAGTTAGAAACCAAATCTTCCCATCACATCTCTTCATTCAGGCTGTCTTAGATTTTCCTGTTCAGACTCACCGCAGTTAGAGCAGTGATTCCTGCAGATCTGTCCCTAAAAATGTTGTAGATCCCAAGCAACGCCCTGCCCACCACTCCCAGCACGGGCTCCCATCACTGCTCAAGAGGCAGTGGGACCTGGGAGAACGGAGCCAACAGTGAGGCCGACTAAAGTCTCATGCCATAGCCAGCTCCATTCAGAGTCTCAGACAGTTCATGCTCGGCAGGTTAAAATGGTCACACAAGGAGAGTTCCCATGAGTTCAGGCTGTATACCTTCACAAGGACATTCCACACATGGCAAAAACATGCTTATCCACAGAGGCCTGTAAGCAAAGCTGGTCGTAATAAATAATCTGCAGTCCACTCACTCCTATCTGCTACAGCTGGAGGAACACAAAAGCATTCCGAGAACCATTCCATGTTTTGGAGAAACGGAGGTCACAAGACTCTTGCCTTGCTTTCTTGGAGTAGTCTCACGAGCACTCAGAGTTCTCCTCCTATGACTCCATTTCTGGACCTTGTTCCGACAATTTCCTGAACGTGACAAGGCTCTGTTGAGTGGATGCTATAGCAGCCAGGCATGGTGGCTGACATCTACAATCCCAGCTGAAGCAGGAGGATTGCCTTGTAGCTTGGCTACATAGAGAGCTCCAGCCTGGCCCTCGTAATTTAAATAAATAAATATGTAAATGAACAAGAAGATCACTCCAGCAGTGGTCTTCCATGTGTTATTCTGTGCACTCTTTCTAGCGTAGCTAGTAGACAAACGTGGACACTGACCACCTTGCCTCTCACCACACAAAAGGTTAATGACACCCAGGTGTGACAGGACTCTATCCCAGCGCATTACAGTCTGTCCTTAGAAACAGAATGAAAGTCATACACGCCAACGCGGTAGACAGCTTCCGTGTCAGGCCACAGGTCACAGGGTCAAAAGCCACAGGGGAGCCACAGGAAGATAAAGATGGGGACATCACATTGATGAGACATTTGGGTCACCTCTTTAAAACAATACAGGGCAGTAGGGAGGCACAGTGGGAGATCGTGTGTGATTCTGCATATGTGTGTGTTTGTACAAGCGTGTTAACATGAGTGTGTGTGAGTATGAGCAAGTATGTGTGAGTCTGAGTGTGTGAGAGTGCTAATACGAGTGTATGAGTATATGTGTGTGAGTGTGAGCAAGTAAGTATTAGTGTCAACAAGTATGTGTGAGTGAGTGCGTATGTGTGTAAGAGTATGTGTGTTCATGTGTACTGGGCCCAGAAAATAATTTTGGGGAAGAGAGAGAAAGAGTTCCAAGATGACTAGGAACACAGGTTGTCCAGGAGGAAGCTCCAAAAGAGTGTTTGGAAACTAAGATTATTAACATCTTAGGGTATAATTCTTCCCAGAATCAATGAAAAACAAATAGAATCACTCTTTGAAACCAAGGGAACTGGAGTATCTTTGCAAAAGCACTTATGAAAATATAAATAAAAATATGAGAAGAAAGATCTCGATTAGCAACTCAAGTTAGAATTATAGGGTTACAAACTAGGAAGGTTTTTAAATTTGTATTATTTTTATTTAATGTGTGTGAGTGTGGGTTTTGCATGTATGTCTGCACCATGTTCATGCAATGTCCAAGGAGGCCAGGAGAGAACATCAGGTCCCCTAGAACTGGAGTTGCAGTTGTGGGGCTCCTTTGTGTGTACTGGGGATGGAGTCCGGGCCCTCTGGCTATCTCTCCATCTCAAACAGGAAATAGTTTTTATAGAAGATGCTTCAAAGAGCATCACTGTTTATCCTGGGGTGCGTGAAATGGCCAAGCAAATCTCAGAATATCGGGGTTATGTACAGAGTATATGATGGGCTTCACCGTGGAGAATGAACACGGTGACCATTCCAAAGCCAGCCAGCCAAATGACCCCTCCTCAAGATTCATGCTCCCGTAGGAATCTGTGTGCAATCCAGCGGTGGAACCAGCTGCTGTCACATAGTGTTGCATATGTATGGCTGCCGTGACCTCTGGGGTGGCTAAAATTCTTCCCAGATTTAAAAGAAAGAGTAACATAAAGAATATTATCTATACAAATAGTAATTATGGGCAGGGGATATCAATATGTTTTAAAGTCACTAGAGGGAGCTTCTAACTTTAAGTGTTTTTAACAACTTAGCTGTAACTCACTGACAATGCTCTCTAGGAATCCATGTTTCCAGTCAGAGGAGCAGACAGACAGAAGGAAGTCCCTCACTGTTCACAGAATGGTGCCTGGAGGACTGTGGGCTGGGCCAGGAGCTCAAGGCTGCAGGTCCCTCTGACTTGCAAGCGGACCAGAGCAAAGTTGAGAGCTGCACCGGGGCTGTGAATGAAGCTGGGAAACCAGCACAAGGCAGGGAAACGAGGAACCCACTAACACAGCCCCAAAGGGCAAACCCAGAAGGATCAGGAAATGAATGAAATCGCACATGAGATCATTGTTTCTCAGTGATAGGAAATGATTACAGGGGAAGGTTTCAATGATTTCGGGAGAGATGGCACTGTACTCCCCTATTCTAGCAAGAGAAGTGTCAACTGAGAGAAACTTCTGGGAAACTTTTCAAATCCCGCTCCGTTCATCACCATCTGATTTACACAGATGTGTGACCCAGGATGAAGCCGGCTCATGCTCCTCATCAGATCATTTTAACCCATTCAGTCATAAGTGCTGCCTGTGACAGCTGAGACAGTCAATTACTGCCATGTTCCTGCCCTCATTCCAGAACAATATCTTGCTTCTTGGTTTTATTTCTTCCTTTCCCTGCATGTTTTTCTTTTATTTGAATTATAATTATATATATATATATATGTATGTATGTATGTATCTATTCACCACACATGGCCCTTGCTAATGTGTTCATACGAGTGTACACTGAGTGCCTGAGCTGGTTTCCTAACACTGATAAAACACTGAGAGACAACAGCTTGGTGAGGAAAGTGAGGATCTGCTGACCGGTCACAGTCAGGCAGGTTGGCACCACACTGACAAAACCCAGCTATGACACTGATGGTTATATTTTAAATAAGCATGGCCATAAACAGGCCATCAAAGGATGCATACTAATTTATTTGTTGATGTACAGGATGCTGATGGTAGGACTTTAGTAAGAGGTGTGGGACCAGCCCTTCCTTGCACAATATGACACAGGTTTCCAGGTGCACACAGGGGAGACTGGAAAGGACGGATAACGATGGAAAACATACATGTAAGTGTTAGCCGCGGCCGCAAATGGAAACATGAACAACTGGACATTATCCGTGAAGAAGTGTTGGCTTGTTGACTCCGCTCCATGCTGGGTACTTGGTGTTTGAAATCACCAGAGAAGAGAGCCAGGAGGGGAGATAGAAAGACAAGATGATGTACCTCTTACGCATGTCCTGGCCTCGGGAGGAAGGAAAGATGGTTGAAGACAACGTTAATTTTCCAGTAGGCAGCCCCAGCGAACAGTGTTCTAAAATACCAAGGGCTAGGCGGTCAAACTTACACCTCCTGGGTTCCCGACAAGTCAGTCCCAGACCTGTTTTATTAAAATTTTATGAGAAAATGAACCCATTCCAAATAGCATTCGTGAACCCCAGTTCTGAAGTAATAGGAAAGTCGCCATAATGGAAAGACTGACGGAGCTAAAGGTTAGCTAGCAACATCTAGAAAGCCAGCTGGGACGGAACAGTGCAGAGGAGGGGAAACATTTAGAGTTACGGTTCAAGTTGTACAAAATACAAACTGCCCTAATCTCAACTACGTTTCTAACAGGCTTGCTGAGGAGAAACAGAAGAGAGCCCACGGATAACTTCAGAAGCCACCTGCAGCCAATCAGGGGTGATGCATGCGTCTAATGCCAGCAGAGGCAGGGGAAGCTCTGTGAGGCTCAGGTCTCATCTACACAGTGAGTTCCAGCCAAGAAAAAAACAGTAAAAAGTAAAATAAAAGCAAGCCCATTGATGATGTTAAAATCCACATCCCAAGAATACATCTGGGTAATGTCATTTCTAACCTGATGGAGATCTGTGCTGATACTAGAAAATATGTACGTTAACAACACTCATGAAAGACTATATCCAACAGGCATAGTCTGTCCAGTTTAATAACCAAAATGTTAACCCAGGTAAATTCTAAGTGGCAATTCTTTGCACTGTGCAGTTTTTTTTGGTTTGGTTGGTTTCAGTTTTGTTTTCTGGATTTTTATTTTGTTTTAATTTTTGTTTTATTATAATTGACATTTTTAGTGATGTGGATATATTATTTTAACAGCCTTGAACATTTATTTTCATTTTTTAAAAATCCAGGAGTAAAACATACAGTGTATCAAGAAATGTGCCTAGATCCTACATCAAAAAGTGACCCTATGCCAGGCGATGGCTGCCGCTCCCTCTCATCCCAACCTCAGACTAGGAGAATTTGCAGAGCTGAACAAACCAGCCTAGTTCCCCAAAAACCAGAGCTACAGCTCACTGACAGGGAAGCTGGTAGCTCTTCACTCAGCAGGAACCATCTAACCCCTGAGTGTTCTCTGTGGGTGTGCTCCCCTGGCTGGTGTGTGCAGACAGTTCTGACAAAACTTCCCATGGTCACAGCTCAGGGTGGGGCTTGGGTGGAAAGCCAAGTAATCATCCCTGCAGAATTAAAGCCACTCATGTAAGACTGTTGAGCCAACTCAAGCTGCATCTGTCTTAGGGGAGGTTTAAGTCAAGACCCTGTGGAAGAAATAGTTTGCCAAACCCATTACACCTAATGCAGGAGGTAAGCAGAGCCTTAAGTCAGAGCAGAACTGGTTACAGCGCTTAGTTAATAGAATGGGCTATTTATCCTTTTCTTGTCCTTTCTTTAAGATTAACAGCAACCATGGTGACCTATTACGGATTTACCACTAAGTCATATATATATATAATTTTAGTTTTTGTGTGTAGTCAACAATTCCTCTAAAATGCATGTGAGCAGATAGGGCACTTATTTCTTTAAAAAACTAAAATCAAAAACCTAAGCGAAAAGATTGAACTATCTATTAAATTAGCAAAATAAACAGGTTTTGTGAATCCTAAGAGGCAATTTCCCCAGTGTCCCTCAGTTAGGCTGACTTCTACCCTTAGCTGCCAAAACTGCTCTGGAAAATGCAAGGTTCTGTGGTTGTAGCTGATGCTAGTTTGTGGCGTGGAAGGGGTGCAGCTAGGAGGGTCAAAGGGGAAAGGGGAAAGTGAGGATGGGAGGGAGACCCACAGAGCCAGCTGGTGTAGCTTGGTTGGAGACATACGACCATCCCATGCCCTGTACACCTCTCCCACCAAAAGTGGAGAGAAGGAGGTGGGGACAAGGATGCGGAAGAAGGTACCTGAGTGGGTTTTTTTCCAAAGGGATCTCTTTTTGTAAGTTTACTAAAATTCACTAAATTGTATGTTTAAAATATTTTCATTTTTCCGTCATGTGAGGTATATCATGACATAATTGCTGTTCTAAATAAGGCTATTTAAAGCACAGATTAGACACTGCCAAAATTAGAATTCAGATCACAGAAATTACGTTGCAGGTGAAGGCTGGGACACATCCTTGCTCATCAAATGAACTAAATCTGATATCGTTTAATAAGCCTGGGAAAGGATCAATCACAGAGATGGCGCCTCATTGGACGATAGCTCTGGTGAATATGGCGCTCAGGAAAGCCCACTTTGCTGCCCACACTTCCATCAGCTGTGTAACTGTTCTCACAGCATGTCTGACACTGCAGCAGGCTGAATAACTCTTGTCTGATATATGCAGCCTGTGAGGTGGGTTTCTCCAGAGGCCTTGGAAGGCCTGGGCTCAGGAGGCAGCTGGTAGCAGGCTCTCCAGTGGCAGCCTCAGCAGTAGGCCCAGCTATGTCCCAGCCTGCTCTGTTAAATCTTTCCCCTCATTGTGGGCATTGAGGCAATACTCACCGCCTGTGCCAACACAGGCTCTTAGTTAGACATATTTTAAAAATCAGGCATAGCCAATTAAATTATGAGAAAATTGCATTGGTAATAAAATAGTGTGGAATTTAATTCTCTGAACATGACTCCAGGATCATTTGGAGCAAACCCCCAACAATTTATTAGTAGGTTTAAGAAGGAATACAATTAACCATTCCTCCATTATATAGTTTTGGAAAAATGGCCTCAAATTCTTCAGCTCATATTTAAGAGGTGATGAAAGAGGACTGGTAATGTTAGCAGAGCACCTGCCTAGAACACACAAAGCCCTGGAGTCTAGCTCAGCAGTGACACTGGTGCCTCATGCTAGCAATCCTAGCACTTGAAAGGTAGGGACCAGAGTCAGAAGTTCAAGGTCACCCTCAGCTATACAGAGAGTTCAAGGCTAGCTTAGACCTTACAATACCCAGCCTCAAGAAATAGATAAAGATATGAAGATAGATAGATAGATAGATAGATAGATAGATAGATAGATAGATAGATGATTGGTTAATGATAGATAAATGATACAAACTAAATATCATATGGGCACCCCTTGTTGTCAATATCTATGAAGAAAACAATAATAGATATTGGAAAGGGTTTTAAATATGCACAGCCTCTCTCAGTAACAATGTCCCCATTTACTCAGTAAGATATTCAGAGAACCTTACAGGCCTCCTTAGAGAGGTGTGGCTCTAAGCACAAGGTCTTACACAGATCTGAATTTGAACCTCAAACCTTAAAACAATAAAAGCATGGTCAACAATCTTAGAACAGGCACAGTATTTTTCTAATTCTAGTTTGTTTCAAGTCCTTGTAAATGGACCCAAAACAAAACTCCTACAAGTGAGCCATCTGCTGTTCTAGTCTGTGCAGGTATGACCAACACAGAATGTGAATACTCTAGGAAAACATTGTCTTAGTTAGGGTTTCTATCGCTGTGAAGAGACACCGTGACCATGGCAACTTTTTTCTTAAAGATTTATTTATTTATTATGCATACAACATTCTGCCTCCATGTATGCCCANCTGGAAGAGCAGCCAGTGCTCTTAACCACTGAGCCATCTCTCCAGCCCCCATGGCAACTTTTATAAAGAAAAACATTTGATTGGGGCTGGCTTATAGTTCAGAGGTTTAGTCCATTAACATCATGGTGGGACATGGTGACATGTAGGCAGACATGGTGTTGGAGAAGGAGCTCAGAGTTCTACATCTTAATCTGCAGGCAATAGGAAGTGAACTGTCTACCACACTGAACATGGCTTGAGTAAATGAGACCTCAAAGCCCACCTCACAGTGACACACTTCCTCCAACAAGGTCACACCTGCTCCAACAAAGCCACAACTCCTAATAAATAGTGCCACTCCGATGTGGGATGTCTCTCTGTGTGCTGTGAATATATTTTATAACCATTGGTTAATAAAGAAGCTGATATAGCCAACAGCCAGCAGAATAGAGCCAGGTAAAAAATACAAGCAAAGATCCGGGGGTGGGGTGGAGTCAGGGAGTAGTAGCCTGCCACAGCTAAAGAACCAACATGTGAGGTAACAAGCAACAAATCTTGTGGTAAAATATAAACTATTAAAAATTGGTTAATTTAAATTGTAAGAGCTAGTCAATAATAAGCCCGAGCTAATAAGCCAAATAGTTTGATTATTAAGCCTAAGAGTGGTTATTTGGGAACTGGTGGGTGGGAGACAAACCTCCACCTACCCTCTTTGGGGGCTATTTTCTTCAAGTCACCACATTCTAGTCCTGGTTCCCAAAGGCTTGTAACCATATCACAATGCAAAAAATGCATTGAGTCTAATTTCAAAAGCCCCCATAGTCTATAACAGTCCCAAACTTATTAAAAAGTCTAAAGTTCAAAGTCTCTTCTGAGAATCATACAATCTCTTAACTGAAATCACCTATAAAATCAAAGTCAAAAAGTAGATCACATGCTTCTAACGTATAATAGCACATGATATGCATTCCAAAATGTAGGGAAGGGAGCATAGTAAGGGAATACCGAACCAAAGCAAGACTGAAAACCAGCTGGGCAAACTCTAAACTCTGTATCTCCATATCTGATGTAAAAATTTTCTTCAGATCTCCAACTCCTTTGCTGACTGCAAGACACTTCTCTCTTTTGGGCTAGTTTCACTCCCTGTTAGCTATTTCTCTCAACAGATATCCCATGGTTCTGGCATCTCCAATGTCTTGGAATCTCCAAGGCAATCCAAGTTTAACTTTCACAGCTTTATACAATGGCCTCTCAAGGCCTCCATTCAAGGACATCCTTGCCTGGCCTCGGTGGTTTTTCTTAGTTGTGGAGGAAGATTCCATAACCCCTTTCTTCTATCTTTAATTCTAAAGCCAGAACTGTGTGGCCAAAGCCGCCAAGTTGTGTTGCTTACTGGGGCTGGAACACGGCCCCCTTGTTCAATTACATCTTCACCAGCTTTCTGTTTTCCATGGTTTCCTTCATTGCCTGAACTTGTCTATCCTGGAACTTGTGCTGTAGACGAGACTGGCCTTGAACTCAGAGATCTTTCCATTACACCCTCACCAGCTTTCTGTCCTTCATTGCCTAAACTTGACTGTTTTGAAACTTGCTCTGTAGATCAGGCTGGCCTCAAACTCAGAGGTCCTCCTGCCTCTGCCTCTGTAGTGCTGGAAAGACATGTACCACCACCCCCAGCTCTAAATTTTTCTTTAATTCCTTTTCACAGATTGGAAACTCAACTGGGTGGGTTATTGCCCCAAGGTCATCACTTCCTTTGTTCCTTTTCTTATTCTGTTTTTCTCCTTAAATACAGGAATTAGCTCCATGCCACTTCCTGGTGCCTTCTTTCCTCCTCAAATTGTACATTTTGTTTTTGTCCTTGCTCAGCTTGCTCCATATGTGTGTGTGTGTGTGTGTGTGTGTGTGTGTGTGTGTATCTTCTCTGAAACATTTTGAGTGAGCCCCCCACAGTTCAAATCTTCTATGTTCCTACTAGTGTTGCCCATTAAACTGTGCTTAAAGCAACCCACTGCTTTCCTTCACTGAAAGTCCCAGAGTACAAATTCCTTGAAACAAAAACGTGGCAAGGCCTATCACAACAATACCGCAGTACAGAGACCAACTTCTGTCTTAGTGTTTCTGTTTCTAAGAAGGGACACCATGATCATGACAACTATTATAAAGAAAAGCATTTAATTGGGTGGCTTACAGTTATAGAAATTTATGGACATGGTAGCATACAGGAAGACAGCTGGAGAAGGAGCTGCGAGTTCTAAATCCTGATCTGCAAGCAGCAGGAAGTGAACTATGTGCCACACTGAGCATAGCTTGAGCAGATGAGTCTGCAAAGCCGACCCCCACAGTGACACACTTCCTCCAAGAAGACCACACCTCCTCATAGTGCCACTCCCTTTGGGGGCCATTTTCTTTCAAACCACCACACACATCTCTGTTGTTCTGTCCTTTCTCACTTTCTCTGGGTGGTCCTCTAGTCAGAGGCTTGTCTCTGGCTGTTGTCTCCTTGGTTTTAGCCAGTAGGAGGCACAGGAGGGAGCAGGATGGTGCAGTAGGCAGAGAGCTTCTTCCCTCTCCTCTTGGAGCAATCTAGGGATGCTGATGCCATCAGAGAGGCATTGTCCAATAGGGAGAGAGGAAGTCGTGACCTAATCTTCACTCAGGTGACTACCTCCTCCACATGGGTGAAGGGACATCCTACTTAAATGTGTGCCATCAAGGTCTCACGTCCTGACACATGTGCAATTCTGTTAGAAACCTCTCTAGTTTTCCTTGTCATCAACGTTGGGGTGGCTCTCCAGGAATTTTTAAAATATATAAGCTTGCAGATTACATTATCTAATCATTTTATCCCAGGGAGGAGAGAGGCTGTGCTCTGTAGATGTCTCTCCCTGATAGGTGGGAAACTCTCTCAGGAAATGTGAGTGTTCAAGGCACAGAATCCCTGGAGGCACAAAGATTGCCCTCCCACCTGCTCTGAGCCTTCCGCCATGTAGAGGGCCTCCTCACACAGAAAATGCTTTGCTAAGGAAGAGTGGCAGCTTCTTACTGCAAGCCAGGCCCTCTCCACAGCAGTTAAAACATCACAGCTAAATTTAACAAGTCATTTCCAAAGAACGTGTTCACCTAGAATCCAGCTTTATAAAAGAAAAAAAAAGTCACAGCCACATGGTTCTCTCAAACTCCCGTTCTACACCCTGGGGATTCTCCCATCTCCCGAGGCGGCAAGGCAATCCTGGGGACATTCCTCTGCCTCCCCCATATGTTCCTCTGCTTGCCAGAATGTATGACGTGGAGCAGCACCGTCACCGAGGGCACATACCTGTGGTCATATAAACACATAAGCACTTTCACCAGCAACCACATTCTTAGAATCTGGCCATGAGAGGCGGCACCAGACAAATCGGACTCAGAGATGGAGATGCTGGCAGCCGCCCTGCACCCTGGTCCACAAGGCAGGGGGCAGGAGGGGGTTGCAAAAGTGTCTTCACCATCACCCTCCTCCCCTAGGACGGTGCTGAGAACAGAAAGGTAGAAGAGGTTGGGAAATCACAAGAATCCTCAGCGCCTCCCTGTACCCTGTCAGTCACAATTGGCAATGTTTCGGGGTTACAGGATTGGCTTTTATTTACTGTTAGGAGGGAACCCTGTGTGCATGCATTTATGTAGGGAGGGGAACTGAAGGGAAAAAATGGGAAAAGAAGATCTTTTGGTATGCATAAATGATACTTCAAGGCTGATTTTTTTTAAATCACTAGACATTATAGCAGACAAAACAAAGCTGCTGTATAATTTTTTCTGAAAATAATATTTTTCAGACAATATATTCTGCTCACAGTTTTCCCTCTTTTATCTCCAAATTGTCTCCATCACCCCACCCTTTCCACTGCTTGCCTTCTTTCTCTCTATCTTTAGAGAACAGGCAGTAAAGCAAAGCAAAAAGCCAGAGAAACACACACACACACACACACACACCCCATAAAAACACAAAGCAGAAACAATAATGTACAAGTAAAGGATGTCCAAACAAAGCAATATGAGATTTTAAAAAATCTCCAAAACTTCCAATGAGCTTGCTTTGAGTTGGCCATCCATGACTGACATGGGGTCTGCCCTTCAGGGTGGTTTGTATGTTTAGGGAAACTCCATAGGAACCATTCACTTTTCCTTGGCAAGAAGTCAGCTGGAGATATCTTCTGGGTTAAGGATGGGAGAGCAAGTCCACTTCCCCTCTCAGCACTGGACCCCCACGAGGCTTGAACCCGTGTATCCCTCTGTGCGTTCATGTGAGCATCAGTCCTGCAGTGTCCAGAAGACACCGTTTCCTTGGGGTCCTCCATTCCCTCTGAGTCCTATAGTCAATCTCTCTTCCACAAAGCTCTCTGATCCCTGAGGGGAGGGGTTGATGGGACATCCTATTTGGGACTGAGCCTTTCTCTACACATTGGGGTCCCTCTACACATGGTCCGGTTGTGAGCGTGTATTTGCTTCCATTCACTGCAGAAGGAAGCTTCTCTGATGATGGCAGAGTGAGACAGATGGATGAGTGCAGACAAAGGTCCTTAGGAGTCCTTTCAATGCTACAATCCTTCAGCAGAACAATGTTATCTGGTTTTCCAGGTCCCTGGCCCGTTTAGTCGCAGGTTCTCGGCCCCCTGGGTAGTACCGGGCATGCGTTCCACCCTCTGCAGCGGGCCGTAACTCCAGACAGACAGGGGTTGGTTCCTCTCACAGCATTTGCGCCACCTCTACGCTGATGCATCGTGCAGGCAGGTCACCATTGTAGACTGCAGGGTTTGCATCTGGCTTGGTGATTACCTTCTCTTCTGGTAGCACGCACAGACCCTCACAGTACCAGGAACACTATAGAATATAGAGATGAAGGCACCAGCTTGACTTCTTTGGATTTCCAGTAAAGGGGTAATGATGGAAATCACTTATGGAAATATCTAGAGACAGGTTGGTAATTAACAGTATTCACTACAATAAGGAAATTTGAGGGTTTTTTTTAAACCATTGCTTAAAATACTCCAGCGAACAGTTTTATGCCTACCTTCCATACACACGTGGCTGGGCTGCTTTTGGGTCGACACCAAGAAGTGATGCTGCCTGCCCAGAAGGCAGGTACAGGTTTGGCAAAGTGCCCTGTATAAAAGGGGGTGAAGAGGTCAGTTCAAACCACTGATTCCACTTCCAGAGTTGCCTTCTTCCAGGAGACCTCACCAACACTTTTATTACTTAATTTTGAAATACTTCCCACGCTAATGAAAGACCAAAGTTTGTTTTAAAACTCATTTGGTTGATAGAGAAATCATCCGTTTTAAGATCCGTTCACCGTCTCTTCAATTTGTGATCCTGCATATTCTCAGTCCATAGGGCGGGTTACCACCTTCTCATCAGGCTGTGGTCAGTCTATTGGTACTCTTTGTATAGTCTTTTATATTTCTCACTTTACTACATGGTAAAACTATTTTCCTGTCTAATGATAGCTAGTTATGTGATCTATTGGATCTTTGATTTAAAAAAGACTTTTGTCTGCTTTAAAGTTTCTTAAAGTATATATCAGATAATAACTGCAGTTGCATAATTCCTGTAGTTCAGGAGTGCCATTAATGCAGTATTTTTTCTTTTATTTGACTCAGTCTCTCTGTCTCTTGGTCTCTGTCTTTCTCTTTCCTCTCCCTCACCCTCTGTTTCTCTCCTCCTCTCTGGTTTCTGACCTGTATTGCTTCTCATGCCCTAACACTCCAGTAACTATGAAAAATTAATGAGAGAAAATACATGAAAAGATTGAAAAAACAATAGATGCCAACAAGATGGCTGCATGGGTTAAGGCGCTTACTGACAAGTCTAGGAACCTGGGTTTGATAACTGCGTCCACACTGTGAAAGGAGAGAACTGACTCAGAAGTGGATCTCTCTCTCTCTCCTCTCTCTCTCCCCCTCTCCTCTCTCTCCCTCTCTCTCTCCTCTCTCTCCCCCTCTCTCCCTCTCTGTCTCCTCTCTCTCCCTCTCTCTCCCCCTCTCTCTCCTTTCTTTCCCCCCTCTCTCCTCTCTCTCCCCCTCTCTCCTCTCTCTCTCCTCTCTCTCCCTCTCTGTCTCCTCTCTCTCCTCTCTTTCCTCTCTCTCCCTCTTTCTCCTCTCTCTCCCCCTCTCTCCCTCTCACTCTCCTCTCTCTCCTCTCTCTCTCTCCCCCTCTCTCTCCTCTCTCTCTCCTCTCTCTCCCTCTCTGTCTCCTCTGTCTCCTCTCTCTCCTCTCCTCTCTCTCTCCCTCTCTCTCTCTCCTCTCTCCCCTCTCTCTCTCACACACACTCTCTCTGTCTCTCTCACACACACATACTGTTTCTATCTCACACACACACAAATAATTAAGTAAATAAATAAACAACTGAAATTTTATATAAAGATACAGCAAATATGACAGTTGTAACCTATAAGAAAATGGCTACACGTGCATTGCCAGTGAGCAAACTTCTAGTCCTTCATGAGTAAGGAAGATGACCACCACAAAATGATCAGTCAGTTCAGCAAAGAAGCTTTCTAAACTTGTAGGCACCCAATACCATAGCCTCACAACACACAGAGCACATGTCACTAGGTTAGAAGGCAAGATTGTTTCCTCTAGAATTGTCTGTTCCTCTGTCTTCCTGGTATAGAAATATATTTACATATATCCTCTGTCTTTCTAGTACCACAATGTTGATTGTGGGGGCAGCAACTCAGGACCAGGTTCAAGAGAAGAAAACTAAGTGACTTGAAAATACATGTTACACTAGGAAACAATGTACCCATTTTTCTTAAGAGCCAGAGTTGTTCTTAAGAATCAGAAGGAATCAATTTGTTTTTGGAGGAGAGGACACCAAGATAGACTAAGAGAGACTGAACCTGAAGGAAGCATGAAAGCAAACTTCCCAGGAAAATTCCTCTTCTTTTTTCTGGGTTTAGCGGCATATGTATTCTGTGCTTTAATTACAACGTGCAGCATTTCAACACTTGGTTGGGAAATCATTCATAATGGGGACCTTTCTGACCACAGTCAGCAAACCTTCCTTCACCTCCAGGAGGCTAGACACATCAAAGCAGAGGCATCTGCCAGAGAGCCGTGACCGCCATGAAATGAAGTGGCACCCCCGGAGTAACAGAGTGCACACTCACTCATGTTTCTGTGGCCTCGGCTAAGGAAGGTTGAAATACATCTCAAGGCTTGTCGGAAAGTGTTTACGTTCACGGTATGGAAACCAACCTGCGCGGGAAACCTTCATCGGGAGCCAGGCAGTATGCAGCTTGTGGGAGGATAGGAGATTCAATTTCCATTTCTTTCCTTTCCGCATCACAGGCACAAAGGCTACAGAACATTCAATCAGTGGGTCTTTGGCCTTTTCCGTGCCAAAACACAGTGTTGGGAAAGTGATTGCCAAAGGTCACTAAGACATGATCAAGGAAGAAAGGAGCTTGATCTCTGAAAACCAGAAGAAGCCAGTTTTGTTTGCAAATGTTGCTACAACAGTTATGGATGAAAGAATAATTTTCAAAATCAAAATTTTATCTTTGTTAATGCCTGTATCTCACAAACTGAGGGTGATTATCACTTTTATTATGTTGTTTATCACTCTGTCATTATCAATAACATTACATATATGTGTGTGTATGTGTGTATGCATGTATATATGTATATATATATATAATCTCACTTGATATATGGCCTCTAAAACTAATATATAGTATACATATATATACACATACATACATACATACATACATACATACATACATACGTGTTTGAGAGAGAGAGAGAGCCAGTATAGAGTAGGGGAAAGAAGGACACTATTAAGAAAGTGAAAATCACCAGAGCATAGCTTGAAGAATTTCATCCTGAAGTGCCTTGAGGCCACACTTGATGCATCCTTTGAAAACAACAGTTATGTGTAGTTTTAGGAATCCATGCAAATACCCATCCTAGAAAGTTCTAACCTTTTTTAAGAGCTCCTTTGTTAATTTTCGTTCGGGGAGAATGTCAGCATAAATACCACAAAGAGACAGACTGCAAAAAGGAAAGTGTGCCCCCTCGGGGTAATAGATATCATAATCATATAGCTAAAGACGGCAGCAGTTAGGATGACGTCACTTGCCTCTTGACCCCAGCTACCTCTAAGCACTGTTGGGTCTCACAGTCCTCTGGATTCAGGGGCATCTGCCCTAGTCTCTCAGAATGATCCTGTGCATATGCGAGAAACTAAGTTTTCTTGGAGTTTTCTCTTGAGTTTTGGTCATCATTTCTTTCTCCTCCTCTTCCTCCTCCCCCTCTTCTTCCCCCTCCTCCTTTCCCTCCTCCTCTTCTTCCTCCTCCTCCTTACTCCTCTCTCTTTCTGCCTCTCCCTTCAGTAGAAATGGAGCTCAAAGCCTTGAGCACATTCGGCAAGTCTTTTACACACTCTGCTCTCTTGTCTTGATGCCTGAGCTCCTATGTCTAGGCAGAGGCAATATAAAGATCTTTGGTGATTGGCTGATCACCTAAATCTGGACTTGCCACCTAGATCGAGAGCTGAATTCTCTGTTTTATTTGGGAAGCATGTTCTTAACATTGATAGTTATAAAATCTAAAGACAGATGAACTCTGAAGAACACTGAGGAGGCTCTCTGTCTTGAACTATCTAGTATTTAGGCAAAACATAATTCTTGGTGTAAAACCAAACAAGCACATTCACCTCAGTTTCCACATTTGCTTCTGTCTTTAAAGTGACATTATGTATGCAAAGTCATTTTACAATAAATTTCTTCAGGACTTATTACCAGTAAACATTTTATCTCTGCACCTGTTTTATATGCCTGGCATCACATATAAACTCCTGTGGAGTGGGCTGGACAGGTGGTTCCACAGTTAAGAGTGGGACCCAAGTTCAGTTCCCAGCACCCACATCTGCCTATAACTCCAGCTCCAGAGACCCATGGCCTTTTCTGGACTCTGCAGACTCCTGCATGATGTAGGAGGGTCATCTGTCTATGTGTTACTTTCATTGGTTAATAA
>LOEQ01000643.1:166080-181370 GCA_001685075.1 Bramus lutescens | reverse complement strand
TTCTGGGTATAAGCTAGCCATGCGGGAGCTGGGCCAGATGAAAAGCAGGCCTGCTCTCCCCTAACACTACACCTGCACTCATGTGCACATGGCACATGCACATCCACATACCTAAAAATAATAAATTATTTTAAAATTTCTAGGGAGGAATGGGGGCCACAAGCAGAAAACATCTAAGAAATCCCTCTCCATGTCCTTTGCATGTTTCAGCTTTCAAAGCAGAGAAGAGAACCATGACTCTGGAAAGACATAAATTTCATTTGTTTTTTCCAAAGATAGCACAAAACCAAGGACATTTTCGGAGAAATTTGGTTCCCTAATGTGGTAACCAAGAACCCACATTTATTGCTCAATACACAAAACAGTCAGCGGCTTGAGAACAAGTTGTTGAGTCAAGGAAAAGGATTCAATTGGAAAAAGCGACAAAAGCCACAGTAGCTGAACCGTTACCCACAGACAGAGGCTGTGCTTGGAAGCCTAAGGCGGCATAGGAATCCGTGGGGGACATGTCAGAGGGCAGGCACCAGGGCAGTTAGAACGCGGATGCTCGGTCTGCTGCTCTGACTTGGGCTGCTGATATCTGCAGCCCACTGAAGGCCTGAGTTCTGTAAATCTGAAGAAAGGACCTGTTAGGAAGTTCATTTCCCAGGAATATGTAGTCTTGCTATTGGGTACTGAGATACAGACCAGGTCCCTTCCTGAGAGTCAGTGGATAGCAGCAGTGGCCTGATTTCTTCAGAGAAGAAATGGGAGTTAGAACAAAATGATTTTCCTAGATGGGCTAAGCGTGCTAATGTCCTCTACCCATTGAACCACATTGTTGGCTAAGCAGCAACACCCACAACATCTCACTTGGTATGTGGCCACCAAAACTAATAACTTTTAAAAGGCTCGCTCATTCTACCCCCTGATGCTACTGCACTGTTCACTACAGTCAGGCTGGGCCTCTGTGTACCTCTTTGCCTGCTGTTGTCAGCTTGATACAAGACCTGCCCTTCACTGGCTTTGGAGCCTGACTTTGGGATTCTGGTACGTGTTGAAGACCAGCTGAGATGGCAGCCTATGAACTGAACAAGTACTAGATTCTTGGGCCTTTCCTTCACAGGATGCCATTGTTGAGCTAGCTGAACCACAGCCTATAATTCACTCTAATAAAAACCAGATAGATAGATAGATATTTCTGAGACAACATATACATATACATATACACACAGTTGAATGAAGAACTCATTAAGTCCAGGGAACAAATACAAAGCAGCCCAATTATTACTAGCTGATGTACTGTCCTTGCTAGGGTTGGTTGGTAATCAAAGATGATGATTAATACCTTGTACCCATTTCTGCTCCCAATCTCCTAATACAAGAAACCATTGAAGAATGGGTGTGTACCCTAAAGATTTAAAGTAGAGCCGACTGACTCTTTTTCATATATAAGAGTTTAGGTTTGTGATTCCTTTAAGATTCCTTATAAGAGGACTTTTCAAGATGAATAATAAAGGAATGGATCCTTTCTTTGTAACCGCAAAAAGCAGCCGGCCAGTAAAAGAACAATACCTTGCTTGCGTATACTCTGTTCATCCATAACAAGTTGCTTGGGTATGAATGTATGTGGGTTCTGGGGATAAGTAGTTTTTCACCTGTAAAACATAAAATGTTTAATCATGTAAGGGATGTGGAAAACGTGCTGGGTTTTACTTGTATTCATTGTAATCATTCACTTGAAAAACAGGATGTAACCACATTGCAATTGTTATATTGCCTGGAAGATTTAGCCGGGGTATATAAGCTGCAAGGGAAAGAATAAAGGTGGAGTTAAAGTGAGTTGGAGGAAAACATCAAGAATAAAGACCGAATAAGAAGGAAAACATCAAGAGTGAGAGAAAGAAATCACCAGGAAAACAAAGAATAGAGAAATGCAAAGGAAGAATAAAGGAAAAGTCTGAAGGAAACCTTCAAGGGAGTGTGTAAGTGGTTTTGTCCCTTAACCCTCTCAGGTAAAAAAGCCATCATATGTGCTGACTCCATGGCTTCCCTCTGAGCCCTGCAGTGCTGGAGGCTAGCCCCCCCAGGCAGCAACAGTGCACATACCTGTAATCTCAGGGAGAGATAGGAGGATGTTCAAAGTGATCAAAACTACATAGCAACTTGGAGGTCAACCTGGGTTGTATGAGACCCTGCCTCAAAATAATCAGCAAAACCACAGAGCACAGAAATAGCTCATCTGTCATTTGAACATCATGCTAACATAGCTAAGGTCCAACTGCTCGTGATGTAGGATGTCACAGGACTGACCACACACGCACAATAGAATGACGGACGCCATGACAAGCTAAGTGACAGAGAAAGAGCAAGCAGACAAAGTGAGGCGACAATAACAGACTCCCAGATGACAAGGTCAGGTTGGAGACACCTCACGGTTATCGTGGAGGACACTTACTGCTCAGTCTGAGCCGCCTGCTGGAGGATGAGATTAAACCAACAGCCGGAGCATGTGCGGTGAACCTTGCCCTTAGTTTCGCTGCCCCCTCGGCTCTGCCCTCAGCAGCCATGGCAACAAAAGCTGGCAGAAGACTCCTCTCCCACCACAGTGCAATGCTCCCTGAAAAGTAGGGTTATAGATTCATACATGTGTTTATAAGTAAATACTTGTTTTATTTTCTCATCGCAAGGAGATTTAAAATATTATAAACTCATCTCCAAGTTGTCAGAGGTGACAAGAAAATTTTGCCCATGAGACTTTTAAACCTGTTTTTTCCTTTTTAGTAAATGTGATGTTCCAAATTATCATAAAAATATAACAAATAGAGTCTGGTTTGCAGGAGACACACTCTCATGAAGTGGGGCTCCTCTGGCATCCCTGTTACTCACATTCACAGCCTCTTTATGCTATCACAGGGCGTGTCTCAACTGAGAACTTGACCTTCAGCAAAACCCTGGCGAGATCCTTAAACACTTGGTCAGGTCCCGGTTATCACATTTTATTTTTATTACAGAGAGGCCAATTCCATCTCTCTGCTGTGGCTTCTGATTTTCATCCCAGAAAGCCAGTCTCTGAAGATGTTGCTGGCTGTGAGATATTATCACACAGACATCAACTCTCGTCCTCGGCTCACCGGAATGAAAATGCATACATCCGTACGCCCGGTGCTCAACTTTGCATGTTGCTTTCTAATTCTAACAAATGCAACTTCCAAACTTTCCCCTGGGTTGGGTGTCTTCCCATCATGACATTTTCTGCCATCTTGCTCAAGAAATGAGAGCAGTCGCAACCTCCCATATTCTGGGAGGGGTTGCAGAAAGTTCCCTGACTTTGTGTGTGTTTATTTGTTGGGAGAATTGGGTAAGAAAATTCCTCAGGCTGATTTCTGGATAAGGAGGTTCACTTGCGAGAGGTCTGCTCTGAAGGTTTTATGTGTGGGAGTGTATTACTTTCTCCGTTGCTAGGACCAAATATGAGCTATTTGCTTATTCTCTGAGTAACTTCATATCCCAGAGAAAGCAGGGATGATGGACCTCAGAAACTTTCCATTAGGTGAAAGAAGCCAGATAAAAACACTCACACAGGCCAAGATTCCTCTCCCGTAAAACGTTCAGAACAGTGTGTCTCCTCAGATCTGCACAGAGACTGGGAGTGTATTGAGAATGGGTCCAAGGTATGCCTCTGGGGAGGAAGACGGTTCGGAACAGGGCTACCACGGTGGGTTAACAGCTCTGTATATTTAGTGAGCACAGCTGAGCTTAAAACAAATGCGCTTTACAATGGAGTCATTCCAGATATGATTATAGAAGATATGTGACCAGAAAAGAAGCAGCGAGTTCATCTGTAAGTGCCCACATACACGGAACAAAATAAAGAAGAATTTGCTTAGCTTTATATTTGGTAAAAGCTGCAAGGGAACCCATTGTCGCACCATGCTCAAACCAGACAAGAGACTCTTTCAAAGCTGGCTAAATTCACGCTTTTCAGGTTTGCAAGAAAGGCCCAAGGACATTTACTGTAACTGCCCATCTTAAACACTGTTCGAGAACAGCATCCTTTCAATCACTTAATGCCGTCATTTTAGCTGTTTACTCCTAAGTAATCTTACACATACGAGGATGTCAGCATTGTACGAAAGGCTCATGATGGTGGCACACACCTGTCATTCCACTGGGCAGGCTGAGGCAGGGGAACTGAGAATCTCTCTCAAAAAGAATTTTTTTAAGGGGGGGAGGGAGAAGAAAAGGAATGATGCATATTCTTAACCAATTCTTAATTACTTACACTTATCCCCACTGTCTTTTCCTTCCTTTATTTATTTGTAGATGTGTCTGTTTGTATGTGTATCATGTGTGTGCAGTGTCTGCAGAAGCCAGAGAGGGCATCAGATGGTCTGGAATTGGAGTTACAGACGGTTGTGAGCTGTCATGTGAGTGATGGGAATTGAACCTGGGTCCTCTGCAAGAGCAGCCAGCGCTCTAAAGTGCTGAGCCACCTCTCCAGGCTCCTGCCCCTGTGTATTCTTAAAACCTTTGGAATTTGGAATTGGAAGAATAAAATAATTAGGTTCCATGTAAAAATCCCCATACCCTTACTCCTTAAAGGAAGTCATTATCAACAATTTTTAAATATATTCTTCATAAATTTAAGGAGAAACAAATGAAATATATTAATGTGCTTTGCAAATTACAGGGTGTATATGAGGTAATCAAGAGCCAAATCAAGCAAGACAGAAGCCTGTCGATTCTGGTTCCCTCACCTACAGCCTTGTGCTTTGTCTTGTTCATATCAGAATGACTGCTTTGGGGGCATCCATTGAGAGGCTGCAGAGGTCAGTAGCTCACCTGACTCATCACAGGACTAGACGTAGCTGAGCTGGAAGTCCCAGTAGACACAGGGGGGATGCCTAACATCAGCAACCCCCATTCTGGTGTATGGATCACCCAGGCTCAGAGATGAGGCTGCCTGGGCTCCCACAGACCCACACGTTGGAAATGAGCTGCCCCTGCTTGGTGCATTTATCATTGTTTTTCTTAGGCCATCCCATTTCTCTGCCTTTGGCTGCCCAAAGCGACCTTGTGCATTTGGGATTGCAACAGATGGTGTGGCTGACACCAGCGCTAATCAGAAGCAGTTCATAGAACAGACCCCGCCACAGCCCTAAGGACAGTGGAAAGAAGAAAACCAAGTATGCTAATAAAGCACGTGCTAAAATAGCAGCTCCTCAAGAACACCCCACTCCTGTGTGCATCATGTGCTTCTCCTGCCATCGCCATAGCTGTGGCCTTCTCAAAGGGATCCCTACCCCAGCCTTCTCAGACCTCATAGATCCTATGTCGGTTCTCAACAGGATCTACAAAGGAGTGCGGTGAACACCAACAGACCCTCAATTCCTGGGAAGCAACCTGAGCTCCTTCTTTCAAAGAGAAAGTCTCCTAAGGCCTCCGGGAAGCCTGGTGCTCCAACAATGTATGAGCACTCCTGTTACATAAAGTCTAAAAACGTGGCCGTGGTGACAACCACCAGTTCAATGCCAGCATTGGTCTTGGTATGCAACCCACACCCAGCCCATACCAAAATGGTGCAAGGGAGTGCATGGCTGCTGTGGTCATAGCTTTTCTTGTTGCTGGAGCAACGTACCTGACAAGAGTAACCGGGGGAAGGAGGTGTTGCGGGAACTCCTTCCGCTCCTTCAGCCAATAGCCGCTGAGATACCNACCCCTTTAATTCCCAACTGGTGTGGGATTGTTTATGACTTACGCCTTCATCGAGGGGCTTATAGTGATTGACAGTATGGCAGAGTACATTGTGACAGAGCAGACTTGGAGGTGAGAGCCTGAGGCAGCGGGTCACATTGTGTAACTCAAGCTGGGGCTGATGGGAGTGGGGTGTCCCTGCCTCTGGCCTCCATGGGCACATCACGCATGTGCACATACCTGCACACAGGGATACACACAGAACTTAAAAGCTGAGAGATGGATGCTGATGCTCAGTTTACCGTCTCCCCTTTTAATAATGCTGTTCATACTTAGGGTGTGGCTCTCCTCAGGTAAACCTTTTGAAACCCCAGAGATATGTTTCCACGGTGAGTCTAAGTTTTGTCAAACTGACAACCAAGATTAAGTGCCTCAGAAACTTTCTAGACCACATCAGTATTTGGCAGAGTCAAGGACAGGTGATGAAAATCTGACCTTCTGAGGTATAACTAGAATCAGACACACCTCTGTCCAAGCCCCTCCAGCGGTGCTAGTGTCCCATCAGACATGGGTACAATAAAACAAGTCTCAAAAAATAAAAACTTCATGCTTTCATAGAACTACTCCTGGCTTGCCTCTTTCATTCATTTTATTATTTCCAAGTAACTCATTGTCTTAGCGTCTCTCACTCCACAGTGTCTCTACTTCTAGGGAAGCAATGTAGCAGAAGGGGAAAGGGCCTGAGCACAGGGCCCCTTTGTTCCATACTGCCCAGCTAGCTTATACCCGAAATAACCACAACAAAATTGTATTGATTAAATCACTGCCTGGCCCATTAGCTCTAGCCGCTTATTGTCTAACTCTCACATCTTGATTAACCATTTCTAATAAATCTGTGTATCACCACACGCCTGTGGCTTACCTGCAAGATTCTAACCTACATCCGTCTCAGGCTGGAGATTCATGGCATCTGTCTGATTCTGCTCTTCTTCCCAGCATCCAGTTCTGTCTTTCTTACCTACCTAAGTTTCTGCCCTATCAAAAGGCCAAGGCAGTCTCTTTATTCAACCAATGAAAGCAACACACAAACAGAAGGACCTCCTATACCAAAGCAAGAAGATTATCTTCTTTAGAAAGATTATATTGGCTGTTTCCAGCATTTATCTTTAATATACATCATAAAATAAACCCTGTCAGAATTTTTAGTGAAATTGACAATGTAAAAACTCTCCAACCATTCACAAGTCACATATTACAGATGCCCGCAAACATATGTTTATCCATGATCACAGGCTGAACTATTCCTCTAAGATGCATTGAATATTAACCTCTGATATCCCAGAACATGGTGTTTTTGGAAGTGGGTCGCTGCAGACACAATTAAAATCATATCACTCCGATGCAGAACAGACCCTAATCCAATCTAATCACTACCTATAAAATACAAAGGTGAAGGAAAGCAAACTCATGGGAACCTGGAGGCAGAGACGAGAGACAACTAACCTCAGCCAAAAACTCTATGCTGACGGCTGCTGACAGGAATCATTGATGGGAGGAGACAAGGTCATATCCAGAGAAGAAATTCCTGACAACCCTGGCCTTGTGGCCTCTTCAGAACCTCAGCTCTGAGAACTGTGAGCGAATATACTTGTTTTTTTTTTTCTTCCTTCTGTAGTGTTTTGTTCTGGCTGCTCTCAGGAAGGAAACAACCATGCACTGAGCAGAATTTGCTGATATGCTTTAATTGTGCCGTCTAGTTTTCTCCATAAAAGTTTTGCATATTTTGTAGAACTCTTATTTTGACATGACTCTCACTCCCACTGCTTTATTTAAAAGAGATGATATGTGTATCAATCATCTGTCAAGAAAACTTGTGTCAATCTCTTTATTCTAATGATTTGTTATTGAGGGGTTCCTCTAAGGAGCAAGAGATCCCAATTTCTTTCTTTCTGCATAAATATTGTTCCATGTCCTTCATGGTCTTCTCTTTTGTACAGGCTCAAATGTTTAGGGCCACACTGAAGAACACAGGTATCTCTGTCATTTTTATCATCTCAAAGGAAAGAGCACTGGGTATGGACATTGACAGGATTTTTATGGGTAATGTCCTCCTCTACTCTTAAATGAACGCTCAGTATTAGCAAGTTCTTCTCCAAACATAAAAATGACAAGTCCTGGTCTGGAGAGCTGGCTCATCAGTTAAGAGCACTTGCTGCCCTTCCAGCCGACCAGAGTTCAGTTCCCAGTGCCCATGTTAGGTAGCTCCACAGGGTCTGATGCCTTCTGGCCTCTATAGGCACTGCAATTACAGGCAGGCTGGCACACACATGTGTGCATGCACACATACACACACATACACACAAGTAATAAAAAGTGTAAATTGACAGGCCCACTTTTAATCCGCCTATACAGATTCTTACAGTAATTTATTTTCTCTCTCTGACTCAATTTTTATTTCTAAAAGCAACCCCACTTGCTCGTTGGAGGAGCTATTTCCTAATATTTTGTGTAGGATTCTGCCTGTTGTCCTCTCTTTGGTCTTTGCTATCCTCATTAGCGAGTCACTCCTCTCGTGTCATGTTTACGAGGGGGAATCATGGCATCTTGGTTGGAATCTGAGGTCGTCCTGACATCAAGATTTCTTACCGTTCACTCCTCCTTCAAATGATTTTAGAATAATCAAGATCTTCGATGTCATTTTTAGAAATGATCTCACAAGTTTTCATGTGTGTTCCCTGATCTTCCACATCAAAAACCTTCCAGGACAATTATTTCTTTGATCCATGAGGGATTTCAAACTTCTCATAACCTCTAAACACAAAGAGCTAGTCTTGACTTGCCAGCTTTCCAATGTCCAAAGGCAGAAAACTGGATACACAGCCGGGCAGGAAGGACTTTCACCAGCCCTCCAAAGGTTCTGGCTCTCCTCTCCCCTGTTCCGTGTAAACTGTTCAGAGCCACATATACTAAGCAGGCTTATGCATTATAATATCTACAAGAATATTCTTCAATGCTCTGAACTGGTGTGTCTAGCCACTCTGTTGGGTCAGGGGGCAAATGCCATGTGATGCCTGCCCTGCTCCAGCAGACCAGACACCAGATCCCTCCCTGACCTGCCAGCTGAGGCCAGTCTGAGCTCTGTCACAGATCTCAGCATGCTTTCTTCATAGAAATTCTCCAAGTAATCACGAAGTGCCTGTGTGTGTCTTATCGTTTTGCAACCTGTGTTCTCCTCTGTGAATTTGAAGACGAGCCTCCCTTGCTCCTCTCCAGCCCCCAGTTTCTCTCTGTCCCCACCAGTGCAGGCGTGTTAGTTGTGTGAGGAAACAAAGGGTGGAGTGACTGCCATATTCACATATTTCTCCCACTGACAGATCAACAGCAGTGTTCACATCAAGAAAAGCATCCAAATATCCATGTCACAATAATCACTGCAGATGGAATACCAGCTCCACAGCAGGAACTGCTATAAATACTTGGGTATGTTTTTCTCATTTTGTGCAATTCTTTTAGATGGTTCTGATTACAGATGAGGAAATCTGGGACAGCGAGACTCAAGACCTCGCCAAGGTCACAGATCCTAGATTCAGATCCAGACATGTGGACACGTGAGCCCCAGAGTGGCTTCCCTTTGCCACGTACTAATAGTCTTTCCAGGGGAGTAAATTTAAAGCTGGATAAATAAGAATACAAAGAGAAAGATATTCACAAAGTCAGTGACAAGGTCATTCTTACAGACCAGGCTGGGGGCCAGTTCTAGCTGCGTTTGTAGTGAAGGTCTGTGTAGCATCCTCAGCAGCTTCTCAGAACAAAACCTGGGGCCAGAGAGAGTATCCAGCTGCTTAAGAGCTCTAGAAAACACAAGTGCCTCTAACCTGTAAATCTCACTTGCCCAAGGACAGAAAACTTTCTGGAAAGCTGGGGGATGCTGTCTATGTAAGATACTTCAGTAAGCAAGGATGGTTGCCTTTGTTTTTATCCTCAGCACAACGGCTTCACCTGAATCTACCACTATTTCAGTTACTGACTGTCGCTCCACAGTCACTACCCTGTAGTTTTATTTCATTTGTATTTAATAAATAAAGTCTGCCTGAAGATCAGAGAGTGAAACAGTCCCATTAGTCAGTCTTACAGACCAGGCAGCGGCGGTGCACACCTTTACTCCCAGCCCTAGAGAGGAATATAAAACAGGAGGAGACAGCTCTCAGACACAGTCCATTCCAAGGATTCCTGGAGGCAGGGTCGCCATTTCAGACTGAGGTAGAGGTAAGAGTCAGTGCCTGGCTGTTTTGCATTTCTGACCTTCAGGTTGAACCTCAAAATCTGTCTCTGGGTTTTTAGTAATCATGCCACACTGTCCTGCTATTCAGGCCTAGGCCCTTGGGAACTTTATCATCCAGCAAGAGGCCTCCGCCTCTGTAGCCGCAGGTAGTTTTCAAATAACTCTCTATCATTCTATTTTACGAATAAAGGCTTGGGAGTCAGATGTTCCAGTAAACCCTGCTAGCTCAGAGAAGCTGAGAAGCAACAAGCTGACCCTCCTTATCTGGTGATTCAGCAAGAGAACATCTTTTTAGCCAATCCAAACCAGAAAATACCACCAAACTCAAAGTCCCTCCCTACCTCTTCCTGTGCATTTCTCTATCCATTTTCTGGACTCTAACTCTCGATGGCTGCTTCCTTTCAACTAGCTGCCGGCTCTACCTCTTGACTCAAGGTTTTATTTAATGAGTGCATACTCATGTATGGTTCACCGTGTGCTCAAATATCCCACAACAGATTGCCCCAATTGCACAAGGTGTACTTGATCATACACAGGATGGAGGTCAGTGCCTGTGCTGTCCCCCAGCTGGCTGAAAGAAGAAAGTACACAGCCTTGTGGCTTTTGCCTTCGTAAGCACCTGACTAATGCAGTTCAGGGCCATTCTCTGGAAATCCTGGGTGTGGATCTGACCAGTGTCCATTGTCCTGGCCAGAATAAAGCTTGCTTCAAATTTGACTCAAAAATTGTGGTAGTGGTCTCATTCTCACCCAGTGGGCTTAACATTTTCTGGAGGCCATCTTGGGATATAAGTAACACATAGCTTGCATCTTAGTTTCTGTCCCCCATTGAAGTGGAGGCTGCCGCATGGCTGGCAGCAGTATTTGCTAGGTTGGAAAGGATGGATGCCCTGTGACTTCACCTCCATCTTGACTAAAGATGACCACAAACCAACCAAGGAGACAATAGCAGGTCTCCAAGATACTTTCGATTAGGGTGAATTTTATTATGATAATTTCTGTCATGAAAACAAGGTTTATGAAAGATAAGATTTTAAAACAATGCTTGTTTAGTAAGGTCTTAAAGCTGCACCTCTATGCATCCGTACACAAGAATGTACCTTATCCTGGGAGCTGAACTCAGTGATGTAAGAGTCACTCAGCTGGTATTGGTTTTAAAGGCATGAAGGGGTCTTGAAGAGCAGTTGAAGCTTGACACTGGGTGGCAGGCCTAGAGTTCCTGAGAAGAGTCCAGTTGCCACGGGAGACCCCAGCAGTTTTGGAGATGCCAGTGCCATGTGATAGCTACCAGCTATGTTACAATGGAGCAGAGGGGCCTGGAAACCAGGCCCGTTGGGGAAGCCCAGAGGACTGCGAGGGAGCCCCAGCATTGAGTTGTTTGCAGTGTGGGAGCTTGGTTTGCCTTGTCCAAACTATGGCTGTGCCCTGTTTCTTCCCTCTTGAAGTAGAAAAAACAGTACTCTAAAAGGGAACTTGATTCTTGATATCACAGGAACCCAGCATAAAGAGGTTTTAAGCTTCCTAAAGAGAAAATTTTTGAGTTTCACAGAAAAATCTAAATTTAAGAAAACTGGATATATGTTAAAGAACAGTTTTTTTTAAAAAAATATTTAAATTTATTAGTCTAAAGGACATTTTAAGTTTATAAAATGTTTTATATTATGTCTTTATTAATACATCACCTTAAAAAGTAAATAATAAAGGACAGGCTAAAGAGTTAGGGCTGCAGCAATGAGCACCAGACACTAAACACCAGAAACTGGGGTATCCCTATCTTATGATCCAGAGAGACAATGACCTAAGAGTCTGGTGAAGAGGCTATGGACTGTCCCTCCTTCCACAAGGTCTATCCAGGATAACAGAGACTGACTTAGGTGTAGGTCTCACCTTGAGCATCTAAAACCTCAAAGGTCACCACTAGTGTCACACTTCCTCCAACAAGGCCACACCTCCTAATAATGCCACTCCCTAAGGGCTGTACGGGCATTTTCTTTCAAACCACCACAGGAATCATTAGAGGTAATTAGGCTGTACTCAAAAAAATTGCAGAAAATAAGGGAAACCTGAAATGAAATTAAAGACTAGAACTAAGCTCATAGTATCTCTGACGTCAGCCATCACTAGGCCTTTGGACCTTCTGTTTCTGCTAATTACTGTTGGCTCTTACATCATTAATGCCTTAAGTGGATACATAAATTCCCATCTGGGTACCATTAAGCTGATGGTTATTAGATCCCAATATAAACAGGTACCCAATACAGAGTCAAGGATTTGATTCAGGATACAACTTGGGGGGGGGGNTGTAAGGGTTAAAGTTAGGTTTCAATTTTAATTACTGTGCTTAAGAGATCTATAAAACAAAATTGCCTCTCTAACTTGTCAGTCCCTCTTGCCCAAAGACAGATAACATTCTTGGAATGCTGGGGTTGTACCCATAAGATGACAAGCCGTGTATTTTCCCTTCAGTAAACAAGGTTGGTTGCGCCAACTGCTTAGGATGAACTTGATCACATGGAGGCAGGAAGTACATCAGGAAGTATGCTTGCCCCAGTTGGACAAAAGTAGAAAATATGTAAACTTGTGGGTTTTACCTTTATAGTCACAGAACGCACATAATTTGCAGTCATTCTCTGGGAATCCTGAGTAAGGACCTGATCAGTGTCCATTGTCCTGGCCACTATTTTATAAAACTTACTTCAAATTTGACTCAAAAATTGCGGTAGTGGTCTTATTCAGTGGGATTAACACTTCAAATAGGGGCCAAATGCACATGGTGGAGGCTCACAGTTGTCACAAACAGCTAGGTCAAGCCCAAGTTTGCTTGGCATGGGTGTCAAAGTATTAGCATTGAGACCTGGAGTCCCACAGAGGACAGCCGCATGCCCGTAGATGAGAAAACTCTAACCCCAAACACAGAGTGAGAGATTAGCAAAGTCCTTTTTGAAACTGTCGGGCCCATTTTAATAAAAACCATTTATCTGATGGACAGTGAAAACCTTGGTCCTGTGTCCACTCCCTCTTTGCTCACCCAGCCCTCTGGCTCTAACTTGCGATCTGCTAGCTTCTCTGTCCGTTAAAGCCTCTGCAGTCCTGCCCAACAGATTGACTTGGCCTCACCTTCATTCCGTCTTCTATAAAATGGGAACAATCAATAGGAGTAAGCTGTAAAGTTGCCATAGGCAGGTAATGAGATAATAGATACAAAGGGAAAATAGCAGGGGACCCTGCTTTGGTGAACCATTGTTTTCAATAATCATCTTTATCATACAATTCAAATTGAAAAGCTTCTATTAACCTGCGTGCCATCCCTCCCTCTCTGATGGCTCTGTCTGAAATTCAATCAACTTTATTGTAAAAATTCCTCCAAATAATTTCATGTGCACCAAGCATGGCAGAGGTTTCCCCTTGTTGTCCCTAAGCAACACAGTGCAATAATTTACACAGCGTTTAATCTGTGAAAGCCTATGAAGGATGAGAGTGGTTATATGCAAGCCTTGCACCATTTGTAGGAAAAACTTGAGTGTGTTTAGACACTGATACCCTCAGGGGACTTGCAGCCTTCCCCAGGGATGCCAAGAGACCACTCTGCTTCTCCATGGCAGAAGCTCCTACCAGAGGTGTTATTTCAAGGATGCTTTTCTTATAACCATGAAGCAAAGGGTCATTTCCCCAGTTATTGCTTACTTAAGTATGTTTATTGAGAATTTACAGTATGCCAGATACCCTAAGGTACTCCCAATAGATAGAAGAGGAGCAGGAAATGTTTGATGGATATATGAAAGAGAGAAAGAAGAAAGGAAGGACCTTTCCACAAATGCCCGCCTGGATACAGTCATAGATGCCATTGGAACAATGAGGGTAATAGTCCCTTCCCTTCCCCATGCCTACCAGTCAACCCACCCCACTCCAGCCTGGCACTGCCTACCTGAAGAGCCTCCGGCTTTAGCCCTTTTTCTGTGTTCTTGTTTGGCTTTCTACCAGTAAATTCCAACAAAGGAGCAGTCATTAGAACACATCTTCTTTGTATCATACAGTCAAGGGTTACGAAGACAACAGACACCCCAAAGAACACCCTGCGTGCCTGGGAGAGTAACTTCACCTTTTTGTTCCAGACAAAAGAACAGGGCCATTTCTCAACCCAAAGTACAGAGTGAAAGAGAAAGATTTTGTAACGCACTGCTGACCTTGACCATAGTCAAAAGGTGGCATCTGCACCCTGGCGGACTCTAGGGACAGGCTAGCTCTGCCTTCATCTTTGTCTCCGTGCAGTAGCGATCTGTACGTTTTCATCTCTGCACTGAGATGTTGTCTTGATACAAGCTAGAGTCATCAGAAGGAGCCTCAGCTGAAGAAATGCCTGCTTGAGATCCAGCTGTAAGGCATTTTCTCATTTAGTGATCAATGAGGGAGACCCAGTTCATGGTGGGAGGTGCCATCCCTGGGCTGATGGTCCCGGGTTCTAAAGGTTGAACAAGTCAGAGGAAGCAGGCCAGTAAGCAGCTCCTCTCCATGGCCTCTGCATCAGCTCCTGTGTCCAGGATCCTGCCTGTGTGAGTTCCTGCCCTGACTTCCTTCAGTGATAAACATCAGTGCTGAAGTGTAAGCCAAATAAGTCCTTTCCTGCCCAACTTGCTTTTGGCAGTGGTGTTTCATCACAGTAATAGAAACCCTAAGACAATCTTCAATATCCACTCTGTTATTTTGAACACTTGGGATATGACCTTTCTTCTAAATAAGACTTTTGAGGACTGTACCTCCAGTCTCAGAAATGGGACAAATGTCACTAACCCTGGCATCAAGACACTTAATCCTCAGAGCCACAGAATGGGTGAGAAATGGTCCCTGACTCTCTTTGGCTGGTCAGAATACATCCCAGGACCGAAAAGGGAACACTTTTGCATTGCTGGTGGGAGTGCAAGCTGGTACAACCCCGTTGGATGTCAGTGTGGCGATTTCTCAGAAAATTAGGAAACAACCTTCCTCAAGACCTAGTTATACCACTTTTGGTTATATATCCAAAGGATGCTCAATCGTGCCCCAAGGATATGTGCTCAACTATGTTCATAGCAGCATTGTTTGTCATGGCCAGATCTGGAAACAACCTAAATGCCCCTCGACCAATGAATGGATAAGGAAAATGTGGTACATTTCCACAATGGTGTCTACACAGCAGAAAATAATAATGACATCTTGAATTTTTGCAGGAAAATGAATGGAGCTAGAAAACGTTATTGTGAGTGAGGTAACCCAGACCCAGAAAGATAATTATCACATGTACTCACTCACAGGTGGCTTTTAAACGTAAAGCAAAGAAAACCAGCCTACAAACCACA
>LOEQ01000643.1:130937-143337 GCA_001685075.1 Bramus lutescens | reverse complement strand
CAAGGCAGTTTCTTTATTAACCAATGAAAGTAACACATAGACAGATGACCCTCCTACATCACATCTCAGCATGGGAATTTCTGTGGCGCTGCTGAGAAAGGTCCGGCCTGGAGAATCTTAGAAGCTCGTGTGTTACTTTGACCTCTTCAGAGCACACAAGAAGAAAATGAAGCATCTGGCGGATATTCAAACATGAATTCCCATGTCACCTTAGAATGCAATGGTCATCAAGTCACTGCTCAGTGGAGGTGACACCGTTGGCTGTCATTCTGGCCTGCCATTGGCTCCAACTCCCCCTACCTCCATTCTGCATCCCATACACAGAACCCCATCTCCTCTTCATGTCTTTTCATGCCTGCGCAATCTCCTCCTGCATCCTGTGGCTTCTGCGCACACCACAGCACACACTTGTAGAAGGAGCGGCGGGCCCGCTTTTCGACCCACCCAGCTCCCGCATGGCTAGCTTTACACCCGAAATAACAACACACAAAATCTATTCATTTAAACACTGCCTGGCCCATTAGTTCTAGCCTAAATAACCGATTAAGAGTGTAGAACCAATTGGGTAAAGAAATAATCTGTGTATCGCCATGAGGTGATGGCTTATCGGGAAGATTCTAACCCACGTCCATCTTGGGCCGGAGCTTTATGGTGTCTGCCTGACTCTGCTTCTTTCTCCCAGCATTCTGTTCTGTCTACGCCACCTATCTAAGTTACTGTTGTATCAAAGGCCAAGGCAGTCTCTTTATTTGACCAATGAAAGTAAGACATAGACAGAAGACCCACCTACATCACACACTGCTAGAAGTGACAAGCTTCTCCTCTTTCCATGTACCCATCAGAGGAGACGGAAGTTCACTTTTTCTTCTGACTGTTAATATCCTGTCACATCCACTCCCTTGTCAGGTCTGAGAAAGCAGGGATCAGTGGGCTTCCGCTTTGTCTGGGAACCCTCAAACCTCAGCCTGGGAGCATGGTTCCAGATTTAGATATGGGAGCCTCTAAAATAAAATAAAATTGTTTATCCACCCCACTATCATGGGTGATGTGGGAAGACTTCCTTTTAAAACTGATCTAACTACTAAAAGCATGCTCCTTTCAGACAATTAATCCTATGAGAGACTGGCAAGGAAGGCTTCCCTGCGATGTGATCCCTCTGAGCAACAGGAACTCCCTGCTGCACTGTCTCTTTATGCTCCTGCATTCCAACCAGAATGCTTTAATTTGGAGAAAATAATGAGCTGCCAGAGGAAAAAAGGGAAGGGGAAGGCAGCTATGGGGCCAGGGAATTTAAGTTCATGTCTGGTTACCATTTAGGGCCTGAAAGGAAACAGCAAGAGCCAAGAAACATGGCTATTGCAATTTTTCTTTGTTTTGTTTTTTTAAAAAAGAAAATTCCTCAAAACACTGTTGTGGGGCTTGGAGGAAAAAAATGGTTTCTGTATTATTAAGACTAAAGCCAATGTTTCTTCAACGTTCTATAAACTGACAGTAAAGCATTTGTTATTAGGAAGGGAAAGATGAGCTCAGGGTTGCGAGATTTCAGGATAAAAGTATTTTCATGAAGGGCGGGAGAATCATAACACTGGTCCCCACCCAGCAAGTTAAAGAATGTAATGGACATCTCAGCACACCAGGGAGGATGGAGGAGACATCTCAGCACACCAGGGAGGACAGAGGAGACATCTCAGCACACCAGGGAGGACGGAGGAGACATCTCAGCTCTACCAGGGAGGACAGAGGAGACATCTCAGCTCTACCAGGGAGGACGGAGGAGACATCTCAGCACACCAGGGAGGATGGAGGAGACATCTCAGCACACCAGGGAGGACAGAGGAGACATCTCAGCACACCAGGGAGGACGGAGGAGACATCTCAGCTCTACCAGGGAGGACGGAGGAGACATCTTAGTGTTGACCAGGAGGGAGGGACTTACACAAGCAGGCTTTCAGGCACAACTCACATGTCTTACGGAAAGGAAAGTGTAGAGGTTCAGTGAAGGTGAACAGTCAGTCCTGTTCACGGGAAGAGTCGAATAGCCAAGCTTATCCAACAGAACACACAGAGGAGCGAGAACAAAAGAGGCTGCCTGAGATAAGAGAAAAATGTAAACACAATCTCCAGCAGCCCCTGTTCCAGCACAGGAGAAAACATCCATCCACAGTGCGGGAATGTGATACTTTGGAGGCAGGAGAGTGGGTACTCAGATCTTATCTGCATCTAAGCTGTGGAGCCAGAAAATGGACAAAAAGTGAAGGGAAAGAGCAAGGTCTCAGTTTTCTCTCCCGTATGTTCCTCTCACAGCCTCCTTCGAGAAAGATTTAGGGGCTGCGGTTCTCGGGGCAACCAGCTCTGCCCCTCAGGCCTTTCATTCCTCACGTGTAGAGGGGATATTTCCAGCCCCATCTTAGGTCCAGGAGGCCCCTAACATCTGGGCGGTGAACTGTGTGCGGAGAAGCAGAGATTGCCAGACCACGCCGCCCACCGTTCCCTAGATCAGCTTTGCTGCGTTGCCAGGAGACCCAGTTTCTTCAAGGTTCAGTTTTCTCCTTATGAAAATGCCAGGAACAATGGGACATTACCTCTGTGGTGGAGAGACATCCTAAGGTGCCTGCAGACTTACACAGTGGGGTTTCCAGCACAGTCCGAGGGATTCCCACTGAAAGCAGTGCCAGCATCCAGTCCCATGCTCCTGGGTGGCATCTCCTACCAGCAAGGACTGAAGAACGGTGGCAGAGAGTTCCCACAACCTGAACATGGTCAGCAAATGTGGGCTGCTATTTTGGGCCTTTGTAATTGCCATTCCTGATCCCGGAGTGTGGACAGAAGGAGTGAAGAAGGACCTTCGTCGGAGGTAACGCGTCTGCACCACCTACCTCCACTAGAAGTCTTTTGTTTTACATGTAAATATTTTACATGTCACAACTCACACAAGCAATGTCAAAGCTGGTGCCATTTTGAGAGTCCACACAGCTGACTAGGTCCATAGAGGGGAAACTGAGGAAAGACCTGCTGGGTAGACCCAGGATCCATGTGTGCTTGTGTGTAGCTAATAATCCATTGGCTTTATAATGTTTTTAAGCACTTGGTCTCACATCTGTAGGACCTAAGGAACCAGTGGTGGGGTTCATGTCGCAAGGACACACGCCCCATTTCACTTCAGGTTTTAGGGCCTCGCTATACTTTCTGCTTCCTGGAAAAGAACAACCGTTTCCAGATGGATTCAGCTGTCACTGCCAAACACAGCCTGTGTCTTCCAGATTCACCACATCTGGTTCCAGATGAAAATCGCCAACCTCACCATGTAGCTAGGTTTTCAGTTTGGTGAACCCCTGAAATGATGTTCAGCCTCAGGCTGCCTCCTTTTCCCAGGTGAACTAAACGAGCCAAGCACTCTCCTTCCAGCAGTCAGCTGTGCTGAACTGACCGCAGTTCAGAGGACCAAACAGCTGAGCCCACAGCACTGCCTGTATACTGTATATCCTCAGGTTATAATCTGTTAGTAAAGAAACAGCGGGATGGGCTCTGGAGAGACGGCTCACTGGTTAAGAGCAACGGCTGCTCTTCCAGAGGACCTGGGTTTGATCACCAGCACCCACACGGCAGCTTATAGCCATCCGTAGCTCCAGTTCCAGGAGATACAATGGCCTCCTCCAGCCTCTGTAGAGACCAGGTACACAAATGGTGCACAGACACACATGCAGGTAGAATAACCAGACACACACAGACACACATGCAAGTAGAATACCCAGACACACACAGACACACATGCAGGTAGAATACCCAGACACACACAGACACACATGCAGGTAGAATACCCAGACACACACAGACACACATGCAGGTAGAATACCCGTACACACAAAACAAATTTTTAATTTTAATGAAAGAGAAGGAAGAACACACAGATGCAGGAAATGGTCCCAGGAGGTGCCAGGTACTTGGCGATGACTCTCCTTGGCAAACTAGTTTGTGAGCTTCCCTATTTCAATCTGAGGCCAAGAAGCAAGATGTGAGGTAACAAATCACAAGCCTCATGGTAAAACATGAAATAATAGAAATGGGTTAATTTAAGATATAAGAACTAGCTAGGAATATGCCTGAGTTGTTGGCTAAACGGTGGTGTAATGAATATAGTGTCTGTGTCATTATTCAGGTATGGGTAGCCAGAAAGCAAGAGCACAGTCTGTTTACACAAATTCCCCAGCCATTAAAAGCCCTGCGCTTTGCCCTACCCCAGAGTTTCTCTCCCCAGTGGCTGGTTCTACCACTCTTCACCTTGCAGACAAGAACCAAAACAAAGTGATTTCTTTACTCTCAGACTCAGCTGAACTTTAAAAGATGCTTCTTGCTAAGCTAAGCCTTGTTGGTGCCCTGAAGAAATCACACAGAAGTGAAACATGCCCCATCTGCAACGTTTAGTCTGCGTTTCACCAAGCTCGAGCTCTGGGAGAGAGGAGTTTCACCAAGCTCGCTTTCTGGGGGAGGGAGAAGCCTTCTTGCAGAGGGCTCACAGCCCAAAGCAGAGCGTCTGGAAATGAATGGTTTATTAGCTAGGAACTGAGGTTGGTATGATATAACAGAAAAGACAAGCTACAGTGGCTTCAAACAAACCAAGGAAGAAGTCAGTGATGGCTGGTGGGACATTTCCTTTTCTTTTCTATTTTTGATTTTTCGAGACAGGCTTTCTCTGTAGCTTTGGAGCCTGTCCTAGACTGACTGAGCTCTTGTAGACCAGGCTGGCCTTGAACTCACAGAGATCCGCCTGCCTCTGCCTCCCAAGTGCTGGGATTAAAGGCGTGTGCCACCACCGCCCAGGCTTGGTGTGACAGTTCTACAGTGTCATCAGGACACAAGCTCCTTAGCACCCAGCTTTCAAACTTAGAAGGTTTGAAGAACATCATACCCACTGAAATAGTCACAGTGGCCGCCAGGCAAGAAGATAAAGGTCAATACAAAGAGGTTTGCACCAGTTAAAACAACTGCTGAAAGTCCTTTCACCATAGGCCTTACGTGTTCGTTCTGCTAAACTCTCCTTGACTGGAACTGCCATATAGGACCACCTTGCCCACAGGAGGAACTGTGGAATGTGTCTGCTTGAGCCAGCTTCAAGGACAAACTAAACAGGGGGGCGGGACAGGGGACAGAGAGTAGGAACCAGAATGAGGAGTACAGGCCTTCCAGACTCCCTAAAAGATTTGAAACTGTCTGATAGTTGTTGAACCTCTCTTAACTGCACGTGTTTGCTGCTTTATTGTTATTTATTTTTATATTTTTATTGTTATTTATTTTATTTTCTCATGTGCATGAGTGTATGCCTGCATGTATTTCTGTGTTGTATGCAGTGTCTGCAGAGGCCAGAAGAGGGTGGTAGATGCTCTGGAACTGGAGTTACACAGGCTTGTGAGCTGCCATGTGGGTGTTGGAAACTGAACCCAGGTTTTCTGGAAAAGCAGCCAGTATCCTTAACTGTTGAACCATCTCTCCAGTACCTTCATCGAGGGAGGCAGAAGTACATAATGGGATCCTGGCAAATCTTTGTCCGTTCTTCTAATTACATAGAAAGCACACATGTCTAGAAGAAGTATGGAGAGAAACCCACACAACGACAAATGCCACCAGCGCCACAACAACCAAATGATTGGCAGGTACAACAGCACTCCTCCTGGTGACAAACCCTCCACACTGATGTGCTGTGAAGACTGGGAGTTCAAAATGTACAGGTCAATATCATGTAAATACACAGTTAGGGACCCACCAAGAGCTTCATGCTGCTTTTGTGTTTTTGATTGTTCTTACATGCCCTGTAAACCATCACAACCAGAAAGGGGGAAGAGACCAGAAGAAGCTTCTTGTAAACTTAAACCACACAGGTTGAGGTAAGCTGGTTGTAAGGCACCTCCCCTGAATAGCTCCACACACAGTGTCAGTAAGGGCCATCGTCAGTGCCGCGCTGGGTCTTTGTAAGCCTCAAAAGCCACAGTCACACCTGAACTCCTGGTAAAATGTCCATCTGCCCTCTCACGGATGCCTTATTTCTAGGTCATCTTCCGCTGACTGTGAGCTCTCCTGTTTTAGGGAGTTTTGATCGACCTGAGAAGATTCAAAGGCGCCCAGTCTACAGGGCAGTTTTCCCAGGGAACCTGTTGACGTGTGTTAGCATCAACGGGGGCGGGAGGTCTTTGTGTTCCCCTTGATGCATATTCCAAGCTCAGAGGCAGCTGGAAGACTTGTATGGAAGGAAATGAAGATGAAGCTGTTTGGGGGGTGTGCATGGATAGAGGGTCTCCTTCCACCTCTCTTTAGGATTGGACAAATGAGTCCACAAGTCACCTGGCACACAGCAAATAGACCCTTTTGTAGAAAGACCTGGAACTGAGTGAATCCAGAGAGTCAGACTTGTGCTCTAAGCCATAGGGAGATAAATCAGCTCTTTCCCTTCTGGGAGGAGACCATACCAAGCTTAAAAACAAGGATTTGACTTTGTTTCCTGGGGTTGGGAGCTCTGTTCTCTCTGTAGGGATAGGGCATCTTCCCATTTAAATTCCACAGATGCCTGGCTTTTTTCTCCCCTGGATGCTAATCTACTGTCCTGAGAGGATCATTTATATTTATTACGTGCCAAACCCAACACCCAGCACATAATTCAAGATAACCCCCTCATAAATTCTGTGATGGGATTTATTTATCCCAGATGGGTAGACGTTTTGATCTTTACAACAGCGCAGATTTTTATAATTCACTCTGCGCTCTACAATGCACACAGCACCACTCCTGGGGCTTCCTGTGGAGCCCCTGTGTGCTGGGAGGGAAGAGCAAAGACACTGAAGGACAGGGAAGCTTGAGGAATTTGCTCTAAGAATGTTCATAAATGGTTTTGGACGTGTGTGATTTATTCCTTAAGGATGGCCTGTATGGGGCCTGGAGAGATGGCTCACTGGGTAAACATGTACTGTTTGCTCTTTCAGAGGATCTGAGTTCTGCTCCCAGCACCCATATCAGACAGCTCACAACCACTTGTAGCTTCAGGGGGTCTTCTTCTGATCTTTGTGGGTGCCTGCACACATGTGCACACCTCTGCACACAGAGGCACACACATACACATAATTTAAAATAAAAATAATTTCCTCTCTGGCTCTTTTCAAGTGCTTAAGTTCTGAACAGTTAGGAAAGATCTGTCTGGAAGATGCCTGGAAGTAACAGAAAGTTTTCTCTCCCACCAGCACACCCATGGCCTTATCTGAAAGGAACTAGAGTTCTTTTACGACCAGTCCAGGAGAGTGGCCCATTCAACACACTGCTCTAAAACACAATGCACAGTTAATAGCAATTGCAGGCTTTCAAAGAGTGTTTTTGGTGTCTTGGTAGTCTAAGTAAACAAGATTAGTTGCCGGGTAAACAGGTCTAAGTCTCAGCGGCTCACTTAACACAGTAAACATTTCTTTACAGCTCTCGGCCTCAGTTCAGCAGCTTTGGAGGAGGGTTCGTGCCAACTGCACTGTTTCCTCTGTGTTTTCCCAGTACTTCCCCATACTTCAGCCAGAGCATGAGGAAGGAGAGTGAGCACTGGGTGTCAGGACGCTTGATGGGGGTTGATTTTTGAAGGAAGCTAAAATAGAGTTTGATGTGAGAGACATTCCAGTTATCCTGAGTTGACTATTATATGTGTGTTCTCAATAGGACACTTTACTCCACAAGCACATGTGATTGTTAGGTTTAATCTAATTTTTTAGTAGAGAAAAGTACGGGGTGGGGAGATAACGAAAATCCTACTCTCCAGGAAATTAAGATCTAGAACTAATAGACGCCACACTTCTCTCTGGAGCTCAGCCACATCTACCCCTGGGGGGACAGAAGGCAGCATCCAGGAAGCACAGGACTGCACACAATCTTTTCCCAAGGCTTTTAAATGAAGCTGGGATCAAAAGAAACCAGTCACAGGAGACCATGGATTACATCAGTCAATTCTTATGGAAAGTCCAGGACGAACTGATCTCTGGCTGCTCCTCGAAGGAACTGGGGTGAGGTGATGACCACAGACTGCACAGCAGAAATGTGCTGTGGCGACCATTGCATATCACACATACCATGAGGTAAGACCATGCCTTGTGTGGCATGTCTAAATAAAAACTTTTGTGCAATAACATTTTTTTTTAAGGCAGGATCAAGTTCAGTGGGTATGGTGTGCTCTCTTGCAGAGGTCTCCTTTCAACATTGTCTCCTAGGTAGAGGCCTGGTGCTTCAGGGTAGGAAGCTTCACCTTAAAGGGAGGTTTGCAGTATCTGTGCACCTAGGTTTCTTATTCTACCAAGTGGGGAAATGGATTGAGATCAATAGCTGATTGAACTGATTAAGATAGTGAATTTAAACTGGACATGGTAGCACACACCTTTTACCTTGGCACTCAGCAGGCAACGGCAGGCAGATATCTCTGTGAGTTGAAGGCCAGTCTGGTCTATAACATGATTTCTAGGCCAGCCAGGGCTATCTAGTAAGACCCTGTCTGAAAAAACAAAATTAAAAATAGACAGGCTTTAAATTTGAAAGTCCATGGCAATGCAGGGATCTATTTGGCTCTTAGCTGAAGCATATTCAGATTTTTCAAATGTAAATTAAATTTCTGAAATTCAAATAACTCAGTGAAAAATTGTTAAAGACTTGGACAGATACCTCAAAAAAAAGAAAGTATTTAAATTGTCGTACGAATATTAAAACATGTTCAACACCACCAGTTATCAGGGAAATACAAAGCAAAGCCACCCGAGATGATACAGCTACTCATCCAACAGAGGAGAGGCACCTGCTCATCCAACAGAGGAGATGATACAGCTACTCATCCAACAGAGGAGATGATACAGCTACTCATCCAACAGAGGAGATGATACAGCTACTCATCCAACAGAGGAGATGCACCTGCTCATCCAACAGAGGGACTAAAATTGAAGCTGAGTCAATTAAGTGTTAACAATGGTGTGCACTACTCCTGCTGAAAATTGTATAATCATTTGAAAACAACTCAGCTTTCTGATTAACTTGAATCTGGGATCCTGCAATGGTATAACCCTACCTGACATATTCCAAGAGAAACTGATACAGGAGCTCAATCACCAAAAAGCTCCATACATAAATAACAATTTTACTCTCAAACTAAGAAAAAATTGGCAACCGCCCAACACCCTTAATTAAAAAATGGGTAAACTGTGGCACGTCCATATGAAATGAAAAACAGAGTGGACTGGAGAGATGCTCGGTGGTTAAGATGGAGCTCCTGCAGACGACCCAGCTTCAACTGCCAGCACCCTGTACCTGCTGTAACTCCAACTCCAGAAGATCCTGTGCTCTCTCTGATCTATATAGGCAACTGCACTCATGTGCACATACCACTCCCCAACACACACACGTAATTTTTTTATTTTAAGATAATAGAATATGAATATATACAACATGACATGAATTTCAAAATATGCCGAATGACCCACAGTGTAAGCAAAGAACATCCATGCAAGCTCCATTTAGCCTTAAGTTCTTAAGCATCAAAGACCAATTTATAGTGCAGAGCAGGCTGGCCACAGCCTGGCATTGGGAGACTTGAGATAGTAGCTGACTTGAAGAAACATGACCTCTGAAGTCATAGAATTGTCTTGTGTGTAAATCAAGACACATACACATCAAAAAGCATTTGCTAAACACTCCTAATTTGTGCACCTGGTTGAATATAATAAAATGCTATTAACATGAAAAGACAAAGAAAAGAGGCTGAAAGGAGAGTAGACACTGCTCTGCCCTTTGCCTTGACGACAAAAAGCTGGGGACATATGTGTTAACGATCTACATCCTATCCATGCCACGATGCCAAGTCCCCAAGACGCAGAATGCTGGAAAATTATCTCTAGCCTCTGTCCCCTGAAGACAAATCCACCATCAACCATGCCCAGTGTCCACCGCATAGGTCAAAATATTCCATATTAGATTAAAAAAAAAAGTTGAGTGAGTAGCCTTTCGCCCAACCAGACACATTCTGAAGCTGCACGGAGCTTCCGAAGACAGGAAATAGAGCACATGCACAGCACCCCAGGGAAGACCCAAAATAGATTAGAATGTAAATGAGGCTGTGAGAAAAAAAAAAAAAAANAACTCTGGATGCTTCTTTTTTTTTTTTAAGATCCAAAATCAGGCTGGCCAAAACTTGGGAGGGGAGGAAATGAGAGTTCGGGAATGGAGTAGCCATCCAAGGCAAGAAAACAGACATATGAAACAATATATAGAGAACCAGGGGAAGACGCCAAGTCTGTCTGGAGATTAACTTAGAGCTGGAGTCCCGTAGATGGGAGCGTACGACACTGGGGCATCTGTCTCAGCCATCAACAGTGACAAATCAAGGCCAGATGACAGGGAGCCCAGTTAAACTACTGCAGGGGACTTCCTCTGCGCTATTCCGTTCCCAGCACCTACACGGCAGCGCACAACCACCTCGGGGAACCGACACCCTTTCCTGGTCTCTGTGGGCACTGCACACACGTGATGCACAGAGACACGCAGGCCAAACACTCAGACATGAATAATAAATTCATCCATCTTGAAAAATGTACAGTGGCCATTCGTGAATCTTGCGCGGTCCAGCCTGAGCTCACAATGCTCCCCCACTGTGGCAGCAAAGGGATCTGTTCTCTTAAATACTTTGACCTCTGTGCTTCAGATCTGCATCGTTGGGAGCAGAGGGACGCACCTTGGTTATGTCTTCTCTAGGGATGGTTGGGGTAGCCCCTTTTCTCTGGTGCCGGCCCCTCTTACATATTTACCAGTGATCTACATTAGAGCACTTTATTTCTTTGACCATAACTTCTCTATTCTTTGTATCCTTGATGTCCTTGGGTTGTTTAGTTTTAGGCACATTCCTGTGAAAGTGTCTGTGGCCAGTGGTGCCGGCGATGGGTTTTAAGGTTGCTTGGTTCAGCTTTTCATTTTATTCAGGGGTCATGAACGATGCTAACCTCCTCTAGTCCATCCCAGACAGCAGCTCCTCGGTTACACCCACGCCTCACCAAGGCCTGGAGCTTCCTTCAGTATCTCACTCTTTCTGGCCATCTCTTCCCATGGGACTCACCTTGGCCTGCCCCTCATCCCTCAATCCCTCCAGGCAACTGAGTGCATAACTGAGTCGTTAACTTCTCCCTCTTCCCTTAGTGGATGCCATAGGCCATCAATCTCACCTCTGTGTGAAAACACTCTCATCTCTGCCACCAGCTGGCCTGCCCTTCAGAAAAGGCACCAGGAAAATCACACCCTCATTAAACCCACTCGCACTGGAGCAGCTGAAGGTCAGTGACTTCGGTGGGTCCCTGAACCAGCACTGACTTTGGCAAGGATCCTGCAAGTCTACTTTGTCTTGAAGTTTTCTGCGCCACACTTCCGTGACACTCCAACCTTGTGCTAGTTCACAATATTTCAGGAGTGTGTCAATATTTCCAGAAGCCCTTAGAACCTGCTCCTTCATCACAGGAATTGTCTTTTTGGAGCTTTTCCTATCACTTCAAGGACCAGAAGCAGAACACAGACATGTTCCAGCGGCCTCTTAGGCCCATTCCCCCATCTAAGCTGTGTGGTTAAAATGAGTGTCCTCCTACCCTAAATGTCATCAGAGAACCTACATCCGGTAACTGATGGAAGCAGATGCAGTGACCCACAGCCAAGCCCTGGGCTCAGCTTCTGGAGGTCAGCTGAACAGAGGGAGGAGGGGCTGTATGAATAAGGGGGGGTCAAGAGCATGATGGGAAAAACCACAGAGACAGCTGACCAGAGCTAATGGGAGCTCACGGACTCTGGACCGACAGCTGGAAAACCTGCGTAGAACCGAACTACACCTTCTGAGTGTGGGTGACAGTTTAGTGGCTTGACCTGTTGGGAGGCAGGGCCTGGCAGTGGCATCAGGACCCAGGTGCATGAACTGGTTTTTTTGTTTGTTTGTTTGGATCCCATTCCTTATGGTGGGATACTTTGCTCAGCCTTGATACAGCAGGGAGGGGCTTAGTCCTGCCTCAACTTGGTACGCCAGACTTTGTTGACTCCCCAAGGAAGGCCTTACCCCTCTGAGGAGTGGATGGGAGGGTGGGAAGAGGGAAGGCAGGGCGGTGGCGGGAGGAGGGGACGGAGGAGGAACTGGGGTGTGTCTGTAAAATGAAAAATAAATTTAAAAAAGTGTCCTCAGAACAAACCAATTGCTTTTTCACTTTTAAGAAAGAGGCCCTACATAGTCAGTCAAGGCTAAACAGATAGTATGGGCTAGCTGGGGGATTGGCTGCAACCCACTAAGGCCCTTTTGGGAACAGAATTAAAGAAAAAAAAAAAGAGCCCTCAAGGACCTCACAGCTGTTCCCCTGTGAGCTGCTGTCCTGTTATAGAA
>LOEQ01000643.1:107867-117958 GCA_001685075.1 Bramus lutescens | reverse complement strand
TAGACACTGGCGTGGAGTGGCTACATTAGCCATACAGTCAAGGGTCACAAGCAGACCAGGGCTGAGAGTCAGAGCACACCCAACGTGAGGTTATGATTCCCTAAATCTGTAATCGTTCACTAATACAAGGAAACACCAAAAAGTGAGTGCAGTGGGTTTCTAGGCTTAAACCCCATTTAATTCCGACAATAACAGCGAGTCGTGTTCCTGTGACCACAACTGAAACCACAACCAGCATTTATGGAGTGCTTCGCAATTTGCATGACATTCCCATTTATATCTTCGCTCTGTGAAACGTGAAAGCCTCCAAAGAGTGTTTGGAAATAATCCATTTCCTTCAGCTCTGCACTGTGTGATTAAATAAAACGGTGGGACCTGGTCAGGGTAGATCAGTGTGGGTTCTGTATCGGAGAGCTAGCTGCAAAGGAAGCGTGGCCAGTGAAGACCCGGCATCACAGAGAACTTGGACAGCAGGAGCCCATACTGGAGGGAGAGCCATGCGTCCCCTCAAGGATTGTGTGTAGACATTGCTCACCCATAGTTTGTACTTGCTCTGCTGCCCTGGCTGCATCTTAGTTTCTTTCTGTGGTGTAACAAAACACCCGAGACTAGGAGATGTGTGTGCCTGTGTGTCTGTTATAAAGACATTTGCTTCTTAAAGTCTAGAAAATGGGAATTCTAACAAGGAGGGGGCTTCTCCCTTGCTGCTTGTTGGACCCACATATGGCAGATGACATCGCTTAACAAAACAAAATCAGTACTCCACGAATGGCTCACTTTTATAATTAATCCACTCCCTTGGTAACCTATTAATCCATCAATGCACATATAGAGTATTCTCATGGTCCAATCACACCCCAATGTCCAACACAAGGAATCTAATGTCCAAGACGCCTCAGACCACAGAAGGCAGGCAGGCTCTGGGCTTGGTATCATATATATCTCATAAAGCAGAAGCCAAAAAGCAATAGCCTGCCCATAAGCTGAATCTAGCTCATGATGTGATTAGTTTGGCCCACATTTTAATAAATGAGTTGCCGCTGCCGTGTTAGAATTGAGAATCACACAGGAAAATTCTGGATTTCTAATACTGCTTTTCAAGCTGGTCAACCCAGCTGCCTGGGTCTCCACTCTGCAAAGCGCTCAGGACCACAGATCTGCGTATGCTCTTCTGCAGGGCGTGGCTCCCTGCCATCTCTGTCACTGCCAGTGGCTTTAGTCCTGGTCCCTTTTGCTGATATTTGTGTATCTACAGACTTCTGTGCTCACAGCAACTGAGACAGGATGACAACAGAAACAGACTACAAACGCCTGAGGAGTGGGGAGACAGCTCAGGGTAAGGTGTTTGCCTCACAGCTGGGAGAACCTGAGTTCAGATAAAAAGAGGGGAGAGTTCACCTTGACGTCAGCCCTTCCCCAGTTGTCCTCTCTCAGCTTGAACTTCTCTGTCCACTCCCACAGGGCATTGCCCCTCACTCCCTAAGTCAGGCCAAACATTGCCATCCAGTGAGCTGACTGCCTTCCGGCACTCCCAGGGACTGTGAGGATGCCCGGTCCCTTCTCCGTGCAAGTGCTACCCAATGTCCTCGCCCGCAGATTCTCTACTCTTATCCTTGCCGTGTCTACCGCTTAAAATCTCACCTCCCATCTGGACTTGAACATAAATTCCAGGAAGCCAAGGTTCCTGCCTACTTTCTTACCAATGGAATTGAGCAGTTTATAAAAGCTCGGCACACAGTAGGCGCTCAATCAACCTCAGTGAATGAGTGTCTCAAGTTCAACTAACATGAGAACTTAGTTAATTTTGCTGTTAGCTCATTTTCTGCTTCTTAGTTACATAAACTCTGCAGTTGAAGTGTTGCCTCTGTAACAATATCTGAATGTCTTAGCTAGCTGTCATCAACACAGTGCTTTCCTGGGGCTGGCTCCACAGTTAAGAGCACTTGCTGCTCTTGCAGAGGACAGGGCAGCTTATGACTGTCTATAACTCCAATTCCAGAGGCTCTGGCACCCTCTTTGGGCCTGTTTTGGCACAAGGCATACACTTGGTACACATGCATACCTGCAGGAAAAAGACTCATACATATAAAATAAAAAAAATAAAGATACCTGAAAAGGCAGACAATGTTTTCACACATTCTATGTCCTCGGAGTTCCACAAGGAGCTTGGGTGGCTTGTGAGGGTGGCGGTACAAACAATGACACCAGATACATGACCCCTTCATCTCTACAACCTATCGGGTATCCGCTTACAAAGACTTCACAGGTGTACGGAAGTGAAGGATCTGGAGATAGGGAGAGAGATGGTCCCTAAATACAATCACAGAGGAAGTGGGTGACTCATTTCACATACAGAAGGGTAAGGAATGTGACCACAGAGACAGAGGTGTGGGTGTTGTCACACACTAAGACCACAGCAGCTCTGAGAAGCAGGCACAGGGCTCTGTCCTGGAGCATCCAGAGGGAGGGTGGCCCTGACAGCAACTCAGCTCAGCCGGGAAAAGAACAGTCCTCTAGAACACGAGAGAATAAGTTTCCTTTTGAAATTTGAAGCCAAATACATGGTCTTTTATTCCAGAAGTCATATTAGAAAGCCACTGGGACTCATACAAAGGTCTCCTGTCACTAGATGTGGAAGAGATGAGCTTCCCTGACACTGTGAAGCATCCAGACACAGGGGCAGCCAAGGCCTGGGCTTTATCTCTCCACCCAAACACCCCCAGGAAAAAGTGACAGCAAAATGCTCCCCCAGCAGATCCCAAGAAGTGATTCACCATGGCAAACAGTAGGAAGATAAACCAAGACACTTCACTGTGGCAAACTGAGGCTGAACAGGGGAAGTAGGGAAGGACACCGGAGGCTGCGCTCCCTCTCCTGTCCCCTTCACAAGCTGAGCTCCAGTTTCCCCATGAGTAAAGGAGGGAGGCAGACCACTGGTCTCAGGGACTTCACTCCCAAGGGTCCAGGAACATTCCCAGAGGTACTGCTCCCCTTGTCCCCTTGGCAGCTCCTCCGGTTTCTACTCTGCCTGCTGTATTTCTTAACCAAAGGCCTTGCTGCCGCTGAGGTTTTGAAACCACTAAGCCCACTGTCCTTAAGGTAACCAAGAATCTCCGAGGTTCCAGACTCCAGGACAGCAGCAGCGACTCCTTGGTGTCTGTAGAGTTTGGTTCTCGGCAACCAGGTGAAAGGGGTCATCTTAGAATCAGAAGGCCACGCAGAAGGGCGGGTCTTGGTATCTGGGTTGTGTTGGAGACTTCCTGTTCACAGGCCTTGAGCCCCAGCGTATTTCATACAATGGACCTGATCCAGTCCCTGTCATCGACAGGGACTCAATGACACGGCACACAGTTCCGGGAGTACCGAAGACCCGTGTTTCCTCAGAATTCTTCCTACACAGTCCAATGACAACTATCCCAGCAAAAACAAGCCCAAACCATAGTGCGCATGGGCCCCACGAGGCCGTTCATAAAGATCAGGCACCTTCAATAGAATCTTCCTGAGTTTCCCAGTGGATCATACTCCACACTTCTGCATTAGTAGAAGAAACCAGTGCTTTGTAAAGGGCCTGCTGTTGTTTTATTTGCTCTGAGACCGGCTAATAAAAAGGTAGATGGGCAGGAGTGCCCACTAATGTTGCTAGACAATTGACTGAGCGTGGTCACCTTCAAGACTTCACCCCTGTACAATTCATGTGACCTAGCTGCAGAGAGAAAACACGCTTACCTTTCCAGCTCTCTATGAAATATGAAAACGCTTGCTGCACGACCTCCCCCACCTGGGCTGTGATTAACTGCCCACTGTTGTAACAATGAGTCTGCTGTTTTTGCCTTCATAATTATATTGAAATTACTGAAAATTTTGAGAGCTCTTACCATAATGAAACTGATGGCCCGGACGGGTGACTAACTTTGCCAAGGTCACAGAAGACACACACCTCCATGCCGGCAAAAGACTGACGCAGGCAATAAAGTGAACAAATCTAAAAAGAATTGTTTTAAAGAATGCTGGGGAGAGCTATAGCATTTGTACTGCATGCTCTTCAGAGAAACAACCAGTAGGCGGCAATCGCTCACACACGGTAGATGCTCGCTGAGGACAAAATAGATGGAGAGGCCACCAGAAGCTCAGGGGACAGCAACTGGAGCCCAAAGCCATCTGCGGGCAGAATTTCTTCTTCCTTGGCAGAGGACAGGCTTGGGGTCAGTCCTTGCTTTACTAAAAATTGTCAAAATGGCTCAGCAGCTAATTCTCTCCCAGAGGACCAGAGTTCAGTTCCCTCATGAAGCAGCTGACAACCACCTGTAACTCCAGCTCCAGGGGATCCAACACCCTTCACAGGCACTTATGTGCACACACACACACACATACACACACAAAATTAAAACTAAAATTATCAGGAGGATTAGTGTAATCTGGGAGCCTGCATGGCATTCAGCATCTGGTCCTTGCTGGGCACCTTACCTATAAAATGAGTTTGTGGTCTCAACAGGGCTTCTGTGAAGATGAAATAAATGAAAGCACAGCCCCAAGGACAACACACAGTGTGTGTTTACTATGACGCCATCCACAAAGCACATCCTCTCGGGCCCAGGCTGGAAAACCGTTTCTAAGATACCTGCATGAGTCTTCTTAAAAATGCTTCTGTTTGGTACAGGTTGCATGTGCGGTAAATACACTGTGGAATGGTACAGTTGAACTAACAATTGTGTGGTCTCACATGGGTATCCCTACAGGGCAGTGGCAGTGCTTAACTCGACGTCAATTCTACTGAGAAACAAAAAAACGCTAGCTAGGATCATAAGCCAATCAAGTGTGACAGCGTGTGTCTATAAACCCAGCGTTTAGGAGGTAGAGGCAGGAGGGTCAGAAGTCCAAGGTTATCCTCAGCCACACAGCAAGTCAAAGGCCAGCCTGAGCTGCCTGAGACTTCATCTGAGAAGGAAACAAATGAACACGGGTTGGTAACAGGCTTCCCAATATCTCCAGGTATCAAACCTCCAAAGGACAATCATTTGGGGATATTTTCTGCCCTCAAATTACAGGCTAGGCATTTCAGTGTGAGCACTCTCCATATGTAATCACATGTTGATCACGTGTAGTGTATGTGTTGCTTTTCTTGCCAGTGTAATTAATGCCTCCCACCACCAACACATCTAGGGACAGAGTTTATTCTGGTGCAAGTCTCAGAGGTCTGTCTTTGGGAGGGTGTGGCCGAGCAAAACAGCTCACAGTAGGAGTGTGAAGATGAGAGAGGAAGAGAAAGCAGAGAAGGGGAGGAGGAGGGGGAAGGAGAGAGGGAGGAAGGGGGATCCACCTTCATTTTCCAGGGTTCTCTTCTTCCCTTTGTTCCACCCCAGCCTGGGGGTAGCACTGCCAGCATTTAGGGCAAGTCTCTTTCCTTAGTTAATCCCCCCTGTAAACATGCAGTGGCACACTCTCCTGATCGCCTAGGTGCATCTCAGTCCTATTAAGTCAGCAAGATTAACCGGCTCTCTCCAGAGAACATATCACATGAACTTGACAAGTGTCTACCATATACATATTATGAGTTTCTCAGACTCAGCCACAGACACCACTAAGAACTCTCACGCACCCAGGGCACGGCAGCAACGATACAGTGTGGTCTGGGTGGGGGTTCTCTCAGCCCTCCAAACAGCTCCTCACCCAGGCCTGGGCTTTGGGACACATGGGCTCAGCGTCCACTGTAAGGGAAAGGACGGGAAGGAGAAGCTTCAGAGCTACCCGAGGCCTTGATAAGAGAAAGGCAAGGGTGAGTCTCATTGCACAGCCCCAAGGTTCTGTCCAGTCCCCGCTCCTCTTCCTAGACCACAGCGGAACCTCTGTGTCAAGGAAGGTGTCTCGACTAAAATGCCCTTTATGGAGCGAGGGGTTTTTGTTGTTGTTGTTTGGTTTGGTTTGGTTTTTTCTGCAATTGTGTGCGTGGTTGCCTGTTCATGTGGGCACACGTTTGGATGTACATGCTAGTACGTAGACATATAGAATTGAACCCTTAGTATCATTCTTCAGGATCCATGCGCCTTGTTATTTGTTTCTTTGTTATTTTTATTTATTTGTTTGCTTGTTTGTTTAGAGTCAGTGCTCCCATTGGCCTGAAGCTCACAGTGTATGCTGGGCTTTCTGGCCAATTAGGCCCAGGGATTCAGGTGCCTCTACCTCCCCAGCCTACACCAACCCACAACATTTTTCATATGGGTTCTGGGACTGAAACTCAGGTTAAAGGCAAACACTTTACAGGCTGGGCTATCTCCCCAGCACAGATGTACAGAGACTGAAGCCTTGAAAAGTTCTATTCATTGTCCTTACAGACAAGCCCTATGTGTTCACCCCTGACCTAGTGAGGGTCATGACCTCCACAGCCCCACCCACAGTGACCCAGTCAGTCTGGAGTTTACAGATCCCACTCTGGCTTTGTTACAGCTCCGAGGCCCCAAGCCTCCGGAACTCGCTGGCAAATGTGTTTCTTCACTGTGGTTCTTGGCGCCATGTACCAACCCTTTGCCTTCTGGAGACCCCACCACCCACGTCTGCCCACAGTGTCTGGGACTCCCCTACGTCCAGGCTGTCCCTCCACCTGGCTGCTCAGTCCCCCTCTGAGTTAAGTCCAAGTTAGGGAAAGGCGGGCTGTCTTCCTCTTGCTGGTCAGCCTTGGCTCCAACTCCAGACGATCTCTGTTTTTCTAAACTGAAAGGAAGCGTGGGAGAAGGTTCTGGAAGGTGGTTCTGGAAGGTTCTGGAAGATAACTGAAACACACTTCAGCCACAAGAGTCTTCCTTGTAGCTGGCGAAGCCGGGACCAGGCGTGATGTGCCGTGATTCATTTGTTTTCTGAACCTCTGAAGTAATATTTGATGAGTTTCATAACAATCTTTTTACAGTAACAGGCAAAACTGACTCACAGGGTAATAAAAACGGGCTCTCTCACTTCCCTTGGCATAGGAGATTGTCTCTGTAAGTCAGTTTTTCTAAATTGCCACTCTTTCAATGCTGTTTTTGAGCCAAGAAAATAATTGAAAAATAAACACCCTAGTAGGTGAAGAGCAGAGGTCGTGAGCCTCTCTCTCCCTGGGCTGCGTGGGCTGTGCAGCAGCCTTGTGGGCTCCACCTTCCGTGCCCTTTCTCGGATGAGGAGAATACCTCTTGGGGTTACAAACGACTCCTTTCATTTATTCATCGTGGGTAGTTTCCATGTTGGCTGACAAATGAGATCTTTTTATGTGGGAAACACGGGTAGAAGCCAGTCGGCCGTGTGAAAGTCTCTCTGAAACCTTTCAGGCAGGGGACAATCGATTCACCCGATTTGATATGTCATCAAAACCGAGAAAATGTGGCAGGTAGCGTAGAGGTGAGGAGTACTGGCTGCTCCTCCAGAGGACCCAAGTCTGACTCCCAGCACCCATAAGGGAGCTCACAGCTGTCTGTAATTCCAGTTCCAGGGAGTCCAGCGTCCTCTTTAGACCTCCATGGGCACTGCATGCCCATGGTTCACAGCATGGATGCAGACAAAACACCCACACACAGAAAATAAAAATGGCTTTATGGAAGAAAAATATAGCAAAACTTCGGGGCTTGAAAACAGCTGTAAAAAGAATAATAAGAGAAAAAATTAGACAGCCCAAGACACGCTCTGAAGTATAACTTCTAAGGCTTTTCCTGCTGAGGAGTATCTCGACGATGCACCACCTCAGCCGGCCCATACTTCCCCTGCATCCCCGATGCGGCCATCCCACAGGACAGCTGTGACATTGCCTTTTAACACTCCCTTGTGTTAGAAACACTCAAAGCCAAATCCCTTCGTATTCTTTCTGTAGACATTTGAGCTATGTTGGTGCCCCTTGGTGGAAGGCCGCCTTCCTGACTTCGATCTCTCTCAGACCACAGGATCCACAGGCTAACTTGCCTAGCTACACTGTCTTCCTGCATTGCTTCCTCCTTCTGCCCCTCATCCTCGCAGTAGGCCTTGGGGACCTGTGGCCAGATGTCTGGAGAGCATGTTGCTAGGCGGATACGGTGCCCGGAACATAAGCCCCAGTTTGCCTTTGTTGTATCTTTGCTATGGAAATGGCGCCACTCAGTGGTGGAACTCAGGAATTACATGTCATCTTCCTAATTTAATTGTCCTTCCTTAGGCAGGCAGACACAAGTAGCAAATTATTTCATAGCATTAAATTAATTGATCTGTATGAAAATTTATTAGCATAATATTTACTCTACCATCCAAAACTACATTATAATCTTCTATAATCAGTATGATGTCTATCCTATCAGGGAAGAGGTAATGTTGAGTTATTGGAAGAAAAGCCATAGTCAGATTTCTACCTAATAAACTGAAGTGTATTTAGCACCTTGTAGTGTGTGTGTGTCTGTGTGTGTCTTTGTGTCTCTGTGTGTGTCTGTGTGTGTGTTTTGTACGCATGTGTGTGCATGCTCACATATACTCAGAATGCATTTAGGTGTAGAGCTCAGAGGTCTATGTCAGTGCCTTTCTCAATTGCTCTTCAATTTTTAAATTATTTTTATTAATTTCTCCTTTGACATTTCATGCACTGTGTAATACATTCTGGTCACACCCATTCCTTTACTCTTTCTGAGCCCAACAAGCCCACCCCTCTGCCGTGTCCTGTTTCTGCTTTGGGATCCCCCAGGTTTGATGAAGCCCACTGGTATGGTTTGAGGATGAAGGATCTACTAGACCGTGGCTAACTCACGAGAGGCTACCTTACGGGAGACAATGATTTCCTCTCCTCTGGCAACCCTCCACTGCCATTCTCCCTCTGAGTAGGGAGGGGTTCCACGATTCTCTCCCCATCTATGACTGAATGTCTCAGGGCTCAGGCTTGTCCAGGCAACTGAAGTTATTTTGCGTTCATGAGTGCCGGCCATGTCATGCCCATATGACCCCGTCTCATGTCCCTTCCCCTGTCAGTCAGCTCTTACCATGTTTCTTCTCCCTCTTCCACAAGGTCCTCTAAGCCTTGGAGGAGATAACATGTGTGTCCTGTGTAAGGCTGGGCATGCCGAGTCACTGGTTCTTAACCTTATCAGCAGCCTTGAGTTTCTGTATTTACCAATGTTCTCTGCAAAGACAAGCTTCTGTGATCAAGACTGAGGATAATGCTTGCCTATTGGCCAAACATAAATATTTAAGATTCACTTTGAGAATATGACCACTTAAGAAAACAAGCGCAGTAGGCTCATCCCCGGAGCCAGTGGCTTCTCTATCCGTGTTTCCTTGACCAGATCCACAGCACTGGCCATGAGCTCCCTCCTACACAGTGACTCTCGTATCCAGTATTAAACTCCACTGGTCCCCCCATAAGAGCTGTGCCCCTGCTGTGTCAGCGGCACCTCTGAATTAGGTTCTTACCTCTCAGCCTACACAAAGCACTTCCTTTGGCTGCAGGGTTTTTGCTGTGTAGAAGCTTTTCAGTTTCATGCGATCCAATTATGAGTTCTTGTTTCTTGTGCTACCAGATCTCATCCTGACCCACAGGTGGAAGTGTGTTCCTAACTTCTTCCTCGAGCGATTTCAAAATATTAGGGTTGATGCTAAAGTTCTTGATCCATTTGGATTTGAGTGTTGTGCAGAAACAGTGACAGCTTTTCTGTCAGTCTTCCCCAAGCCATTTGTTGACCAATGCTGTCTTTCCTCCGATGTGTATTTCAGATGTCTTTGTCAAAACTCACGTAGCTGTAGCTGCACGGACTTGGACATGGGCCCTCTGCTCTGTTCCGTTGATCTGCCTGTCTAGCTTTACATCACTGTCACGCTGTTCTCTCTCTCCCTTCCTCCCTCCTCCTCTGTTTTTCTTTCTTTTGAGATGAGGTCTCACTTTGCAGCTCTGCCTGTGTTGGAACTCACTCTGTAGACCAGGCCGACCTGAATCTCACAGAGGTCGCCCTGTGTTGAGGTGAAGCCGCTTGTTCATCCTGGCCGCCCAGAACCAAATTAATCACACACTGCTTGGCCTATTTGTTCTAACTTCTTATTGGCTAACTCTTACATCTTAATTTAACCCATTTCTAGTAATCTGTGCATCACCACAAGGTCGTGGCCTACCAGCAAAGTTT
>LOEQ01000643.1:87418-103548 GCA_001685075.1 Bramus lutescens | reverse complement strand
TCTGCTGCCTACTGCCACTGGGGATCTTGGAACATTTTTAAAAAATCATAAAACCTTCTTCATATCCCTGGACCCATCCTCCACTGATGCCACCATTCAGAGAGGCAGAGCCCCAGACATAACAAAGCCCACTTCTCCCTCTTCAGTTCCTGGGGCTTGGTCCTCTGCACCTACCCTTCTGAAGAGCCCGTTGCTGTCTGACATGGTCTTGTTCATTTGGTCTTAGCTCCTGGGCCACAGAGATCATACAAGAGCTGTGTGTCTTTCAAACCTCCATCACCAAGTCAGATCATACATGCTCAGCTCAGTAAGTACTTGGTTAAGGCATGGCCACTTCTTTGTGCTGCGTTTTTCCTGTGGGATTTTGATGTTTCAATCCTGTTGGCCATCAGGGGCCAGCCTGTATGAAATCCAATGGTAAGAATGCTCCTGCCCTCACTTGCCTGCAATCGCCCCACTCTGAGAGAGCAAGAGAAGCATCCTTGATGCCGGTCAATAACTTGTAATTACTTGGATACGCCATGAAAAAACAAGATTGCTGTGTTGAAGGAATCTGAGATGTCATTCCAAACCATGAGACACTAGTTAAAGTGGAGGGAACTGTAGTTGGATGTGTCTCTTCTGCCCGCCAGTCCCCAAATAATCACTCAGAGGCTCATATTAATTACAAATGCTTGGTTGATAGCTCAGGCTTGTTAGCAGCTAACTCTGACACCCAAATTAACCCATATTTCTGTTTTTGCTCTGCCACATGGCAGTACCTTTGTTTGCATGGTGTGTTCATCTCTTGCTCCCTCTGCATCTGGCTGGTGACTCCTCTGACTCTGCCCTTCTCCTTCCCATCACCCTCAGTTTGGTCACCCTGGCTATACTTCCTGCCTGGCTTCTGGTCAGTCAGCATTTTACTAAACCAATTGAGTAACAAGTTTTTACCATGTACAGGAGGATTATCCCTCAGGGAACAGTACCAGTATGGGCCTAAGAGGAGCTATGTATGATCTCCTCTGTCTACTGAAAGGCACATCCTCCAGGTAACATCCAAACACCTCCCTGAGTTCTTACCTATCAGGAAAGACATCACACACACACACACACACACACACACGCATGCAAGCATGCATAGAGCAGGAGATTAGAATTTTCTACCTGTCTCAGATGAGCTGAAACCTAGGGATGTCTGTTGCTTTGGTTTGAGCCTTTTTTGACTTAGAGGCTCACAAACCATGTTAACAACTACTCCCCCCTCCCCAAGGCACACAAGAGAGAAGTTGCTAGGTTGAGGAACATTTTGGGGACAAAATGAAGCAAGTAAGCTAAGCCAAGAGGGATGAATGAAATTAAGGAGTTTAAAGGGAAGGATGCTGAGATTGGGCCTGCAAGGGACAGAGCCTATTGGCTGATCTTGCTTCTTGGCATTAGAAGAGAGCAAGAAGAGGCAAATCTAGAGATATAAGTAGCATATTGCAAAAGACCTTGGAAATGTGAACTTGACTCTGTAGCCCTTAGAGAGCCCTCAAGGTTTGTGGCAGGATTACACAGCAAAGACCATTTTGCAAAGAAAGGTCAACATTGCTTCCCTGAAGGGCTGATTGGAAGAAGGGCTGGCTACACAAAGGTTTGGCATTTTGCTGTAGGAAACTAGGTCCCATTAAAACGCACCAGCTTCCTTAGTATTTTTCCATTTTGCTTTTCATTTATGTTTAGGGGTGATGGGTGGGCCTGTTGGATCCCACAGAGGTGAATTTACTCCACCTTGACTAAAGATCAGAGAGTTCAGGGTCTAGTCTTGCTCCTTCAAGGTTATTGACCTGGGGTTTGACTTAAGGTGTGGCTACTAACAGGACCTAGGGTGTGGTTACTTAGTATTTGGGTATTAAGATGGCAATTACATTGTTTGTTCCTTATTTGTCTTGTGGTAAAGAAGTCTTGCCTTCTTTCCCATCCCCACCCCTTTTAAATTTGGGTATTTAAAGATCATGAGAAATAAACATGAGCAAATTCAGTACTCACTGAATGGCTCTCCCGACTGTATCCTGTATCTCTGTATTTCTTTTGTATCTACGTCTGTTCTGTCTAACATTTCTAATGCGCACGCCCCTACCCTGGAACATACGAACCTGTCTAGGCTGGACTCCGACAAATGGCCCTCAATGTGGAGCTGGCAACATGGACTCATGAATACATACTTGTGTGTGCCCATGTAGACACATATGGAGGTCAGACATTGATGTGTTTCTTCTATCCCTCTGCTATGAGCTATGAGGCAGGGTCTCACAGTGGACCTGGAACTTCCCTATTGGCTGGACTGGCAGGCAGGGAATTCTCCAGACCCTCTTGTCTGCCTTCCCGTCACTGCGGTTACAGAAACGCGCTACACACACGGTGCTGGGGAGTTGAACTTGGATCCTACGCTTGTGCAGAAAACACTTTCTGCACTGAGTCATCCTCCAGCCCCACACTTTACTGCTGAGGAGGTTGCTGAGGCAAAACCAAACGTCAGTCAATATTAGTTTCATGGAGTCAGGGAAAGCCACCAGGAGATAACATAGTTGGCTCCCCAAGTTTATATCCAGACAATGAGTTGTCTGCACCCTTAAGTCTAACAACAATAGCATAATAGAATAAAGATGGTATCTCCTTATCACTGCATTTCCATATCTAATTTATTGAAAAATGTTGGTGTTTTTTCCTATTTGCATTTCAAAGTACATGCTCTCCTCCATTCTGATAAAAAGCCTCCATTTGCTTGTAAGAGGATTTAAATAATTACATCAGAAAAGCATGAAAAGAAAGAGTTGACTTTCAGCTTTAACCAGAAAAATTGCATTTTTGATTCCCTAGAAATAGGATGGTTTTGACACTTCTGTGAGCGTCTAAGCCAGACTTGGCAAGACTGAGTCTACATTTCTGGTACACAAAGAATGGGAGATGCTTGGGGAGGGGGGAGCTCTGGTGAGCTCAAAGGAGAACCACCCTTCTCTGGTTGTGAGGGGCATGGGAAGGAAAATGTGACTGTGGGTTTTAACTGTGAGTGTGACACAGTTTAGAGTTATGTGAGAAAAGTCTCAATAAGGAGTAGTCTAGATTGTTCCTCATGAGTTTTCCTGTGGGAGGTTGTCTGTGTGTGTGTGTGTGTGTGTCTGTGTGTGTGTCTGTGTGTGTGTCTGTGTGTGTGACTGTGTGTGTCTGTGTGTATGTATGTGTGTGTGTCTGTGTCTGTGTGTCTGTGTGTGTGTCCATCTGTGTGTGTTTCCGTGTGTGTGTCTGTGTGTGTCTGTGTGTGTGTCTGTGTGTGTGTGTCTGTGTGTGACTGTGTGTATGTATGTGTGTGTGTCTGTGTCTGTGTGTCTGTGTGTGTTCATCTGTGTGTGTGTCCGTGTGTGTGTGTGTGTGTCTGTGTGTGTCTGTGTGTGTCCATCTGTGTGTGTCCGTGTGTGTGTGTCTGTGTATTTCTGTGTGTGTATCTGTGTGTGTGTGTCTGTGTGCATCTGTGTGAGTCTGTGTGTGTCTGTGTGTGTCTGTGTGTGTGTCTGTGTGTGTGTGACTGTGTGTGTGTGACTGTGTGTGTCTGTGTGTGTATCTGTGTGTGTCTGTGTGCATCTGTGTGAGTCTCTGTGCGTCTGTGTGTGTCTGTATGCCTGTGTGTCTGTATGTGTCTGTGTGTGTGTGTCTGTGTGTGTATCTGTGTGTGTGTCTGTGTGTGTGTCCGTGTCCGTGTGTGTCTGTGTGTGTGTCTGTGTGTGCATCCATGTGTGTCCGTGTGTGTCTGTGTGTGTGTGTCTGCGTGTGTGTGTTAATCAACATGAGAGCTAGGTCTAAAAGGGGATGTCACGAGTTCCTGGGTTTGTCCTGAATTGTGTAAGAGCAGCAAAAGCAAGCTAAGCAGAAGGCACACCTGTGTTCTTGATTGTGGACGTGTCTACCTGCTTCAAGCTCCTGCCTTGATTTCTCCGCAGTGATGGACCGTGGCCTGCTCTGTGCCTGAAAAGAAACCCTTTCTCCCATAAGTTGGTTTTCCCTGGGATATTTTATCACAGCAGCGGAATGAAACTAAAGATGCTGAAGACAGACTCGAGAAGCCCATTGCCAGGGCCTTAGATGGCTTTCCTCTGCTGTTGGCTGGCTATAGATAGACAGGTGTGGGGAGAGCACCTCAAGGCGTGTTTGGGGGAATCAGATCATTAGGTCCTGGTGCATCCAACACGGCAGGATTGGAGCTGACAGACAAGGGGTACATTCAGGGATAGTGAGAAAACCTTCTCATGTGTGGCTATAGAGGAGCCAGGAATCTGTCTGTCCCTCCACAGAAAGAGTCAGTATGTCTGGGAAGGCCTGTGCTAGCCTATGTTCTGTGGAGGATGGGTAAGCATGACTCAGCATGAAATCAGGGGAGTCCACTGCATACATGAGTCCCATGAGGAAGCTCAGGGAACAGCATAGCCCATCTGCTGCTGAAGATGTAGCGGGAAGGCCAGGGACCTCAGATTTCCTAGGCCAATGTCTATTCTCTCATTTAGCTGGAAGCTCCGCGGATGGAGGAGCCTCAAGAAAGAATCTGAAATACTGAGTGCTGTGTTACCCTTCCTGGGAAGACAAAGAAACATCCATTTGTTCCAGACAGGACTCTGAGGCCAGTGTGATGAGATGGTGAGCTTCTGGGGGTTACTAGGAAAGCGCAGATGGAGAAGGGTCATTTATAGGAGCATGGGTGACTCAAATCTTCCACGCCAGAATGTTCCACCCAAGCATGGATGACATCACCCACAATCAGCCTCCTTGGAGTCCTGCCCCTCCAACCATCATCTTCCATCTCCTATCTATTTTAGCAGCATCTGTGACCATGTGCAGCTGCATCAACAGGCAAAAGCGATAGATCTGTTCTCAGGTAGGGACTCAGGGACACCCAGTTCTTTTTACTAATGAGTGTTAACAGCCCAACGCCAAGACCAGTGACCAGGGTAGGTGGTTAGTTGTCATCGTCAACATGACTGGATTTAGAATCACCCAGGAGGTCGAGACACACTTCTGAGAGGAAGTAGGACATGTACCAGGATTCACTGCTCTCTGGTTCCTGAACCACCAAGATGTGAACAAGCATCGTAATACTCCCGTCGCCACAAACAGGAGGTGGTCCCGCCACCAAGCCTTCCCTGCTGAGATGGACTGTACCATCAGAAACCGAGCCAAAATTAACACTTCCTCCCTTTGTCTGTGGCTGTGAGGAAAACAGCACCCTGCATTTTCATTGTATTCTCTGGTCTATTCTGTCACTGTGACTATGAAGGTGGGTGTCCTGTGCTGTTGTGGGACACCTGTACACTGTGTGAAGACATAATGCTGTGATTGGTTTAATAAAGAATTGAATGGCAGTAGCTAGGCAGAAGGCATAGGCGGGACTTCCGGGCAAAGACAGGAAGTAGAGGAGACGCCAGGAGACACAGAGAGGAACAGGGTTGTACAAGATGGAAAAGAAGTAATGCCATGTGATAGTGAAAGATCTGGATAAATCCAGACCCCCTAGCAGGGAAAAATAGAGCCAAAAATCTAAGCAGGGAGGGAAGAATCAGAAATCTAGGATTAGCTGGTTCAGTGACTGTGTTTCAGGAACTAGCTGAAGATAAAATTAGATTATAATCTTGAGAATAATCTTGAGAAACAGGGAGTTGCCCCCTTGTGATCATCGCTGGGCTGTAGTTTCTTCCCTTAAAAACCCCTTCTCCCAGTTACTGGGGTCGAACTCCTCCCCTNTTATAATCTTGAGAATAATCTTGAGAAACAGGGAGTTGCCCCCTTGTGATCATCGCTGGGCTGTAGTTTCTTCCCTTAAAAACCCCTTCTCCCAGTTACTGGGGTCGAACTCCTCCCCTGTGTGGGTTATGAGTCTCGGCCCCAGGGCACTGGTTCCTGTCTTGTCGAATAAACCTCCTGTGACTGCAGCAAGGACGGTCTCTCATGAGTTACTGGGGGGGTCGTGTTATCCCAAGACTTGAGTGAGGGTCTCCCTACACCAGGGGTCTTTCATTAGAATGTAGATTAATATAAATGGGTTAATTTAAGTTATAAGAGCTAGGTAGGAACAAGCCTAAGCTATAGTGTTAGCTTTCATAATTAGTAAGTCTTCTTGTCATTACTTGGGAGCTGGCTGGTGAGACAGAGAACTCATTACGCTGTATGTGTTCACAGCCTGTCTAATCAAGACGAATGAAGGTGATGTCATACCCAGGGGAAACAGCCTCACTATGACACAAAGACAGCCGGACACAGGTGCCTCTGACTTTTTCTCATCTCCAACACTTGGGAGGCTTGTAGGGACATTTGAAACTCTAAAATCTGGATCTTCTTCATGCCGTAGACTGTACTCACAGGACAGATGTTCCAAGATTACCAGTGGATGCCTGAAACCCTGATTGCTACCAAACCCTTATATGCCAGGCTTCCCTCTACACACACACACACACACACACACACACACACGAGAGAGATTAAATAGAATCATTATAATGCATATTCATGAAACTTACATGAATATGACCTCACTTTCTTGAAAGAGATAAGAAAATATCAGGGTAGCGGTGGACTATAGGAAACTGACAAAGGCAGACCTACTAACAACCTACTAAGGACACAAGCCATCAGACACTTCCTTCTCTGCTTCCTCTGTGTAAACTGATTAAGGCAGACCTTTCTTCTTTGCATGCTGTGTTTGATTCTTGTGGCCCTTGAGAAAAAGAGTCATCCTCTTTGTTTTATAGAACTGTATGTACCTGCTGTCTGTAACATAATGTTTTAAGGAGTGGAGGAACTAACCTGGATAATTAGCATACATCAACATAATTAGCATATATTAACATAATTAATTAGCATACATACTTGTGTCACTATATATTTGTGGCAAGAACATGCAACACCCAGTTCCTGAGCATTTTCCAAGAACACATTGCAGGGTTGGGGTACAGGTCCACAGCAGAGCATCTGCTTAGCAGGGTCCCAGCTCTAGACTCGATCCCCAGAACTGTGAACAGAAGCCATGCTGGCCAGATAAGGAGATAGTTAAAGAAAAGTTCCTTCTAGTCCCACAGAGGAAATCTCTATAGGGGGTGGGGGAGACCTGACATTCCCAGTTAGTCTGTGTCAATCACCTAGCCAAGGACCACCCCTCAGGAAGGGGGCATCATGCCTAGGAAGCTAGGCTCACCATAAGTCATGCTGAAGAGAAGGGTGGGGTCCTTCCCAGAATGCCACTCCAGCTACCATGCAGCTTTGTAAGTGTGTTTTCTGAATTATTCAAAAGAGCATAACCTCCCTTCCCCCTCTCTAGCTCATTCCTAAGGATGCTGTCCCAGTACTTCCGGCTTCCTTAGCACTGTGGGCTGCTGTGGAATAATCCTTCTGTACACTGTGAATATGTATTATTCTCCTCATTGATTAATAAATAGTTGACAGGCTAGTAGCCAGGCAGGAAGTTTGGCAGGAAAACCAAACGGAGGATGATGGGAAGAAAGAAGGTGGAGTCAGAGGAGTCTCCAGCCAGATGCAGAGGGAGCAGGAGATGAACATGCGGTGCTAATAAAGTTACTGCCACATGGCAGAGCACAAATAAGGAATGTGGGTTAACTTAAAGTGTAAGAGCTAGTTAGTAATAAGCCTGAGCTATCAGCCAAGCATTTATAATTAATATAAGCTTCTGTGCAGTAATTTAGGAAGCAGCTGTCAGATATTTGGGAGCAGGTGGCAAGAACAAGAAAACTCCGCCTCCAGTGGGCTTTCTTACTTCTTTTTGAATGTCTCCCTCACTGCCTTGTGGCTGCTTGTCCACCACATGTCTACCCTCTTCCCTAACCAGTGTGGTTTCTTTCTTTCTCTTCTCAAGTCTCCTCTTCTCTGAAAATGCTGACTTACAGCTTACATGCTCAAAGGAGGACATTCTGCTAAACTCCAGTAAAACTCTTCAATGTCAGCTGGCTTCCATTCTTAGATTTTTAAAGTTTTTAAAAACTGTTTTTTTTTTTCTTACGCATGTGGGTGTTTTGCCTGGATCGATTTCTATGTCTCACTTCTTATCTGGTACCCACAGGAGTGGAAGAGGGTGTCAGATCCCTGAGAATTGGAGTGACAGACAGTTGTGAGCCACCATATGTAGCTGGGAGTCAAACCTGAATCTTCTGCAAGAGCGCCTAGTGCTCTTAATCACCAAGCCATGTCTCCTCCCCCCGATTAGATTCTTTTATTCAGGAGACTAAAAGCCCCAAGAGGGGCTCTATTTCCCCTGTGCCATCTGGTGAGCACAGAAAGACTCCCAAAATGCTAGCTATAATAATTGGATGCATCATACATATTCCTTGCCACTGTCCTCCAGCTATCATGCACAGCAGTTCAGCCCATATATTTACCATAGCAAGAGTTCCATGAACTCTATGATATTCTCTGAGTGATATATAACTCTGTGCTATCACTACACTTTGATTTTATAATAAGAAATCAGACTTCAGTGGTGACCACCCAGCAGAATCTGTCATCCATCTCCGATTTCTAATACAGCTGTTGTCCATCAGGTGGGGCTCAAAAGCCACCAAGTGCAGCAACCCACTGGAGAAGCCAGTCTGATTTAGGGGTTAAATCCCCTTGGTTTTCTAAAAAAGGATTAACAAGCAGTAGAATGGGACATGGCTCACGTGGGTCCTGTCTTTGGTGTTTCCACCACCCACAGGTGACTGACAGTTCACAAGGGGTGGATGTGGATACAGAGGTTGCTGCACCTGGAAGGTGAATTTCTTAAAGCACAGTGAAAGTAAAGGAAAAGGCACCAAAGGATGAAGAACCGCCAACGGTATTTACGAGGGAATAAAGCTTCAGCCTCCGCAAAATTCCAGCCGGCCAGATCGCTAGACGGCGGATTTTAATCGAAATGCGGCCAGCTGCCTGCATTTAAAGTTAATTGTCAAGTTCTTCTTCTCAGCCAATCACTGTGCTCCTGAGCTGGCACTGTGGCAACAGCAACAAAGATGCAGAACTCTCCTCCTGACTCACGTGGCTGGGGTGGGATGAAGGGGTGGGAAGGGGTGGGAGCCAGTTCCAGATCTGGTCAGTCTTGGTGTGAAAGACTTTACTGGCTTTATAACGCTAAACTACGTCTATGCCTGGAAATTTGTCTTCACCCTCCAGAAGCAATTACAGGGTGCAGCTCCAAACCCACAAGCCTCCATTTCCCCTTTCCTGCCGGCGATGTGGAGTGTAGCATCCTCACGAGGTAATGTCTTGGTTGGGCGCTATGGGCACAGTCAGAGAAGCCACTTTTCTCAGTAGCTCCCTCTTCTCCCCAACCAGTGCTCCGAGTCAGGGTACACAGTTTAGAGAAGTTTCTCTTTTGTCTCAGATTGCTAAGAGCTCCAAGCATTCCATCAAGTCCTAGCCTCCATCCCACCCAGAGGGATGGATTCCTCAGACTGGTTTCTGGACTGGAAGGCAAGCCAAGCAGCTGAGCTGGCATAAAAGGAAATGTCTAGAAAGAAAACATTATCTACCCCCACTTCTGTCTCCCCCTCCCTATAAATGGGCGCTAATATGGAACCTTTCCTGACATTGTCTAAAAGAGCAGCGATCTCTGGAGTCACCTGAGGTGTGAGGAGGGGGGTGGGGTACAGAATGCAGCCTTGCTCAGTCAACATGACCTTGAACCTGACTTTGAGATCTGCCAAGGCAAAGGCAGTGTCACTTATTAGCCACGGTGCTTAGCAACGAGTTTCTGTCCCTTGCTAGTCCTTTACATATAGATGGCAGTTAATATTCAAACAAGTGTAAGCAAACCCACAGGTTGATTGAATTAAATCTTCTCCAGCTCGATTTACATTGGAAGCGGAAGGGAACCGAGAGCTACAGGCTGCAGCTATTTGGAATTGGGCGTAACTGCACCGAGCTCACAAATTCTCTATTGCTGAGTGCCCAGCTGGCCGAAACTAACTGTAATTTCAAAATATTAACAGATGTGAGTTGGGGAGCTGGCAAGTTCATTAAAGTCTTTGATAACCAAGAGGGAAAATTATAAACAGGAGAATAGAAAACTTAGGTTAATGACCTTAAAATCTCATGGAGAGTCACCATGCCACTGTGTGCCAACCTAGTTTACAAAACTCCAATCATTCAGCCAGTCAGTGCTCCTTCTGTTTCGTGGCAGAAGTCGACTCTCTTTAAGACACAGCCCCATCGCTGCAGCTACACCCTGTTCTTATTCTTCACGACCGGTGCACCATCCTGCACCTCCAACCTGCTCACCACGCTTTTGCACAGGAGTAAAGCCAACCCAAATCCGGCAAACACACGCTTCAATTTTCTTAACTGTACCTTTCCATGCTGTTCCCATCACCTGGGGTCTCGGAGAGGCGAAGGAAAAGCAGCAAAGTAGCAGGCATGGTGTCACTGCGGGGTCGGCCTCCCCCAGCTCACGGCACCGTCTCCACCACTTGCCAGGTGTTTCTCAAGCACAAGAAACAAAATTAGACCTAAGAGAAGCACCCTGGCTGGAGTAAGGGAGCAAAGATCGGAGGGATCCGAAAGCAGCGACTTCACGCAGGCTTTGAATGATTTCTGGAGGGGATTTTGGCTTGGTGGATGTCGATGACAGATACACAGCAAAGGCAATGGCCCAGTCCTCTGGGTTCTGCAAGGCTCTGCTATCCCAGCAGCCCCCAGTGGCAGCCTTCTCCTCCACAGAGCCACTTAACTCAGGTTCTCAGCTTCTCCCCATCACTGCATGGCCTAGGATCCTTCATCCTCTGCTTACTCCACAGCCCCTGCTAGATTTCTCACAGCTGCCGGTTCCCAGCATCCCACCCAGAATGCCTTCTCCTTACCTCTGTCCCTGAGTCAAAGCTGGAGCAGCCCCTCTGTCCATTCCCTCTGTCCAGCTCCTCATGGAGCTGCCTATGGGCAGACGAAGGGCTAGTGCTGTCTAACTGACACTGCCTTTCCCGGTGGAGAGAAGGGGACACTGACATCAATTTAGGGGCTGCTTTTAGATGAATGTGGCTGTCAGGGGTTTTCTTCACTGCTGCTTCTTAGCGGCATTCAAAGCAGTCATTGGTTCAGAGTGGCATGCTTGTCAGAGGCCTGGGCTGCTGCCGTCTGGTATCCACGTGGTTTAATCAGTGTGCTCTGTTGTGATTGAAAGGTTATTGTACAGGGTGTTGTTATTCAGAAATCTCGGAAACCTTTGAAGGGTGGCTGAGGGAAGTTCCTCAGGCCCCTAGGGTCATGTCCTCAGGAAGTAATTCTTGAGCAAGGACTGTTTTAAAAACTTGAGTTAGGCCCCACTCCACCACTCTCTTCTGGTCTGAAACATAATTACTTGTTGGTTGTAGCCACAATGCCCATCTACCGTGAGGTGAGGCAAGGCAGTCCAAGGGCAAGCCACAAAGTTCTGCCCTCTAAACTGCAAGGTAAATGGATAATTTCTCTTTGAACATCAGCAGTATTTCATGATAATGACAGAAAGTTAACTACAGACTTCCCTGTGCTGTGCGTGGTGTGCTCTCTGCAGCCTAGGCCAGCCTGGAAAAGACGGAGAACTGAGCCGTGTCTGCTGACTCAGTCCCTGCACCACGTACAGCTCTCCCAGAACGGGGTGTAGGAGGACATTGTGCATCTGCTCCAGTGATTATCCAGGGACTTGGAATCCGGGGATCTCAGCTTGTAATGAGAGAAGCTTGCTAATCTTCCAGAAGCCCTGGGTTCCAGAAGTTCTAGAAAGACACCAGCCTGGCTGTCTTCCTTGGGTTGTGTGTTTGGCCTATAACTTAGGCCAGGTTTGGCAAGCAGCTCAGCCTTTCCTGGAATCTTGTCTTTATCTAGAAGCCAGCAGGACTCCTGGCAGGCTCACAGTACGCACTGGGCAGAGCAAATGAAACTGCCCAAGTTTGTCAACAATCGCAGGCTGCCTGAGCTGGGCAGAGGGAGCTGCTGGCTCAGCGGAATGGGTGTGAGAGACTGAGGAAGCCTTCCTTCTTGCAAGCTGAGCCCCGGGAGGGCTGAGATGAACTAGACCTGACAAGCGCTCGGGTCGTGTCTGGACTTGCACAGATGGAATTTTAAGCACATAAGACACCGCCGTGCTGGTGCCAGGAAGCTAGCTTTCAAAGAGAGTTCTGCGGGTCCTGTAAAAACAGCAAGAACCCATGTCCTGGCAACGTAATGTCCACTGCTTCTGACAGACAGGGAGATGAGGCTCCTTAAAAACAGTATGGAAGCTTCATGCTGACACAGGTGCATAAAAACTAGGAGTAAGGATTAATGAGCTCTGAGTGCATGTGTGTGCACGTACATGTGTGGATGTGTGTGCGTATACATAAGTGTGCAAGTGTGTGTTCGTTCATGTGTATGAGTATGTATGTGTATATGTTCACCTGTTTGTGAAAACTGTAAGCCAACACCAGTCCTCAGTCATTCTCCACCATATATGTGTGTGTATGTGTGTGTATACATACATATTTAAGATTTGTTTTCTTTTTAATTATGAGAAGGGGCAGCTCTAGGTAACATGACTGCAATGCCTGAAGAGTCCAGAAGAGAGCATTAGATCCTCTGGAGTTGTAGCAGAGTGTGAGCTGCAATTTGAAGCTGGGAACTGAACCTGGATCCTCTGTGAGTAACCAGAGACTGCTTGTTCATTTCCTGGCTGCCCAGACCCGAATAATCACACAGAAACTATGTTAATTACAACACTCTTTGGCCAATGTCTCAGACATATTTCTAGCTAGCTCCTACATCTTAAATTAACCCATTTCTATCCATCTATGGATCACCGTGAGGCTGTGACCTACTGGTAAGGTTCGTCAACATGTCCTTCCCCTTCAGCAGCTACGTGGCGTCTCTTTGACTCCGCCTACTCTTTCTATTTCTATTCTGATTTCCCGCCTGGCTTTACTCTGCTAAGCCATTGGCCAAAACGGCTTCTTTATTAACCAATGGTAATAAAGCATATTCACAGCATACAGAGGGTTGTCCCACACCATCTGTGAGAGCAGCCAGTGCTCTAACTGCTGAGTCCTGAGCCTTATTTTTCCAGACAAGGTTTCTCACTGAATCTGTAACTCACCAGTTGGGCTTTCCGGCTGGCCACTGAGCCCCAGGAGCAGCCTGCCTCAGTATCCCAGGCATGTGCCTCTGCCACCTTTCACATGCTGCTGTCTCATGAGGCAGTCATGAGTTCTTCAGTGGCACTGGTGACTGGCACATGACTCTTACCGCCCACCTATATGCAAGCCATTAAAGGCGGTGGGCCACAGAAGCACAGACATGCTTGGAATATTCTATGACTCTGTTCTTTCACCTACTTCTTTGCATACCAGAGGCAAACAGGATGTTTTTTTTCTAGAAGGAGGAAGTGGAGTGAAAGCTTTGTTCTCTTGTCGTTTGTGTTATGACAAATCTTGATTGCATACAGTATACGAGAGGGATTTTTATGTCATTTGTTATATTCCCCAAAACTTGAAAGCTGAAGGAGAAACCCTCTTGCTTCCCTCCTGGTGCTAGCTCACTTTCCCCTGTGGGGGTGACTAGAGGCTTCTCTGAATGGTTCTCAGCATAGACAGCGGAAGAGAAGATGTCCATGGTAACCATGGTAACAGGGACCACTGGAGAATGACTGCAGTCAGTGCTTGACTAACACATTTCATGGCTTTGAAAACATGTCTTGAAATAGTTCATAAGCCTGCTTGAGGAATTCCAAGTTAGTGAGCATGCCAGGGTGTGATGGTTAATATTGCTTATCTACTGGACAGAATCAACAACCAATTAAGAGCTGGGCCTCTTAGCATGTCTGTGGGACATTATCTTGACTGCATTAATTGAGGTAGAAAGGCTTGCCCACTGTGGGCAGCATCATTCCCTGGCTGGGATTCTGGACTCTTCATCCCCATCTGGTACCTGATTGTGGATATTCCTGCCATTATGGATTGTAAACCCTTCCCCTTACATTGATCCTGTCAGAGTATTTTGTACCACAGCACTAGCAGAGGAAAGTAAAACACAGGCCAACTAAGAGTCTCAGCCCAAGGAGAACCTTTGAGAGGGTTAGGCAATTGATTAGCATCCTGACGGTTCTTCCCCATGGAGTCTTCTGGATCAGGTGTGGGATGATGAGGACGGTACCCCTGACGCTGATGTCCTGTCATGAAGAAACTGTTCCATGAAGGAGGCTACCGGTGATACATGGTCTCCATCATAGACCCTACAGTATGACAGAGAATTAATTAAAATCAATTTATAAAAGAAACCAGACGGGAAACCTCTCCCCACCAAGGCTAACATATAACAGAGCATGTCCTAAAACTAGTGTGCTCTGTGCAAATGAGCCAAAATCTGGGGGAGCTGGGATAGAAAAGCCTCAATCATTTGCATAGTGTTTGCCATTGATCCTCTGGCATTCCTCACAGCTCTGGGCACTTCCCCACCCTTGGAAGTGCCCCCCACACACACACACACTTAATAAGCTGTCTTTCCTACCACTATTCATGTGTTTCTCTTTTCGTCATTGTTTTGGAACACAGGAACCTGGAATCACCATGAGCTCCTTGGGACTCAGATCCCCAGTTATACCAACAGGGGTGTACCAGGCTCTTGCTCTCCTCCACTAGACCCTGCTGAATCTCTTCTCCTTGTATTAAAAGTTGTGAATATGCAGAACACCAAACCCATGCTTGTTGGCAAGTGCACAGCTTAAGCTAAACCCAAACTCAGAGTTTGACCCTGCTTTTACCCTGGCTCAGTCGCTCTGGCTCTGTTTTGTCCCCTACACACAGGGTGGCTAAGATCCGCTCCTTGGACTCAGCCTAAGCAATAAGTGCAGCACTGGCTTGCTCCCCCACACAGATGGGAGAGGACGCATGGGTTGTTCTGTCAGACCAATGGCTCTTCAATTAACCACTCACCAACTGCTGCCCTACTTTAAATGGAACAATGCCATCCACCCACACCATCAACCTTCTGAGGGCAAGCTCGAACTGTAGCAGAGCTCCTGAGCTGAGAAACAGTGCCTGGTTCCTTTTCCAAACTTAAAAAAAATAATAATAAAGAAAAGAAAAAGAAATTACAGGCTTTCTTCCCCTCCCACACCCCACAGACTGCACAATGCAGCTTCTCTCGGCTGTATTGGTTGTATTGCCTCCCCCTTCCCTGCCTCTGCCCAGGTCTTTGTTTGAGATGGTTCCCATTTTCCCTAAATTGTAGCATGTGATACACTGGCAGCAAGAGTACAGTCCTTTGTGAGTGCTAATTGCCCAGAACAATCTAAGGACCATAAATTACATGAAAAAGTGATCACCTGAACAGGCCTAAACCCTGGTCCTGTGGGAGGATGTATGTGTGGACTTCCCTCCAGGGTTCCCTCTCATCCTCCTGCACATTAACAATGCAGTCACACAGAGGCTCTGGCTGCATGGGCAAGCATGCCCGGAAATGTCAGCATGGTAGGTCTTCTATTTTAGGGGGAGGGAGGATTGAGACAGGGTTTCTCTATGTAGCGCTAGGTGTTCTGGAACTCACTTTGTAGACCAGGCTGGCCTTGAACTCACAGAGATCTGTCTGCCTCTGCCTCCTGAGTGCTGGGATTAAAGGTGGGAGTCACCACGCCAAGCTGGAAAGCCATCTTTATCTACACCGTGAGGTCCTTCTAAATCTCGATTACAGCATTGCCTAGTTACAGTTACCAGATTTCCTCCTGGTATCTGGCCAGGCATAGCTTCTCACTCACCTTTGTATCCCTCTCCCCTGCACAGGATCTGATGCAGAGCGAGCATGCCAACCGTGGCTGCACCGGGTGAGCCACAGGCCACGGNCTGGAACTCACTTTGTAGACCAGGCTGGCCTTGAACTCACAGAGATCTGTCTGCCTCTGCCTCCTGAGTGCTGGGATTAAAGGTGGGAGTCACCACGCCAAGCTGGAAAGCCATCTTTATCTACACCGTGAGGTCCTTCTAAATCTCGATTACAGCATTGCCTAGTTACAGTTACCAGATTTCCTCCTGGTATCTGGCCAGGCATAGCTTCTCACTCACCTTTGTATCCCTCTCCCCTGCACAGGATCTGATGCAGAGCGAGCATGCCAACCGTGGCTGCACCGGGTGAGCCACAGGCCACGG
>LOEQ01000643.1:72941-87402 GCA_001685075.1 Bramus lutescens | reverse complement strand
GGGGTGTTGAGCACGGTTGACAGCGAGGGCAGCTGCGAGTGGCCAGACTGAGAAGCTGAGTTTGTGTTCTCACTTTTAAAACAGGAAATGTCGTGAGAAGAAAGGAAAAGGAAGGGGAAGAGGCGGATGGTCACCAATACAGGAGAACCACATTCTGAGAAGACGTTGTCTTTGCGGTGTGATGGTCAAAAGGAATAACTGTTCTGCGACCTCTTTGGAATGTCAGAATTGCTGCATCTCTGGGAGAATGGAGGCTGGGGCATCCCCTGTCATCATGCTGAATGCTTTGAGTTCCCAGCATGGATTCCTCATGTTTGAGCACCATTCACCAGTGGACCACCTGTCTCCATCATCCCAGCACTGAGATTACAAACACTCGCCACCACTGCAGACATTTTTAAACATGTTCCGAGAACTGAACTCAGATCCTTAAGCCTGCAGAACAAGCACGCTAGTGGCTGAGCTATCCCCACAGCCACAGTTCTGCAAACGTTTCCAAATACTTTCTCTAAACCACTTCCAAGGGCTTCTTTATTGTTGCTATCACAGGCATGAGTGTCTCAGCACATATTTTCTGTGTCAGGTGTCCTGGGGCTGGAGTTATAGAGAGTTGTGAGCTGTCATATGGATGCTGGGAATGGAACCCCAGGTTCTCTGCAAAAGCAGCAAGTGTTTGTAACCACAGATCCATCTCTCTAGTCTCAAATGCAAATGGCCGTGGAGGTCAGAGGCTATTACAGTGGGCTTTCTTGGGTTTAATGGTCACCCTGGTTTCATCATCCAAATATATGTCTCCCAGAGACTTAGAAGGGTTACTGCCTGAAGCCTTGGGGAGTCCTCATGGCAGGGTTAAAGAGACAGGGACACCACCCCAGTAAGACTAGGTAGAAATGGAGCCAGCGTGAACTGTTCATGAATGGCCCAGTGGGAATGGACTTGGTTTGGAACAGTTAACACTTTCCTTTTTTTCGGTTTCTACCCTCTAATTGGGAGTGTGATGCCTAACCTACTACCACATGTCAGAAACAGGAATTCCTCTAATTTTGAGAGTTTGTAGCTAGAAAGGGATTTCACCGTAGCAATGAGCTCTGCCTAGAGTCTCACCAACATCTAATTTAGATGAGACTCGGAATTCCAAACTTTTAAACTTTCTAAGTGTCCAAGAATGGACACAGGAACTAACTAGGACTTTTGAAGCCATTGGGATAGATGCAATGCATTCAGCCTTCAAGTACATGAATTTGGTGGCGCTAAGAAGAGAATGTCATAGACTGAATACCCCCACTCCTTATAATTTGTGTGTTGGAGACTCAGCCTCCCCTATGATAGTGTCAGGAAGGGGTGAGTATATTTAAAAGGAGTCTGAGAACCCCCATGACAGCATATGTGTCTATACTGATTATTCTCATCTCAGCTTCTGTAACAAATGCTTAGCCAAGCAACAGATGGGGGAGGGGATTATTTTGACTCTTTGACTCAGAGTTGAAGAGAATATGACTCCATTGTGGCATGTTATGCCCAAGTTTCTGTCCCCAAATGAATTCATGGAGCCGGATTTCCAATGCAAATTACACGAGGGTTTTTAATATTTAAACTCAAGTTTGGACCAACACCTTTTCAGCACCTAGCATGGTGAGTGCAGAAAGTGTGGCAGGGAGTCCTGGGAGGGCAGAACTGTTGAAGCAGAAATGCCGTAATCAGGGGGGCTCATGTCCTGTCGTCTTGGGATTGGGTAAGGTAGTTTGTGAAACCACTGGTCAGTTTTTGGGTGCAAAAAACTAACAAAGAGCCATAAATTACTGACTAGGTATCTTCAAGGACCAGACACCTACTAGGAACAACTGGACCTTGTTAAATTTTATGATCCTGCTCCTTAGCTCCTTAATGGGCTATTTTTAGGGTATCTTTTCAAATTTCTGCTATTGTTATACATTTCTGGAGCTGAGATCTATTTATTATATGGCTTAAGTTGAAGCCCCTGCTTTAAAATGGAGTTTGCAAAGTCAGGTCCTCACAGGCAGCAAAGCACTGGCAGGTAGGGTGTCTCCACCCCTGGCAGAGGGGGGTTGCAGTGTGACTTATTGCATTCTGGTAGATCAGGAAGCAGACAGCAGGGGACTCAGCAGAACCAGAAGTCCATATCAATGTCAAGGCCTGACCTCGGAAATCCACTCCTGCCACGGAGGCCATGATCCCTAAGGTCCTATAATCTGCTAAAGAGCATCATCAGCTGGGGATAGAGAGTGCAGACACATGAGTGTTGGGGGAGGAGACCGCTTGTTTTGTTCCCAGCTGCCCAGCTAGACTAGATCCGAAATAATCACTCAGAAACTGTATTAATTAAAACATTGCTTGGCCCATTAGCTCTAGCTTCTTATTGGCTAACTCTTACTTATTAATTTAACCCATTTCCATTAATCTGTATATTGCCATGTGGCTGCGGCTTACCGGGTAAAATTCCCAGTGTCTGTCTCCTGCGGCTCCATGGCTTCTCTCTGACTCCGCCTCCTTTCTCCCAGCATTCAACCTAGCTTTCCCTGCCTACCTAAGTTCTGCCTTGCTACAGGTCCAAAGCAGTTTCTTTATTCCTTAATGGTAATCACAGCACACAGAGGGGACCCCCACATCACATGAGCCTGTGGCAGTCTTTACAAGAAGAAGAGATAAGGCAAGGGCAGAAAGGGAGCCATCTGTGAGCTGTAGGGAAAGCCCTCACTGGGTAGCCAGTTCTTCAAGCAGCTAGACTGTGAACTTCTGAAACTCTAGGACGAAGACTAATAAATATCTGCTGTTATTCTGCTCATTTGATGTTTGTTACCGGTGCCTGGGCTGAATATGACCTATAGACAGAAACACAGAAAAATCTCTACCCGCTACCAGGGTGGTGGTAAGCCACCTAAGCAATTTTCTTCCCATCCATAAATGGAGACTGCTCATTCATTTTTCAGCTGCCCAGACCCAAATAATCACACAGAAACTATATTAATTATAACACTATTTGGCCAATAGCTCAAGCATATTCCTAGTTAGCTCTTACATCTTAAATTAACCCATTTCTATTTATCTATGTATCACCATGAGGCTGTGGCCTACTGGTGAAGTTTTGGCATCTTTTTCCTTTGGCAGCTACATGGCCTCTCCCTGACTCCACCTACTGTCTCTCTATATCTCTTCCAGTCTGGCTATATTCTACCCTGCCATAGGCCAAAGCAGATTCTTTATTAGCCATTGGTAATAAAACATATTCATAGCATACAGAGGGGAATCTCACATCACCATCTGAGGGTTCCATGACCTCAAGCCCAGGAACATGAGCCTGGGCTTCGTTTGTGAGATTCAAATTAGCTCAACTTTAAGAGACAATGCTATTTGCATTTTCAGAATGGATTATTATTTGCTTTGTTAAGGCTTAAGGGTACTTTCTCTTTTGTGGAATTGGAGGAAAAAGTCTCTTTTACAAATTCATTGGGGCTTCAGGGCATCTGCTGTTGTTGAAAGACACTTCAGTCAATTCTCAATGGTGGCTTATTTAAATAACCAAGAATTAAAAGGAAAAATGAATGCTTTGGGTTTCGTGAAAAGTTGGAGTTGAAAAAAAGGCAAACCAACTCATTTCTCCGTCCCCACCAATCTGCCAGAGCCACAAAACTACTGGACAGTCATGGGCATTATTCTGATTTCCTCAAGGCAGAAACTGCAGTATGATGAGCTGAACCACTTCCCCTGTGCATGGTCAGGGAAGAGATGCACATCCATTTTCTCCAAGAATTTGCAAGAAAGTCCAAAAGCATTGTAGCAAGGAGTACTCTTCCCCTGTCTCTACAGGAAATGTCACTAACGCTAAGTAAGCAAGACTTCTGTCACTTTGTGTCTCAAGTTCCAGGGCTCTTCTCTAACAATGTCTGACACCTGTCAGCTTACCAGACAAACCATCAGGGTAACAGACAGCCCAGGCGTGTCAGGAGAGCCTGTCCAGAAGGAAGAAGACTTGTGGAGGAAGCAAAGAGAGCTCGGCGCCTCAGAAGCAAGCGTTCTTCACGTAGGAGACAACATGGAAGTATCTGGGGCAGTTTCATAGCCATCGAATACACCAACTCCTTTAAAATGCTCGCTGAGGACTGGCAGGATAGCTTGCTGGGTGGGAGAGTTTGCTGTACAAGCAAGAGGATCTGAGTTCAAATCCCCAGCACTCAAACCTGGGTTTGACCTTGCACCTTGTAACCCCAGCACTGAGATGGGGAGAGACAGGAAGATGGCTGGGGCTCCTCTCTGATGTCTGGTAGAATTTGGAAGTAGACCGGATGGATCCTCAGTTTTCCTTTCTTGGGAGCCTCTTTTCCTGCTCCAGTCACACTGCTTGTTAAGATGTTTATTTCCCAAGAAGCCTGCATGGGTCTGACCTAGGCCCTCTGCACATAAGTTAGAGTTGTGTAGCTTGGTCTTCTTATGGGATTCCTAACAGTGGGAGCAGGGGCCATCTCTGACTCTGTTGCCTGCTTTTGGGACCCTTTCCTCATCCTGGATTGCCTCATCCAGCCTTAATAAAAGAGGAGGTGCCTAGTGTCACTGTAACCTGATATACCATGACTGGTTGATATCCACGGGAGGCCTGCCCTCTTCTGAAGAGAAACAGAGCAGGAAATAGGGGCAGAGACAGAGAGGGGAGATAGGGAAGGGATTGGGAGGAGAGGAAGGAGGGCAAACTGCAGTAGAGAAGAAAAAACAAAAAATAATAATCAAAAAGTTGTTTATTTCCTTTTTGATTTAATTTTGATAGATAATATATGTCTAATGGTTTACTCGTTTCTTCTAGATTGTTTTTTCTATTTTGGAAGATAAGTTTTTTAAAGTAATCCTTAATGATTCTCTAGATTTCATTGGTATATGTTATAATAGCCATATTTTTTAAATACTTGCTTATTTTTACTTTATGTGTACGGGTATGAATATTTTGCCCGCATGTACATCTGTGCACATACATGCAGGCCAGAAGAGGGCATCCTGTTCCCTGGATCTGGAATTACAGTTGTGTGCGGCACCATATGGGTTCTGGGAACTAAACCCAAGTCTTCTGCTAAAGCAGTAAATGCTCTTCACTATTGAGACTCTCTCTGGCCCCTATAATTGTTGCATTTTCTTTTTGTAACAAAAGATTGTAGCAAATGGATTGTTCTCTTTCTTAATATGCGCCAGCTTTTCTTACCTCCTCTGGCTAATTTTAGCTTAAAGTTTCTGTGGTGAGATAGTAAAACAGGTGCACTGGTTTTGCTTTTAGCATCTGTTTACTCGACGATTGAAATCATCATTTCACTTGACATCTGTGAATGTCTCTGGCAGGGAGGTGTGCTTCCTGGAGACAACACATAGGAGGGTCTGTCTTATAACTCTGTCACTGTAATTCTGGGCTTTTGAGATTTAGGGCCTTTTACAGTTAGGGTCATTTAGAAAGATTTGTAGAGCCCCAAAACTTTAGTGGTTGTTTTTATAGCGGGTTGAGCTGCTCCTTCTTCTCTTTCTTCCTTGTTTGTATTAAAGTTTTTGCTGGTTCCTGTGAGGCATAATGGAGGCTTTCCTAATTCTTCATTTCTCATTGCTTTCTCTCATGAAATTTAATCTTCCATGTTTTCTCGTGACTGGGTTACCTCGGGCTTCTGGTACCAGTTTTATGACTTCTTGCCCCCTATTATTGGTGGCTTTGAAAAACTAATTTTTTTTGGAAAGGTCACAACACTTCAGGTGGGAAGAGAGGCCCATCCTCGTTGTCCACCCATCTTAACCAGGAGACACGTGCCTCAATCTCCTTACACACAAACGAAAAGTGCTCTTAACGCCCACAATTCAAGATATAAATTATAAATAACCAGCAAATGTGAAGTCCAAGGCATGCTGGCAAATATGCTCTTAGTATTCTGTCTCCTTTAACTCTATGAAGTAACTGATGGTAATTGGGGGGGTTGCTTTGTCCACATGCTCAGCCCATTGTCTCCATAAAGAGCAACAATGGAATTAAACAGCAATCCTTCGCTGTTACTCTTCAATGTCCTAGCTTTTGGATTTCAATACCATCTGCAAGGAGCAGAAGATGCATTTAACTTGAATTCCTAACACTTGCCAGAGCTAGGGATAGTTTTGATTATCTATTAATTTAATGCTTAGGATGCTTCATTAGAAACTGCCTCCCATCCTCTCAGAACCAAGCAATGAGCGGATCCAAAGGGGGAAAAGGAATCTAATCTTAACCTCTTGCGTTTTCGACTTTTAGGTTCAGTACTGGCCTCTAGCCGCTCGACTGCTCTGTACCCGCTCCTATTCCCGGTGCTCGAGAAACAGCAACTAAAAACAAGCTCCCCTTTTGTTGCTGTCTACAGAAATCGATAAGAATGCAATTTGAACAAGGCATGATTTTAATCAGTGCTGCCTCGAATATAGTGTCAGGGAAACACTGGGGTCAAAGAGTTGGAGTCGGCCAGAGCCACACCAGGAGCCTGTGCTCTCGANAGACACAGATTTCAACGGCTAGGAGAACAATGTAGCTATGATTGGGGGCATTCTCTTTCTGCTTCCGCTGGCTCACCTGGGAAAGAAAAGTTACTTAAACAATGTCAAGGGCATTTCCCCTGAAAGAGAGAGGAAACCTGTAAGCCAGCCACTCACCAGAGTGTGGGAGACTGGTTGGACTCAGAACTTGTTTCTGTCTGGGCATGGCATAAAAAAAGCCTCTGCTGTGCACTGTGTTTGTCCTCAGTGTTTGAAATTTACCCGGTGACCAGGCCCAGTGTAGGCAGCTGCGGAGGAGCAGGGAAAGCCAGGCTTGGCCCAGGTGATGCAGGGGAATGGTCTTAGAGTCACTTTAGGCAAACCAGATGCAAGAAAGTGACTGGTTCCAAAAGCAGGAATGGGGACAAGGGATCAGGCTGGCTCACAGTTCTCTTAGCCAGTTCTTGCCAAGCCCTCTGTGCTTGACTGGGGGCACAGGCAGAAGCGGCTGACCCTGCCTTCAGGGTTGTTACTGTGAAATCAGAGCGTCTACAAGCTGGGTGTCGTATGCAGTGATAGGTTTCTTCTTATTGTTGCTGTTGTTACTTTTATTTGTTCGATCGTTTTTATTTATTCAGTGTGTAGGAGTAAGGGGAGGCCAGAGGACAGCTTTGGGGAATTGGTTCTTTCTGTCCCCTGTGGGCTTCTAGGATAAAATCCAAGTCATGCCTCGTTATAAGCACACGTATCTGCTGAGCCATCTTGCCGCCCCCTCATCTGTTCTTAATGTTAGGGAACGGGAGCAAAATTATAGGCATCCACAGAAAGAAAACCAGCTTGCCCAGTCAAGTGGCCTGCAGAATGTCATCCACAAGTGACAGAAACGGGGGAGATCAATTAAGTTGCTGCAGCGGGCCAGACCAAAGATGCAGATAGAGTGTGCTTGGTGTGAGTTTCTGTGAACGTGTTGACGACTGCAAACTAACAAGGGTGAGGCGAGCACAGACTCCTCCCTGTTCCCCCTCCACCGCACCCACCTTCCACCAAGAAGGAACCCGAACAACCACACTTTAGTGTTCTAAGAAATTTTATATCTTTATTTTACCCAGTTCCCACCCAGGATGTGGGCAAAGACAGGGGTGGTTAATAGACAGCACTGCCAAAGAGGAAGGCAATGCTGGATACAAAGTAACTCTGGCGACCTCCAAACAGCACACACTCGCCTCAGGTGCCCTGAATGAAATCTGGGAGAGTGAAAGGAAGTCATGGCCCCAGATTGGTCTGGCCTCCAGGCCACTGAGTGCATTCCTCAGAGACAAGCCCAGTCAAGCGTTCAGCATCCAACCTTGGGCCCCATAACTGAAAATAGGAAGATCTGAAACCAAACGCGGATGAGCCTGCCTTGAGTCGTTAGCTTCCGCTGGCAATGGCTGGAAAGGATTTCAGAGTGATGAAGCTCTGGAAGGGATGAGGGAGGCTTCAGTTTGAGCCTCAACGTTCTATGAAGGAGAGAACCTCAAGTCCGTCTCCTCTTGCTAAATAACACAGAAGCTACAAATCCATCTTTCCCACACGATCCTCAAGAGGGGACTAAGTGGGGAAAACGCAATGAAATGTAAACATTAAAAGATCCAAGTGTCCTAGTTTGCTTTCTGTTGGTGTGAGAGCACGGACCAAAACAACCTAGGGAGGGAGGAAAGGGTTTATTTCAGCTTAACAAGTTACAAGTCCATCATAGAGGGGAGTCAGGGCAGGAACCTGGAGGCAGGAGCTGATGCAGAGACCATGGAGGATGCTGCTTACTGGCTTGTTCACCATGGATTGCTCAGCCTGCTTTCTTATAGAACCTAGGAACACCAGCCCAGGGGTGGCACTATTCACAGGGCATTGGGTCCTCCTGCATCTACTAGTAAATAAGAAAACACCTCACAAGCCACTCTAAGGATTGTAATTCTTCAACTGAGGTTCTTTCTCTCTGCCCTGGTGACTTCACTTTGTGTCAAGCTGACAAAAAATTAACCAGCACATTTGTAACACAGTATTTGACTTTAGAGATCAGAAGGGTGATCAGGAAGCTGGAAATGGATCCAGCTGTACCACGCTTGGGCATATCTCCAGAGGACTCTGCATCCTACCACGGATATTCTTGCTCATCTGTGTTCATTGCTGCTCTATTCATAATAACCAGAAATTGAAGGCAGCCTTGATCAAAGTCCAGACCAAAAAAATTAAAATTAAAATAACCGGAAAAATATAAGTAAAATATAATTGTCCTGCTATGTCTAAATGAATTACTCTGTTCTTGTAGAAATGAACATTTCAAGCTTACTCTGACCTTCATCTAACTTTGATGTTGACTATGGTCTTTGTGGGTTTGCCCTTAAAACCTCTGTATTCCTGAGCTTGGGCAAGAAGAGACTTTGCAGAGATTCAAGCCCACTCTTCTGGCCACCAATGAAAAGGACTCAAAACTTTTAATTGGCTTAATCAGCATGGTTGTCAATAACTATTTGGTTCATATTGGCAGGGTTCATTTCAAGAGGATAACTTTGGGTAGTTGGTTTTCTCTCTCACGTTGTTAAGATAAGGTCTCTTATTCCTACTGCTGTGCTGTGTACTCTAGGCTAGCTCTCTGATTGCTTTTGTGGGAGTGCTGGGATTACTAATGTGGGCTACCACATCTAGCTTCCTGGTTGGGTTCTGGGGATCGGAAGCACGTCTTCAGGATTGCTGGGCTAGAGCTTTGAAACAGTTGAGTCATTTCTCCATCCACACTGACCCATCTCCTCCTCCATCCACACTGACCCATCTCCTCCTCCATCCACACTGACCCGTCTGCTCCTCCATCCACACTGACTCATCTCCTCCTCCATCCACATTGACCCATGACCCATCTCCTCCTCCATCCACACTGACCCGTCTCCTCTTCCATCCACACACTGACTATTGGTGGAGTGTGACCTCAAGCTGGAATGCAACACGCTCTGCTCTCATGGCAGTCTCAAGTTTAAGATCAGTGGCCAACAATGGCTAGAGAAGGCCTGGCTTTGTGGTGGTTTGCAGGTCAGCATCACTCTCTCCAAAGGGTTTTATGACACACACTAGAGAAAAGTGGAGAGCTGCAAGCAAACAGACCAAGTATTTGGAGGTATAGCAACAAGGTTAAAACATAATTCAGGCTCAGTCTCAGGCATCTTCAGAGCCTGTCAAGGAACATAAAAATACAGACAAGACAGGAGCAGTGAAAAACAGGGACAGGTATGGCCAGCAGGGATGTGGAAAAAGCCTTCAAATTCTAGTTATTTTAATAATATATTCTGAGACACACCTACGGACTGCAGTACTCTGGGGATCAAAGCCTGGGACTTCCTGGCTCTGCCAGACCATTAGAACATCGCTTTCTAGGTGTCTTAGTTTCTTTTCATTCGCTGTGACAAAACACTATGATCAAAGCAACTTATAAAAGGGAGAGTCTATTGAGGGTCTACAGTTCACCATCATGGAGGATAGTATATCAGCAAGCAGGCAGGCATGATTCTGGAACAGTAGCCAAGAGCTCACAGTCTTATCCAGAAGCAGGAGGCAAGGAGAGAGCTAGCTAGTAACACTAGAGGCTTCTGAAACCTCAAATCTCACTCTCAGGGGCATGCCTCCTCCAACAGGCCACACCTCCTAATCCTTCCCAAACAGTTGCACCAGTTGGGGACCAAATATTAAAAACATGAGACTACATAGGCAATTCTCATTCATTTCACCAGAGTAGGTCATACAATTATCAATGGAGTTCAACAGTTTTTGTTGAATCCAGTTTGGGGATGAGGATGCAAACAACTTTATTCCTTCACACCCACCTCCATGGGAGAGGCAAAGGCCCAAGACTTCCCCCTACAAGCAAAGGAGCAAAGCGGCAAGGTTTGTAAACACAAATTGTAAACCAGTGTAGGTTCAAGGCCAATAAACCTGCCACAGGTGAGATACCCTGAGGTCTGCAGAGGTGCCAGTGGAAGAGCATTATGTGATTTCCCTTGTGCTGGAAGAGTTAGCAGGGACTTGGGAGACAGGAAGTAGTAGCTGAGCCTTCTCACTTATTTCAAAAAGCATTGTCTTTTCTGGGATTAAAGTTGCAAGCAAACATTTATAGTGTCTCTGCAAACCAACTGGGTCCATCTGTGGATCTTGTTAAAGATGAGGGATGGAGATTTTGAGAAGGATTTCCAATGTTTAGGAGAGAATCCAGACATAAGCTCTGGAAGCGCAAATGCCTGAGAGCACAGCAAAGCCACATGGGACTGGGGGGGGGCAGCTTCTCTATGGGATCTGCCAGAGGCCAGAGCACAGCGAAGCCACGTGGGACTGGGTGGGCACTTCTCTCTCTATGGGATCTGCTGGAGTCCAGAGCACAGCAAAGCCACATGGGACTGGGGGGGGCACTTCTCTCTCTATGGGATCTGCTGGAGTCCAGAGCACAGCAAAGCCACANGGGGGGCAGCTTCTCTATGGGATATGCCAGAGTCCAAAGCACAGCAAAGCCACGTGGGACTGGGGGGGGGCAGCTTCTCTCTCTATGGGATCTGCTGGAGTCCAGACAGCCCTTCTCTTAGCCCTATCACTGTACCATCGCCAACAGCTTGGGTAGCTCATTCCGCGGACTGTATAAATTCCAGAAAGGATGGACCTGTCACAATATTTAAGTGATCCCAGCAATTTCAAGCTGTTCATTAACATGGCTTTTTCCATCTCAGTTTGCTGTGTAAGATCCATAATTAATCTTCCAATAGCTTTCTGTCTATCTATCATCTACCTACCTATATACCTACCCACCTGATGTGGGATTCCCCTCTGTGTGCTGTGAATATGTTTTATAAACATTGGTTAATAAAGAAGCTGCTTTGGGCCTATGGCAGCGCAGAACAGAGCAAAGAGGGAACTCCAAGCAGAGATAGAGGAGTAAAGAAGGTGGAGTCAGGGAGAAGCCATGTAGCTGCCAAAGGAGAAAGGTGCCTGCCCACTGGAACCTTACCAATAAACCACGAGCTGTGTGGTAAAACATAAAATATTAGAAATGGGTTAATTTAAGCTGTAAGAGCCAGCTAGAAATATGCCTAAGCTATTGATCCAACAGTACTGGGATTAATATAATTTCTGTGTGATTATTTTTGGGTCTGGGCAGCCAGGAAAATGAATAAGCAGCCTTCCATTACACGCACCAACCTATGTATTTTCTTATTTATTGAGGCTGGAAAGCTGTGTACTCTTATGCAAAATGGAGAAGCCAGAGGACAGCTTTCAGGAGTTGGTTCTCTCCCGCTGCTTTGTGGGTCCTGGAGATGGTGCTCAGGTGGTCAGACTTCGAGATAAGCACGTTAATCCACCAAAGCCATCTGCCCAGCCAGGTAATTCATCTTAGCTGAGAAGAAAATCTTTACAAAAGAAAGATTCCTGGTACAGCTATTATTCAAGGATCTATAACTCACTGGTGGGAAATACCCTCTGTTCATTCTTATGGTTCTTCAGTTGTAGACAGCCAAATGAGACCAAGTTAACTTATGTTAAATTGAAGTCTATTGGTGTTTATTGACCCACAGGTTGAGAAGCAGGGCTAAAGAAACAGATACCACCGGGAGACTGTTGGTCTCTCTGTCTGTCACGTATTTGCCTTTAGTTAAGTTCAGTGCTGGGAAAGGAGCCAATGAGTGATCTTTTGGTTAAAGCAGGAGAAAATGTCAGTGCATCTCAGTACTGTTCACATCAGCTGAGTTACAGAATACCCTCCCAAGTCCACCAGGAGGAATGGCTAAAGGACGTGAGGCAGGCGCACGGTGTGTCTACTCAGTCACAAAGAAAAGTAAAACTGTGCCGGCTTCAGGATCTGATCCAAACGCATCATATAACCCCAGGAAATTCTCAAAGGATAAAAACAATGATATTTTAGAAATAAAATGTTTTTACAAAATCCATTATTATATATAAAGAGTACACACCAGTTGAAACATCAGCAACGTGTGGGTCCTGCCGCCTGCAGGTCCGTTTCTATGCTGAGCCTCTGTGACTCTACCACTCCCCACTGACAGTGTGGATCCTCAGGGCTCAGCCACATGGTCCCAGTCAAGGCTGTGGGCTCCAGAGTGACACCCACTCTCAGCCAACACCAGGGGAGGAGGGTAGCTGGCTCTGTGGAGACTGTTGAGTAATGAAATTGTCTGTCTTTCTCACAAGATAGGTTGTCATTCTGAGACACATTCTTAAGTACCCGGTGCCAGTGATTCAAAGAAAAGATTTTTACAAGGAAACTGACTTACTTGTCAATGTAGCTTCTAAGTCCTTATTTCTGTTGCTCCAATGTAACAGAACTGTGGGATTCTGCACTGAAGGAGACACCAGTTGCCCTGAAGTTGATGGCTTTCAGGACCAGCAAAACTGGATGGAGAACATGAAAGATGTATGGGATCATAAAAGTCATAAAGGTAAGACTCACAGAACGTGTTAAGAGTCAAAGCATAATGGTTTATGAATAATGAAATATCTTTTAATGTGTAAAATTAAAAACCCATTCTAAATGAGCTGAAATGTCAACAAAATTATACCAATGGAGACTCATATTTCTTTTGTTGTCAAACAGGTAGATCAAGAGAATGAGGAGTCAAAACTCAGGCTTTCTCTTTTATTTTCTTTTTCTTTCTTTTCCTTTCTTTTTAAATTTTTAAGACAGTATTTCTCTGTGTAGCTCTGGTTGTTCTGGAACTCACTCTATAGACCAGGCTGTCCTCAAACTCACAGAGATCCTCCTGCCTCTGTCTCCCTAAATGCTGAGATTAAAGAAGTATACCACCACTGCCCAGTCTCAAAAGGCTTTCAAATGCTTAAAGAATGAAGAACCTTTAAAAGTACCAATAAAGTCTAGTTTTATTTTTTAAATCCTACAGCTGGAGAGAAGGCTTAGTGTTTACCAGCACTTGCTGCTCTTGTAGAGGACCAGGGTTCAGTTCTCAGCACCAACATGGTGGTTCACAACCATCTGTAATTCTAGTTTCAGGGTTATTCTGCCTCTTCTGGCCACCACTGGCACTACACACATATGGTGCACATACATACAGGTAAACACTCTTGCACATTAAATAAAAGTAAATATTTAAAAACAATCCTGATACCGACATGCATCAACACCCACCAAGGATGTTTTCTGTTCTGAACATTTCCTTCCCTCCACCAAAATTTGGTACTCTCCCTCTCCTCCTTGCTAAGAATGTCATCTACACTCTGGGGAACTGAGTGAGGTGTCAAAAAATTCAGGCAAGGGAGGGCTGTGGTAGCAAACATTCTATATCAGATCATAAAAACCCCTGCCAAGATGTCCAGTGTTCTACCTGGCCCCTAATCCTAGATGCATGCAGACTGCCTTGACTCCAGGAGCCAAAACATAAGCCTCATCATTTCTGCCACCTTTGTCTTCCTCCTCCTGAGTTCCCTCACTGTTCTGGGAAACATTTCTGCCTCACTCCCCCCCACCCCGTACTGCCTCCTGCCAGTCCGCCTGTCTGTGTCTTTCCCTCTGCTAGTCTGTTCAAATTCAAACTCCAAGAATATATTTCCTTTACTCTTTGGCTTTCTTTTCCCTCACCCAAGAATTGACCCACCCCAACAAGATGGCCAGGCAAGCCCTGGAAAATGGCGGATTCCATCTGGGGGTGAGGCCAGATAAGGTGAGTCTGTAAATCTCCCCAGATGGTTCTAATTCATGGTAAGCTTAAAAACTTGAGAGCACTTACTCAAGGGGAAGTTCTTCAAAAGAAAAAAAAATCTGGTTAATATTTCATGTTATTTCACAATCATGCACACTATTACATAATCATACACAAACAGCAGACATTAGGCAAGTCCTTGGAAACCAATCTAAACCTAAGTCTCAAAGAGAGATTTGAAGAAAACTGTAAAAATATTACATGCCACAGTAAATACCTATTAATTTGTGGTGGTTGGCACGGGG
>LOEQ01000643.1:34847-46514 GCA_001685075.1 Bramus lutescens | reverse complement strand
GTTTTTTTATTAACCAATGAAAGTAACACATAGACAGATGACCCTCCCACATCAGAACTCCATTTCTCAATTCAGCAGTGCTCAAACTCTGAACCTCTGGAATCCCAATGTGATAACAGCGTAGAAAGGGGACAGAAGTCTGAAACATCTTTATATACCTCAAATCATTTACTTATACCTTTACAAGTTGTATCCATACGTGTTAAATCATTTCCTGAAGGAAGTTACATCTAAGACTTGTTTATCCTTTACTATGAAGCCTGTGAACAAGGCAAACCTGTCTGTACTTTTTAATAAGAAACTTAACTAATGAACTAACTAATAGATTAACTACATGAACTTACTAATGAACTAACCATAAACAAGGTGGTTTGTAGCCTTGGAGAGGGGAAGGAACTGTTAAATTGGCAAAGCTATCACTAGTCACATCAGATCTGAGAAGGATACATTTCACCCGAGTAAGCAGAAGTACAGACTAAGCAGCTTCAGAATCTATTAAAAATGACAGGGACTCACTGGCTACCTAGACAGCTACCTCAGGTCCCTGCATGGTCATTAGGACCAGAGCTCCCAGGACAGCATCAACCTTCAGCTACCAGGCCCAAAAGATCTGGCAGACTTTCCTGTGAGTAGGAACAAGTTTTTTCTGCCCTATGGCCAGCTTTGCCACATTTAAAGCAAGCTCCAGGTGGAGGTTCTTCTGTGCCCATCCATCTTCTTTGGAAGAGATAGGGATGCTGCCAGAAGCTGGCATGTCTCCATCATTAGAAGCTTTTTCATAAAGCATTTTAAATGATATATTCTCAGATCTTTGAAGCATTTGAGAACCATTATCTGTTAAGTATATCTGAACTGGACAAGCATCAGTTGTTTCTAGTCACTTGTTTTAGGCTTAATTTTGAAAACATATGAGAAAATAAATCTGAACATAACAAAACTTTGACCCTTTATAAAGTGGCTGACTCTTAACTTGTACATCATAGAAGACAAGGATTTTATGGCTTATCCCTGTTAAGTTTAGCCTTAAAAAAAAACGCCTGAATTGAAACTCTTTTAATATCAAAATAAGACTTTTACCTCATAAACACAGTCCACAAAGACTGGGAACTTTCCTGGCCCTTTTATAGTGCACCATTATAGAACGTAACAATGGGCATAGTAGAAACTTCCCCAAATCCCAGGACTGGAGAGAAAGAGGTAGACAGAGCAGGCATTCAAGGTCATCCACAGCTACGTAGCAAGATCAGCCTGGACTACATGAGACCCATGTCTCAAAAAGGGGAGGAAGGGAAAGGGAAAGAGGAAGAGGAAGAAGAAAAGGAAAAGGAAGAAAAGCCAGNGTTTTTTTATTAACCAATGAAAGTAACACATAGACAGATGACCCTCCCACATCAGAACTCCATTTCTCAATTCAGCAGTGCTCAAACTCTGAACCTCTGGAATCCCAATGTGATAACAGCGTAGAAAGGGGACAGAAGTCTGAAACATCTTTATATACCTCAAATCATTTACTTATACCTTTACAAGTTGTATCCATACGTGTTAAATCATTTCCTGAAGGAAGTTACATCTAAGACTTGTTTATCCTTTACTATGAAGCCTGTGAACAAGGCAAACCTGTCTGTACTTTTTAATAAGAAACTTAACTAATGAACTAACTAATAGATTAACTACATGAACTTACTAATGAACTAACCATAAACAAGGTGGTTTGTAGCCTTGGAGAGGGGAAGGAACTGTTAAATTGGCAAAGCTATCACTAGTCACATCAGATCTGAGAAGGATACATTTCACCCGAGTAAGCAGAAGTACAGACTAAGCAGCTTCAGAATCTATTAAAAATGACAGGGACTCACTGGCTACCTAGACAGCTACCTCAGGTCCCTGCATGGTCATTAGGACCAGAGCTCCCAGGACAGCATCAACCTTCAGCTACCAGGCCCAAAAGATCTGGCAGACTTTCCTGTGAGTAGGAACAAGTTTTTTCTGCCCTATGGCCAGCTTTGCCACATTTAAAGCAAGCTCCAGGTGGAGGTTCTTCTGTGCCCATCCATCTTCTTTGGAAGAGATAGGGATGCTGCCAGAAGCTGGCATGTCTCCATCATTAGAAGCTTTTTCATAAAGCATTTTAAATGATATATTCTCAGATCTTTGAAGCATTTGAGAACCATTATCTGTTAAGTATATCTGAACTGGACAAGCATCAGTTGTTTCTAGTCACTTGTTTTAGGCTTAATTTTGAAAACATATGAGAAAATAAATCTGAACATAACAAAACTTTGACCCTTTATAAAGTGGCTGACTCTTAACTTGTACATCATAGAAGACAAGGATTTTATGGCTTATCCCTGTTAAGTTTAGCCTTAAAAAAAAACGCCTGAATTGAAACTCTTTTAATATCAAAATAAGACTTTTACCTCATAAACACAGTCCACAAAGACTGGGAACTTTCCTGGCCCTTTTATAGTGCACCATTATAGAACGTAACAATGGGCATAGTAGAAACTTCCCCAAATCCCAGGACTGGAGAGAAAGAGGTAGACYGAGCAGGCATTCAAGGTCATCCACAGCTACYTAGCAAGATCAGCCTGGACTACATGAGACCCATGTCTCAAAAAGGGGAGYAAGGGAAAGGGAAAGAGGAAGAGGAAGAAGAAAAGGAAAAGGAAGAAAAGCCAGCAAGATGGCCTAGCCGGTAAAAGCTCTTGATGCCAAGACAAAGCACCTGGGTTCAATTTCAGGACCCATGTGGCAGAAGGAGAAAATTGACACCATTTGTCCTCTTGTTGCTGCCTGCTCGTCCTGGCATGCACATACCTGAACTCACACATAGCAAACATGAACGCACACAATCAAAATGTCTGAACGTTTTTTTAAGAGAAGAACTCAGGTATGCTTGTGGACTTCTCAAGAAAGAGCCAAGTTTGCCTTTCCAATAGCTTTGTGTGTGATTTCTGGTGCTGTTGAAGTCGGATTGTGGGGTGCTGAGGAAACTGGGAAGGGGTGGTAAATGAGATCACAGGCTGCACCCACAGATCACGAGAGGGTTACGACACGCTTTTTGCTGGAATCAAATAATTTCGTCTGGTTTGTGAGATTCACAGAAAAGTGCAGGTTTTAAGTTGAGGGCAGACGAAGGTCATTCTTGAAGGTCACACTTAGAGCGAGCCTGGTTCCTTGCTACTTCCTCATTCTTGAGCTGTCCCCGCATGAAGGGCACACTGCTTCTATGCAAGCGATCTTCACAGCAAGGAAGGCATGTTGACTCAAAACAGCACCGTAAACAATGGCACTGAGGTGGGCTAAGAGTGATGCCCAGGAGGAAGATGGTAAGAGGACGGGGCGAGAACACAGGCTCCGTAGCAGCCTGGATGAAGTGTCTGCAATGATGCGCTGGTTTGCTTTCAGGGACTTTAAAAAAAAAAAAAAGATTTATTTCTATTTACGTGTNGTGTGTGTGTGTGTGTGTGTGTGTGTGTGCATCTCTGTGTGCGTATGGATGCCATGTGTGGGGAAGGTGCCTGTGGAAGCCCGCAAAAGGTCTAGAGGGATTGGGAAGTGAGCCACCTTGAACTGGGAACCAAACTCCAGTCACCTGCAAGGGCAGTCTGAACTCTTACCCACTCAGCCGTTTCTCCAGTCCCTGCTCTCTTTACACACGTACACGGAAACAAAAATAAACCTTTTCTTTTAAGGATGCTAACCATGTTGTCAAATATCTGAATTAGTGAAAGGTAATGCTGAGCTCCTGGTCCTGCTCTTGGATGTTTCTACAGACCATAATCTCTTCATGAAACAAAACCCCCAAAGCACATCCCACAGACTAACACACAGCGAGGTCTTCTCGCCGCTCTGATTTTCCAGTCTCTGTGTCCACAATGAGAACCAGGGCATAGACATTCCAATCAATTCAAACTCTAAACTAGAGGAGTGGCAGTTTGGGAATCAGGTGCTAGGAGCTTCTGTGCTCCAAGAAAGGCAGAAGTGGGCATCAATATCAACTGGTGAAAATAAAAAAAGGAGCAGGGCATCATGGGTAAAAAGAAAGAGATGCATAGAGAAGATGAACAGAAGTGTCCCCAAATCTAGTCATACACCCTATGACTGCAGGCCTGAAGCCACTCTTGGATGGTTCCAGAGTCTTCAAGTCAAAGGTTAGAGTTGACCAAAGTTCACTTTCCGGGAAGCAGCTGGCGTTGTACGTAAGCCCTGCTCTCTGAAGGATGCCTGGCTGATGGTTTGAAGGTTCCTGCGATTTTGCTTCTGTCGATTTTCCTCTTATTGTTAGAGAAGTCAGCCATACTGCCAGCATGCACACCGTGGAACTGGCTGACACTGCATTCGTCTCTAAGGTGGGGGCCATTGTGTTCCACTTTAAACAGTACCGATCAGTGCCTTTTAGTGTACTGCCTAGATGAGGCAGTTATGGCCACTTTCTAACTTCAGATCATGTCGTTCTGGAAACCTAAGGCAACGGCGCTCATTCCCCACAGTCCTACCCAGCCCTTGACAGTGGTTCTTGGTTTTCATTTGTTCTGTTTTAGTATTACTTATCATTATTGTGTGGGAAAGTACACATGATATAGGGGCAGGTGCAAATGCATGGCACGCATGTGGTCAAAACACAGCCGTGCAAAGTCCATTTTTTCTTCATCTTTATGTGGGTCATGAAAATCCATCCAGCCTAGGTCCCCAGGGCCTGCAATGCATCTCCACCTGTTGAGCCACCTCATAGATCTGCTGTGGAAAAATATATGTCTCGTGACTGATAAAGAACTGACTGGTTAGTAGTCAGAGAGGAAATATAGGTGGGACAGCCACACTGAGAATGCCGGGAGGAAGAGAGGCAAAGTCTGAGGAGTCCCAAACAGAAGCAGAGAAAAGCAAGCAAGATGAACATGCCACGCTGAGAGAAGATACCAAGTCATGTGGCAAAGCATAGATAAGAAATATGGGTTAATTTAAAGGTGAGAGTTAGGTATTATCAAGCCTGAGCTATTGGCCGGGCATTTATAGTTAATACTAAGCCTCTGAGTGGTTACTTGGGAGCAGGTGGGTACAGAAACTTCCGCCTCTACAGACCCCCTTCTTGGATTTTGAGAGGAATGCCAAGCACGTAGAATACAGCCCTGCTGGGCAGGGCACATCTGTGTCCATAATAACTGCCACTATCTCCCCGCCGGATATTTGTGCCCTTCAAAGTCCTTGAGGCGACCTGCAATCCATGAGTGCCCATCTCAAGATTTACGTACCCTTACAGAAAAAAGCTCTTTTGGTTCTTGCTTAATTCAGTCTATCTGTCACAGGATAGGATGAAAACTGCCATGCACTAGGATAAAAAAAAATATGAAGGAATCTTGTTATCTTGTTAAGAGCTAGAAGCTTTCTGCTGGATTAGTGCATGGGATTTGCTTTTGCATGAGACAATGGGCACTTGTCTAATTTTAGATTCGATAAAGCATTTCCTGGGACCTACAGGGGCTCTGGCTTCTCTTATTACTGAGCACACACACAGAGTCCAGAGATTCTCTGAAAAGGGAGAAGGGAAAAGAAGAGAAAGAATTGGGGCTTGTTCTTTCAGTCGCTAATAAGACCCCATCAGGAAAGAGGCCACATGATGCTTAAGACCTTCCTGGACACCACTCACCAGCTGAGTCGAGAGGCAACCTCATTGGCAGAGAACTTGACTGGCACCCCCAGAGCCCTGGGTTTCACCCGGGGACCACAGACTAGTGTGCATGCCTGTAGTCACAGCAATAAGGAAATAGAGCCAAGAGAGCCAGGAGTTCAAGGACACCCTCAGCTGTGTGGTGAGTTCAAGGCTAACCTGGGAAACATGAAACTCTAAAAATTAAAAAAAGTTCATCAAAAATACACACATTTTAAAAAGCATAGTTATTTTAGACCCACATTTGTGTGAGTGCTGCATGACGTCACTTAATAACCTCCTAGTGACTCTGTCACCCCAGCATGTTCTCCCAGCGATGGACTTGGGGACACCACACACATGCCTGGTTTATCTAGCTCCACTTGCTTTCAGTCTCTCGTCTTGTAAAGGAGGATGCCTCCCTGGGTGCTCAGAGAGTAATGCTTCACTGTCACTCCAAGTGTGGTCCACGGGCCACACACAGCACCTGAAGCCCCAGAGAGCTCGTCAGAACTGCAGAGCCTCAGCGGAGTTTTCCCCGTCCTGACCACCCAGTCCCAATAAACACTCAGAGACTAATATAATTTATAAATGCTCGGCCAAGAGCCGAGGCACGGTCCTAGCTCTGACATTTAAATGAACCCGTTTCTAATAATCTGTGTATTGCCTCGTGGCTCATGACTTTACCTGTCCCCTGGCATACCTTGTTTCCCCGGGCGATTGACTGGTGTCTCCCGCGACTGCCCTGCCTCTGCCCTTCTCTCCCAGCATTCTCCCTGTGTCAGGCTGCCTTGCCCAATCTCTTTCTGCCCTGTAACCGGCCAGGGCAATCATCCCCGGCGCTCAGCCCCTCAGACCTAGGGAATCCCACCTGTGTTTCCCCAGAGCATCACGTTGATTCTAAAATCCCGGGATATGTGAACTGGACTCCATGCTTACTGTCTTAGCCTTCCTTTGAATGATCCCAACCAGAGTTTAAATACTTTGGGAATCTAAATCTTATTTTTGGAATATTTTATGTATTGTGTGTGCACAGATGTGTGCACATGAATGTGGAGGCCAGATGCCAATGTCAGTTGTCTTCTTGAATCTCCCTGCACCTAATTTTCTGATGCAGGATCCATCCCTGAATCAAGAGCTCATCATGCAGCTAAGCCGGCTGGCATCCTCCTCAGGCCTGGGATTACCTGGCCCAGCTATTAGACGGATTTCAGAGACTGAACTCAGGTCTTCCTGTGTAAGCACTTTCCGGAGCCACCATCCCATGCCCTCTATCTCATATCGCGTCATTTTAGAGATGAGAGGCTGATGTTCTACCCAGGCTGGAATCCTCCCAGCTGTGGAAGTGAATGCCCCATTGTGGACAAGCTTTATGTAAAATCACGGCTTTCCCTTGTAGAAGCAGTTCATGATCGCAGCAGGAAACTGGGAGAAATGCCGGGAAGAAAATTAAAATCTCCGGAATTGCCACCTGAGTATTCAACACGTAATAGCTTGCTACATATTTTTATTTATGCACATGCTGAGTGCTATTACTAATGATAATCATTATTTTATAAAGCTGGGCATAACAGAGATAATCTCTTTTTCCATATATTATTAATTTCAGGACCCTAAAATTTTCCAGTTTGATTTTGTTTTTCACCGTGTCTTCATTTTTGCTTGAGTCTGGATCTCATGTGTCCAGGTTAGTCTTGAACTCCCGATCTCACCTCCACCTACCAAATGCTGGGATTACAGGTACATACCACACCATTCAACACCATTTGAATGGCCTTATTTTCTTATTCAACAAAACCCTGCTTTCCTCAGATGTTCCCATTTTCTTGCTTTAGTTTTCCTGGTGTGGGGGTTGCAGGCCTGTACCACCACACTTGGCTAATACATTTTCAAACCTTATAAAAACATAACATCCTTGCGTATATCACCACACCAGGTCCATTTTGCTCAACACACAGAGCGCCCACCTAATGCTGAGATGATGAGTTTGCTTGCAAGCAGCCAACTACGGTAGCCAGGGTCCTCCTCTAACCACCTGCCCCAAGGACGACTCAGGGGCAGGGTACGCCTGGGAGTGAGGAGAAAGTGCTCACCAGCCTTCTGGACTGCTCCTAAGGGTCTCCTAATTGAGGGCCTCTGCCGTCTTGTGTCTTTGTGCTGTTTTCACGGCCCTCATCACCATATCGGAGGTGCTGCCCACAGCAGGTGGGGTGTACGCTTGACTGCAGGACCTTTGAAGTTGGTAACTCTGAGCAGCTAGCAGCAGGGGAAGTTGGAGGGTATGTCTCCCTCAGCTTTAGGCTGAATCCTCACGTAAGATTTTCAGTCAGACTTTCTGATTGTCTCAGTGGATTTTCAGAAGTATAATGCCTAGGTCAAGCAGCATAAGATTGATTCAGTTCAGAGGCTTCATGCTCTAATTAAGGACTTGCATGAGCTTCTAACTCATGTACACACTTGTTAATGATTGAATAGGACTTTTGACTCAAAATCCAGTCCATTGTTTGGGGTTAACATCCATGTATCATGCTGGTATCCGGTAGGGAGCTAAACCAGGTCACACTCACACAGGAATGCCTTGCTCTTACCTCCTCTTCCAGCGATTCTTCATTATTTAGACTTATTTATTTCATGTGTGTGTTTTGCCTGCATGTATGCGTATGCACCATGTTTCTGCCTGATGCTCTTGAAGATCAGAAGGCAGCATCAAATCCCTTGGAACTGGAGTTAAAGATTGTTGTGAGACGCAATATGGGTCCTGGAAATTGAACCCAGGTCCTTTGCAAGAGTAGTCGGTGCTCTTACCCTGAGCCTATCTCTCTAACCCCTTCCTTCCCTTTTTTGGTAGCTGTTTATGTTTCCTTTTGCTTTCAATTTTAAATTGCTATATTTGTTTATTTATCATGGTGTTTTATTAAACATAAATTATTTCCTCTAATGGAGCAACGACACAATGCCCTGGCCTCCTGAATTCTCAGCTGCCACAGCATCAGATTTCAGTCATCACAGTGATGTCAGGGCCCTGGTGTTATCTTATCCACTTTGTCCGCAGAGAGCAGAAATCCACTTTCCAACCCAAGAGCCAGCCAGAAGCACCTCTGATAGTTTAAGATTTTCTTTTTAATTGTGTGTATGGCTGGAGTGTTGGCACATAAGTGCAGGGGCCGAGGGAGTCCTGAGGTGTAGATCCCCTGAAGCTGGACTTACAGGTGGCCGTGAGAAGCCTGACACGGGTGCTGGGAATGGAACTCAGGTCCTCTGCAAGGCACGGTTCATGCTCTGCCCCATTGGGCCATCACATCTCTCCAGCCCTCCTTCTTCACTTCAGTGCAAGGCATGAGATAATATCAAAGGCAGCACATTCAAGCCACCCACAAGTTGCCTGTATGGCTGTACCTTCCCAGAAAAGAAAAATGAACTGTGGATAATGCTTTTGTGTTGACAAAACGCTCAATGAATTTTGCTACGCAAAATGCTGTCTTTCCTCTGAGTATTTATTGACACATCTGGATAGTGTTTATTAAAAAATATTTTAAACAGCAAAGCTAGCCATTCGTTTTATCTATTTGCGGGGTTGAAATTGAGAAGGCCCAGTGTCTTGTATTTCTTTCTTTTATTTGGCTCATCTGAGGCTGACTCATTCTTTAAATTTCTTACAATGCTTGCTCTTGAGAAAACCCTGCAAAGAGCGTGGGGAGTGGCAGGTGCCATAGAATAATCTTTCTGTACACTGTGAGGATGTATCTTTGCCAAGACACCTTCTGATTGGCTTAATAAAAGACCTGGCTGGCCAATAGCTAGGCAGTAAGAGGTTAGGCAGGAGAGACAAACTGGGAGGATGCAGGAAAGAGGAAGGGAGGAGGAGACCTGGGTTCACCAGTCAGATGCAGAGGGAGCAGGGGATGAACATGCTATGCTAAGAAAGATACAGCCACATAGCAGAGCATAAATAAGGACTATGGGTTAACTTGAGTGAAAAGAGCTAGTTAGTAACAAGCCTAAGCTATCAGCTAAGCATGTGTAACTAATAGTAAGTCTCCATGTGGTTGGGAGCTGTCGGTCCTGACGACAAACTGTGCTTACAGCTAGGGGTTTGTCCTGTGGTACCTGATAGAATCCATTTACCTCCTTAACTCACAATGGTGCCTGCTTCTCCATCCGTAAAATTTATAAGCATAAACCTAGAGTTTAATCCTAGGCCTCAGAAGGCAGAGGCAGGAGGATCTCCGTGAGATCAAGACAAACTTGGTCTACACGGCCAGTTCCAGACCAGCTAGAACTATACAGTGAAACTCTGACTCAATGAATAAACAAGTTAACTAATTAATTCAAGATAATAATGTCAATTTTCTCATAAAACTAGTAAAATATTTAGCTGTGACTAGGTATTGAAAGTTCTTAACAGAATGCCTATCACAAAGTAAACATGAAGTAAGTTCAGCTCACAAATCAGACCCCTTACTTCAAGCCCCTCAGCCCCTGTAGATGGTCCCTAACTCCTGCTTGCCTAGAAGGGGATGACTCCATTCACCTTCGTGCTTATCCTGGACCCTGGCTGCCTTATCCCTCCTCCTATTTCCATCTCAAGGAAAGAGATGCTTCTTCCTTGCCAGGACTACCCTGCCTTTCAGCTCTCCCTTCTTCCCTCTCTCCTCCCTCCCTTTCTTGCTCCGTCCTTCCTTTCTCTTCTCTCTAGCTCTTTTCACTCCCTCTCCTACTCTTTTCCTTCCTTCCTTCCTTCCTTCCTTCCTTCCTTTCTTCCTTCTTTCCGCCTTCCTTCCTTCTGCCTTCCTTCCTTCTGCCTTCCTTCCTTCCTTCTGCCTTCCTTCCTTCCTTCCTTCCTTCCTTCCTTCCTTCCTTCCTTCCTTCCTTCCTTCTGCCTTCCTTCCTTCTGCCTTCCTTCTGCCTTCCTTCCTTCTGCCTTCCTTCTGCCTTCCTTCTAGCTCAGAACATTTCTCAGCTCTTATCGTGGTTTGGGTTTTATTGCTGTGGAGAGACACTGCGAACACAGCAAATCTTGTAAATGAAAACATTTAATTGAGGGGGCTTGCTTACCACTTCTGGGGTTCAGTTCGTTATCTTCATAGTGGAGAGCATAGCAGCATGCCGGCAGATGTGGTGCTGGAGCTGAGAGTCCTACATCTTGACTTAGAGGTATCAGGAAGTCAACTGACTCACTGGGTGGTATCCTGAGCGTAGGGAACTTCAAAGGCCACCCCCACAGTGACACACTTCCTCCAATAAGGTCATACCTACTACAACAAAGTCACACCTCCTAATAGAGCCACTCCCTATGAGCTTAGGGGGCCAAATACATACATTACCACATGTACCTTTTCTTTTCAATAAGTACATTTCTCCCTGGGTTTTACCCTCTGTTCTTGTTGTAAACAATCCTCTCCTGCCCATCTGCAACAAATCAACCTTAAACACCTTGGTTCCATTATCTGTAGTGACATGATGAACTATTCCATGTGTAAGTGGCTTAAAATAATGAAGCACTTTGTTCCCATGGCTCCTGTCAGTCAAGTACTCAATAGCACTCCTGTTGCTCTGGAGAGCTCCAGGGAAGAGAATTGAAATTACTGGAATTTCCACTCGAGTATTCAACATTTATACCTTGCTTCAGCTTTTATTTATGTGCACACTGAGTACTGTTACCAATGATAATCTTTATTTTACAAAATTGAGTCGTAAAATAGAGATAATCTGTATCTCCCCCCCACACACACATATTATTGTTACTTGGAATCTCCTGGTCCAGGCTCTGACTGCTGATAAACTTTGATCACACATACTGCTGACTCAACAAAGAAGCAGACAACTGAACTATGGGAGCACCAGAGGCAGCAGGTTAGTTACTTTGTTGATGTGATAAAAACACGATGACAGAAAGCAACTTATTGAAGAGCTTATCTGGCCTTACAATTCCAGAGGGAAGACAGTCCATCATGCCAGGGAAGACACTGCATCTGACACATCTCTATGGACGGGCAGGAAGGAGAGAGAGAGAGAGAGAG
>LOEQ01000642.1:473150-493591 GCA_001685075.1 Bramus lutescens | reverse complement strand
TACATACCATATTCCTCTTTTTTGGGTCTGGGTTATCTCACTCAGTAAAGTGTTATCTATTTCTATCCATTTGCATGCAAAGTTCAAGATATCATTGCTTTTCACCCCTGAGTAAACTCTAAAGTATATGTGTGCCACACCTTCTTTATCCATTCTTCTATTGAGGGGCACATAGGTTGTTTCCAGGTTCTGGCTATTACAAATAGTGCTGCTATAAACATAGTTATCTTGTTGAGTAGAAGCCACAGGGCAGAGTTTCTGATTCTCTTACTGCTGTTTAATGAAGCTTAGCAGGAGGGCATTAACTCTCCCAGATGTAAGCTGCCTATTTATAGCCATAAACTACTTGAGATTAGAGAAGCTACTTTGCCTATCTCAGGTGCTAAGTGCCTAACATAGTGTTTAACATGTAGTGTCTGAAAGTTAATGTCTTCTTCTGTGTCTATCTTATCTTTGAAACAGGGCAAAGGGATTCACAAAAGCGCCTCTGGATTTAATGCTTATTGTTTTGTTTCTAGAAGAACTTTTTTTTAGGTTTTAGAACATTAAGACAATCTCATGTTTTAATTGTTTAGTGACAAAAAAGTAAATTTGGTAAAGTTATACTGCAAGTACAAATAATATCAAAGCACCAATAGCATCATGTTGTATTGAAAATATATATTATTTGAAACAATGCCATCCTACACAGCCTACTTATTCTCAAGTGGTACTTATGTAGAATTTGCAGAGCTTACATTTGTATAGAGCTTTACGTGCTCATGTCTACTACTTCACTTTATTATTTATCCAGGCAACAGATCTGACGAGTGCTTTTACTTCCCCTAGGCATAAGAAACAGAGTCACAGATAAACTGTTCCATTGATTATGATTATCCTAGTGTGGGGTAAGCGAGCTCTTTTTCTGGGCCTTCCTTTATACATCTATAAAATGTAATCACAATATCCACCTTTCAAGGAATATTGCAGAAATTAACATTATCAATGTCAAGAGCTTGACTTTAAGTAAATGATGGCTGGACTTCTTTAATTCAACTGTATAGGGCCTACCTAGCCTAGCTGACAATGATGAAGTTGGCCAGCTAGTTATATTTTTTCACAGCAACAGAAATGAGACTGTCAAGAAAACTTATGGGAGTGGAGAGAGGAGGCATGACACACACTTGAGTGAATGCTGAACAAAACCGCATGCAGGCATCACTGAGTTGCCTGAAAGGGACACAGCATACAATGCAGGTAATAGGGACCACACCACAGTCACTTGAAGAGCCAGAAGACTGGGTGTACCTTGGATGTCTCAGAGACCCTCAGAGAGACATGAGTACATGATGAAGTAACATCCAACAGACCGCAGTGGGTGAAATGAAGTATGCAGCCTCGCGGCCATTTTTGTGATGCTGTCAGGTTGGGAGATGAGCCATTTTTGTTTTTTATACAGCATGGTCTATTGTCATGCCTGTCTCCACATGCTCCTGGTGAACCTACACGAGGTGGAAATATATACACTTGAGAACTAGAGATGCTTAATATAATCTGTGGTACAGACAGTTTTCTATAGGGTCAGTGGTCTGCTGTGTGGAAAGTAGCTTTTGGTGAGCCAAGTTTCATTCAATGTTAGGGGTTTCATCAGTAAATTTTAAAAATGCATTGAATTTCCATACTTGAGTACCTCTTGTTAGTCTGATCTTTGGAAACTGTTTAGTTGGTTCACTATTTTGCTCTTAGCTCACTGTGTTATGAGATCATCTCTGCCACAGTCTGGAGATTGGCCAAAAGAAGGTCTGAGAAAGATGGGAATGTAGAGACAGGAAGTGAATTCTGGGATGTTGAATGTGATCCTCTGCTTATTCTGTGAAACTAGGTAATGAAATGGGCTTCTGTGGTTTTCTTTTTTATGACCCTCATTGTGGTTAATTAATAAATATGGAATCCTTTTTAATTTTAAAGATGAAGATTTACGTGTGTGTTCTCAAATGTGTGCATGTGTGGTTGTGCATATATGTGTGTGTATGTGCTTGTGAGGGCCTGAGGCTGATGACAGTGCCCTTTGTTAATACTCTCTGCTTGATTTTTGAGACAGAGTCTCTCATTGACCCTGAAACTCACTGATTTGGCTATGCTGGCTGGCCAGCAAGCTCCAAAGATCCATCCTCTGTCTTCCAACAATGTTCTGGGATTATAGTCACACCCCCTCAAATGCAGCTTTTTTTCATATGGATTTTGATGGCTCAAACTCAGGTTCTCATACTTAAACAGCAAGCAATTTACTGGCTAAATTGTCTCTATCTCCCAAAGACTTAGACTTTTGAAAGGGTAATTTTTGAGTTTTTGATTTATACAAAGTTACTGTCTAAACTGAGACAGTGCCCAACATAGAAGCAGTGGCCACTGTCAACAAAAATTTCAAATAGATCTCTTAGAAACTGGATCTATAGAAGAGTTGCATGTTATTTCTGGAGCCATCAGCCTGTGGTTCTTTCCCCATGATCCCTCCATGTGTCTATGAAAGAATTGACCTAAAATCTTTATTTTTGGATGTTATGAGAAGTTGACCCCAAGAGAAAATCTCAAGAGAATTGGAATACTGCTGCTTACATTTTAAATAAAACTTTGTCAGGATTGGAATGCAGGAAAATAATGAAGCGTGCAGCCAGGCCTGAACCAGGGTCGACTCATCTTATTTGTGAAGTGGGTGTTTCTAATTCCAGGACTTAGTTGTAGTTCAGTGTGGCTGGCAGAGGGAAGTGTTCTCAAAGGAAGGCTTTTGGACTATCTTGATTTGTTTTGCTATTTGTAAAATAATAGAATTAACATTTAATTTTTTGTTTGTGTGATAACATGGGCAATTATTTATGAAAAGCAAATATGAGAGCATTTTCAGCTGTTTGGAAATTCTGACTCTGACCTTCAAGACTTTTAAAATGCTCTCCTGTTCAGGCCAGGCCCACACAAAATTACCTCCCTTACAATTAGCTGCAATTCAATAGATTAGAAATTCTGTGTGTGTGTACTTCATTTTTTCTTTTTTAAAAAAAGAAAAAAACTATCTTTTTTCATTATATATACCAATGCAAGTTCCCATTCCCTTCACTGCTCCCATTCCCTACCCTCCCACCCCACCTCTATCCACTCTTCAGAGAGGGTGAGGCACATTGCTTTGGGGAATGTCCAAGGCCCTCCCTACTATATCTAGGCTGAGCAAGGTATCCATTCAAAGAGAATAGGTTCCCCCAAAAGTCAGTGCATGCAGTAGGGATAAATCCTGGTGTCACTGCCAGTAGCCCCTAAGTCTGCCCCAGCTATGCAACTGTCAACCCCATTCAGAGGGACTAGTTTGGTTCTGTGCTTGTTCCTTCCTAGTCTGGCTGGAGTTGGTGAGCTCCCATTAGCGCAGGTAAGCTGGTTCAGAGGGTGTCCCCATCATGGTCTTGACCTCTTTGCTCGTATTCTCACTCCTCCCACTCTTCAACTGGACTTTGGGAGCTCAGTTCAGTACTCCAAAGTGGGTCTCTGCCTGTTTCCATCAGTTGCTGGATGAAGGTTCTATGGTGATATTTAAGATATTCATCAGGCTGACTACAGGGCAAGTCAAGCTCGGGCACCCTCTCCTTTATTGCTTTGGGTCTTAGGTGGGGTCAACCTTGAGGATTCCTGGGTATTTCTCTAGATCCAGGTTTCTTGCAAACCCTATAATGTCTCCCTCAATCAAGATATCTCTTTCCTTGTTCTCATCTCTGACCTTCCTCCATTTTGGCCATCCCATACCTTCAATTTTTTCTCATCCCTCCCCTTCTCCTCTCCTCTTCCCCTTTATTCCCATCCGCATGCTCCCAATTTTGTCAGGTGATCTTGTCTATTTTGACACTTTCCAGGTGGATCCATATATGTTTTTCTTAGGGTTTACCTTATTGCTTAGCTTCTCTAGGCTCAATATCCTTTGTTTAAAGCCCTAGTATCCACTTATGAGTGAATACACACCATATTCATCTTTTTGGGTCTGAGTTACCTCACTCAAGATAGTGTTTTCTAGTTCCATCTATTTTCATGCAAAATCCAAGATATAATTTTGTTTTGTTTTTTCGTTTGTTTGTTTTACCATTGAGTAGTACTCTAATGTGTAAATATGCCACACTTTTTTTTTTAAATTCATTCTTTGGTTGAGGGGTATCTAGGTTGTTTCCAGGTTCTGGCTATTACAAATAATGCTGCTATGAACATAGCTGAACAAATGCCTTGGTAGCATGATTGAACATCTTTTTGGATATAAGCCAAAGAGTGGTATTGCTGGATCCTGAGGTAGGTTGATTCCCAATTTTCTGAGAAACCACTGTACTTATTTTCAAAATGGTTGTATAAACTTGCAGTGCCACCAGCAATGGATGAGTCTTCCCCTTACTCCACATCCTCTCCAGCATAAGGTTTCATTGGTGTTTTTGATCTTAACTATTCTGACAGGTGTAAGATGGTATCTCAGAGTTGTTTTGATTTGCAGTTCCCTGGTGGCTAAGGATGCTGAACATTTCCTTAAGTATCTTTCGGCCATTTGAAATTCTTCTGTTGAGACTTCTCTGTTTAGTTCTGTACCCCATTTTTAATTGGGTGTTTAGAATTTTGATGTTTAATTTCTTGACTTCTTTATATACTGTGGTCAGATTTATATTGATGTCTTTAATCGATTTGGACTTGAGTTTTGTGCATAGGATAAATATGGATCTATTTGCATTTTTCTACATGTTGACATTCAGTTATGCCAGCACCACTTGTTGAAGATGCTTTCTTTTTTCAATTATATAATTTTAGCTTTTTATTTCAAAATTCTGCTGTTTATAGGTCTACGTATTAATATCAGGGCCTTCAATTCGATTCCATTGGTCAAACTCTCTGTTTTTTATGCCAGTACCATGCTGCTTTCATTGTTATAGTTTCATAATAGAGTTTGATGTCAGGGATGGTGATGCCTCCAGAAGTTCCTTTATTGTACAGGATTCTTTTGACTATCCTAGGTTTTTTGTTTTTCCATATGAAGTTGATTATTCTTCTTTCAAGGCTTGTGAAGAATTGTGTTGGAATTTTGATGGGGATTGCATTGAATCTATAGATTGCTTTTGGTAGGATTGCCACTTTTATTATGTTGATCCTACCTGTCTGAGAGCTTGGGAGATCCTTCCTTTTTCTGGTATCTTCTTCAATTTCTTTCTTCAAAGACTTAAAATTCTTGTTGAATAGATCTTTCACTTCTCTGGTTAGTGTTACTACAAGATATTTTATGTTATGTGTGGCTATTGAGAAAGGTAATGTTTCTTTGATTTCTTTCTCTGTTTGTGTATCATTTGTGTATAGGAGGGCTACTGATTTTTTTTAAGTTGATCTTGTATCCTGCCACATCACTGAAGGTATTTATCAGATGTAGGAGTTCTTTGGTAGAGTTTTTTTGGGGTCAGTTATATATACTATCATATCCTCTGCAAATAATAAAAGTTTGACTTCTTCCTTTCCAATTTGAATCCCCTTGATCTCCTTTTGTTTTCTTATTGCTATAGAAAAACTTCAAGAACTGTATTGAAGAAACATGGAGAGAGAGGACAGCCTTGTCTTTGTCTTGTTCCTGATTTTAGTGGAATCGCTTTGTGTTTCTCTCCAATTAATTTGATGTCTGCTTGCTGTATATTGCTTTTATTATATTTAGGTATGTGCCTTGTATCCCTGATATCTGCAAGACCTTCATCATGAATTTTGTTGAACGCTTTCTCAGCATCTAATGAAATGATCATATGCTTTTTTTCTTTCAGTTTATTTTTATGATGAATTACATTGATAGATTTTCATTTGTTGAACCAGTCCTGCATCTCTGGGATGAAGCTACCTTGATCATGACGGATAATTTTTTTGAAGTGTTCTTGGATTCGGTTTTCCAGTATTTTATTGAGTATTTTTGCAACCATGTTCAAAGGGAGATTGGTCTGTAATTCTCTTTCTTGGTTGAATCTTTGTGTGGTTTTGGTGGCAGGGTAGCTGTAGCCTCATAAAAAGAGTTTGACAATGTTTCTTCTGTTTCTAGTATGTGGAACACTTTGAGGAGTATAGGTATCAGCTCTTCTTGGAAGTTCTTGGAAGTTCTGGTAGAATTCTGCACTAAAACCATCCGGCTCTGGGTTTTTTTTGTTTTGTTTTTTTTTGGTTGGGAGGTTTTGAGGTTTTGATGATAGCTTCTATTTTCTTGCAGTTTATAGGACTATTTAAATTGTTCACCTGGTCTTGATTTAATTTTGGTATATAGTATCTATCTAGAAAATTGTCCATTTCTTTTATGTTTTCCAATTTTGTGGAGTATAGGTTTTTGTAGTATACCTAAGGATTCTCTGAATTTTCTCAATGTCTGTTGTTATGTCCACCTTTTCATTTCTGATTTTTTTTAATTTGGATGATCTCTCTCTGCCTTTTGCTTAGTTTGGATAAGGGTTTCTCTATCTTGTTGATTTTCTCAAAGAATCAGCTCCTTGTTTCACTGATTCTTTGTATTGTTTTCTTTGTTTCTATTTTGTTGATTTTATCCCTCAGTTTGACTATTTCCTGTCTTCTACTCCTCCTGGGTAAGTCTACTTTTTGTTCTAGAGCTTCAGGTGTGCTGCTAAGTCACTGGTGTGAGCTTTCTCCATTTCCTTTATGTGGGCACTTAGTGCTATGAACTTTCTTCTCAGCACTGATTTCATAGTCTTCTATAGGTTTGGGTATGTTGTGTCTTCATTTTAGTTGAATTCTAGAAAGTCATTAATTTCTTTCTTTCTTTTTCTTCCTTGACCCAGGGGTGGTTCAATAGTTCACTGTTCAATTTCCAAGAGTTTGTAGGGTTCTGATACTAGTGGTGTTTTTAAATTCTAACTTTAATCCATGATGATCCAATAAGGAGACACAGGGGGTTACTCCATTTTTTTTTGTATCTGTGGAGGTTTGCTTTGTTACCAAGTATGTGGTCAATTTTAGAGGTTCCATGAGGTGCAAAGAAGAAGGCATATTCTTTCCTGTTTGGGTGGAATGTTCTATAGATATCTGTTAAATTCTTTTGATTCATGACATCTGTTAATTCTCTTATTTCTCTGTTAAGTTTCTGTCTGGTTGACCTGTCCATTGGCAAGAGTGGAGTGTTGAAGTCTCCTACTATTAGTGTGCGTGGTTTGATATGTGATTTAAGTTTTAGTAATGCTCCTGTTACATATGTGGGTGCTCTTGTATTAGGGGCACAGATGTTCAGGATTAAGACTATATCTTCATGGATTATTCCTGTTATGAGTATAAAGTGTCCTTCTCCATCTCTTCTGATTGATTTTAGTTTGAAATCTATTTTGTTAGAGATTAGGATAGCAACACCCGCTTGTTTCTTAGGTCCATTTGATTGGAAAATCCTCTTCCCAACCTTTTACTCTGATGTAATGTCTGTCTTTGAGGCTGAGGTGTGTTTCTTGTACACAGCAGAAGGCTGGGTCCTATTTTTGTATCCATTCTCTTAGCCTGTGTCTTTTTATAGGTGAATAGAGTCCATTGATATTAAGAGATGTTAATGACCAGTGGTTGTTAATTCCTGTTACTTTTTTTGGTAGTGGTGTTTGTGTATTTCCCTTCTTTGGGCTTTGCTGATGGGAGGTTATCCGTTGCTTGTACTTTTATGAGTGCAGTTAACTTCCTTGGGTTGGGGTTTTCCTTCTGGTACTTTCTATAGGGATGGGTTTGCGGGTACATATTGTTTAAATCTGGTTTTGTCATGGAATATCTTGTTTTCTCCATCGATGGTGATTAAAATCTTTACTGGGTATAGTAGTCTGGGCTTGCATCTATTGTCTCTTAATGTCTGCAGTACATCTACCCAGGATATACTGGCTTTCATGGTTTCCATTGAGAAGTCAGGTGTAATTTATTTGTTACTCGACCTTTTTTCCTTTGTAGTTCTTAATATTCTTTTTTTATTCTGTTTATTTTAATTATTATATGGTGAGGGGATGGGTCTTTTTTTTTTGATCCAGTCTATTTGGTGTTCTGTAAACTTCTTGTACCTTCATAGGGATATCCTTCTTTAGGTTAGAAAAGTTTTCTTATATGATTTTGTTGAATATATTATCTACGCCTTGAGCTAGAGTTCTTCTCCTTCTTCTGTCTCTATTATTCTTAGGTTTGGTCTTTCATGCTGTCCCAGATTTCCTGGGTGCTTTGTGTTAAGAATTTGTTGGGTTTAATGTTTCCTTTGACCAATGAATCTATTTCCTCTATAGTATCTTCAACAAGAGATTCTTTCTTCTATCTCTTATATTCTGTTGGCTATACTTGCCTCTGTAGTTCCTGTTCATTTACCCAGCTTTTCCATATCCAGAATTCCCTCAGTTTGTGTTTTCTTTATTACCTCCTTTTCAGTCTTCAAGTCTTGAACTGTTTGCTTGACTTGTTTGACTGTTTTTTCTTGGTTTTCTTGGGTTTCTTTGAGGGATTTATTAATTTCTTCCAATTTTTTGTTTGTCTTTTCCTCCATTTCTTTAAAGGAGTTTTTCATTTTTTCTTTAAAGATTTTCACAAAGTTACATTTAAAATTAAAATTTAAAGTCATTTTCTTCTGCTTTTCTGGTTTAGGATGATCAAGTCTTCCTGTTGTGTGATCACTTTGTTCTGGTGTTGCCATGTTGCTTTTTAGGTTGTTGGATGAATTCTTGCATTGTTGCCTACCCATCTCTTCCTTCCAATGAGGCCAGCAATATCTTTGTTTCTTGGTTCAATCCTTGCAATGGCTGTCTGATTCTTTGGGAACTGTTCTTGGTCTGCTCTGTACTGTCGATGTCTGTGTTTCAGGGAGACTCTGAGGTCCCTCTAAGCCTTCTTTCTTGGTCTTTTCTCCCGGTTCGCCCTCTTGGTCCTCTCTCTTTGTCCCTTCACTATTGTAGAAAGCTCTTAGTTTGGGGGCAGGATGTGGCTAGTACCTTGCAGGGTCCGATGGATGAGGGTGGGTATTTGGGGAGCCTACCTGCAGGAAACTCTCCTGATGCCTGGCTAGAGAAACCAAAGCAGTTGGGGGAGGGGTCCAGGGTTTTGTCCCACTCTGGAGGTCCTAGAGAGTGTGGTGTCCTGTCGTGTTGTTCAATCACCTCTTAGTCCCCTCAGTATTGTAGAATCTCTGTTTCAGTGTTCCACCATGGTTGCTGGAGGATCTAGATTAGAAGTTCTAATATCATGTTAAATCCTTCATGATTGCCATGTAACCTTGCCCAATCATGGGAAAGTTACATTGCAAGTTTTATCTCCATCGAGGATGGAATTGCACATGATGTGGTACCAGGTGTTAGGGATCCTGGGAGCCTTTGCAGGATTTAGTCTACCATATCCTTTCTTTGCTGGAGGTGAATGAGTAACTGGATACTTGACTGAGATACTTTCTGTTATGATAATACACACCATTACCAAAAACGACTTCTAGGAGAGCTTGTTTGGGTTTGTAGCTCCAGAGAAAGGGAGAGTGAGAGACAGACAGAGAGACAGAGACAGAGAGAGGGACAGAGAGAGATGGAGAGAGAGAGGAAGAGAGAGAGAGAGAGAGAGAGAGATCCTAATTGTGGGGGAGGCTTGGCAGCAGATCGCTAGAACAGGAAGCTGAGAGATAACTTTTTCAACTGTGAACACGAAGCAGAGAAAAGTGGGAGAGGGTGGAAGCCATAAACTCCCAGAGTCTACCCCCCAGTGATGCACTTCCTCCCACCTGGCTATTCCCCTGAAAGGTCCCATCACCTCCCAAACATCACCAACTGTGGACCAAGCATTCAAGCACATGAGCCTCAGAGACATTTCTAATTCAAACCAGCATCATTACCCTTTGCCCCTTACAGACCCAGTGCTCAGAACCTCTATTCCTTGTGATACCTGCAGCCTCAATGCATGACTACCCCAATGCACATACTATCTTCATAAACCTCATTAACTTGGATCCAAAAATAGCTATTTACATACATAGGCTCAAAGTGCCTTCAAACTTGGAAGATGAATCTCTAGAAGACTAAATCTATCATCCATTCTATACAAGTTAACAAGCTGGGTAGATTTCTTCCTTATGAACTGTTTAGTCTATGGAATTCTGTCACAAGCAACATGAAATGTATGGAGACAGGACAGCTATGTTCAGTGCAATTATGTTACTATCTAAAGTCCTATATTCATTCACAAGAGCTTAAGGAAAGTACCGTGATGACTATTTTGAATTGACAATCTGACAAAAACCTACAGTCACTGAGGAGGAAAATCTCAGTGTAAGACTGTTCATGCCTGTTAAGGTTGTCTTAACTACTAATTGTTGTGGGAAGGCCCAGCCTTTTAGGTGACACCATTCCCTGGATTTGGGTATTGGGCTACATAAAAAGAAAGAAAGTGAGCTGAGTACAGAATGCATGTATCATTTCGCTCCATTCTGATTCTTGACTATGTCTGTAATGCGACCAGTTGTCTCAAGCTCCTGTCACCATGATGTCCCTATAATACTGGACCGTAGCCTGGAATTGTAAACAAAAACATCTCCTTTTCCTCTGAGTTATGTTTTTCATAATATTTTATCACAGTAATTGGAAAAGAAACCAAGAGAAGTACAGGGCTCTGACATTTAACAGTATAGATTGTGGTCACTGCTTAGCTCTAAAACTATAGTTTAACAACACTGACTATGGCATTGGGCCATACATATAACTTGCCTCACTATTTTAAATATATCATTAAACTAAAAGGTTCTATTTGTTACTCTAGAAACTTTTAGAAAACTGAGGAAAATGCTTAAATATTTTGTGACCTATAGGAAAATGTCAAATCGATGTTCATAATAGCATTTTGTTTATGTTTGGCATTTCACAGGGAAGTTCAACCTAGAATGCAACAGAACTAATGAATGAAAATTTGAACTTTGTTTTCAAATATTGTGGAGGACTGAATGAAATGCATCTCCCATAGGCTTATTATGTCTTTGAACAACTGGTTCCCAGTTGGTGGCTCTGTTAGGTCATGAAGCTTTGGTGTAGGTCATATGTCATTTGGGGTGGGGTTTGAGAGTTTATAGCCTCACTCCACTTCCGGTTTCCTCTCTTTGCCTGTGATTAAAGGTGTGATTGCTCAGCTTCCTGCTCTAGGCAACTGTGGTTATGCCTCCTTTTCTAGTACACATTTTCCATCTGGAACCTTATTAAGCCAAACTAAACTATCTCTTCTCTTGGTCACTTCTGGGCATGGTATTTTAGCACAGTAATAAAAATAACTAATACTCGTATCCTTTTTGCCAGGTAAGTACTCTACCACTGAGCTATACTAATCTTCCTTCTCAGTTCTTAAATATGAGATTATGTGTGCCCCCAAAATAAGATTCTACATTAATTCATCTACTGGTAAATTGTGTGTGTGTATGTGTGTGTGTGTGTGTGTGTGAAGGGGCGGGGAACATGAACTAATGAATAATAGGAGATTTTGTTTCCTAAATGCCTTAGAAGAGTTAATTTTCTCAAAGCATTTTTCTCTTGTAGAATTATTTTTATTTCACATTTGTAGGTGAAATGGCCAGCACCAATTTTATCATCAAATGTTAAATGTGTAATGTATATAAAAATCTATTTAGAAATACTGTCTGTATGTATTTAAATAATGACTTTAGTAAATTCAGAAAAGTGCAGGTGTCCTTTTGTGAAAAACAAGGTGGAAGAGCCCTGAGACCATCCTTAGAAAGGCCTGCTTGCCAGGCTGCTGGGCAGCTGATACCTAAGATTCTGAGTGTACGAGTATTCCCACAGTCTCCCACCGACGAGGGTGGCTCACCAGGTTTAGGCTGCACCACCATGTGGCATATGATAAACACCTGCTTTCTCCTGGAGCTGAGGAATTTTAGTGCATACTGAGTAGAGACTCACAATGCTTCTTCACTCAAAAGCTTGAGAACGAAGTCTTTCGGAAAGTTTCTCAGTGTAATAGAAACTATATTGGTGGACTGTTGCCTGCTCCTTTGGCTGGGGAGGGAGCCTCTGGTACAGGATGGTCTCAGACTCAGACTGAAGCATACATATCTCATACATCTTCAAAACTCCTTGTCTTAGGTGAAATTCCTGACTCTATGACGAGGAGGAAGGAGAACAGTGAAAGGTGTTAAAGACGTTGTACCCTTGAGAGCATCTGGAAGCAAACCATATCCAACAGAAGTTATTATTGCCTATCCCACAGTATGAAAATGCCTGTATGGGAATGAGAAGCCAGAAGCTCATCTGTAGAGAGGACACTTTGTATAGAACTCTTTCAGGCAGGAACAGAAGCCTAAGTTTCTGCATGACTTTCCCAGTCACTTGTACAGGATGATCTTTCTTTCTTATCTGTCTACCACGTTCTATTTGTTCTTTTACTTGGGAGTCTCAGCTGAGGGAAAACGCTGTGCTCTCCCGAGGACTCTCACTTGGGACCTCCAGCTTGTTGCCTTTGCAAGGCTTCCCCCATCATTTATGCTGGCGAGCATCAGAATCTGATTTGATTTGATATTGCTATCTCTGCTACTTACCACTTCTTATTTTACTTTCACTGGCTATGGACTTTACATGCGCTCATTCCAAGTAGAAAGTGGCTGTCACGTATGATTCTGCAGAGAGAACGGCATCTCCTGCCTTAATGTGAGATTCTGCAGTTTGCTATAAAGAATATATCCTAGGTGATGCCTCCCTCCTGGGAGCTCTTCAGGGATTCTTCTAGGTTGGCTTGTGTTTGTCTCCTACTCTGCTGCATCTTTTGGCAAGCTGTTGTACATCTTACCCATGAGGACTACAAGCTGAATTCCACTGTCTTTGTATTGAATCTTCAAACCTATGGTCTTAGGGACCACAAAAGATATTTGCAGAATTTAACAGTTTGCAAAAATGTATTTTACTAGAATAGATTGATTGTACATAATATTGTGGTTCATTATGGCATTGCTACACAAGTGCACAATCTTTTTCAGTCATGTTCAGCCCCCTGTTACCCTCTCTTCTCATGTCCTTTTCTCTTCTCATGGGTTTCCCTCCTCCTGCCAGAAAGACCTTCCTTCTATATTTAACCATTTTTCCCTTCTTCCCTTTCTTTGATGTTGAGATTAACTAGGGCTGGTTATGGGAGCACGGGTGGCGACTTGTCAAGGGGAGTATGAGCATTTTGCCAGCAGCCACACCACTGAATAAAATGCCTCTCCTTTCTCCAGCAACTCTTTAGGGTACATAATTCTGAGGGAGCCTTGGAGCCCCATGAACTCCTCTCCACTCCATGACAGACACCCACTGAGTCAGAGTTATGTAGCTCTTCTGGTAATCAGTTGCTGTGTCCAAGGGTGCAACAGCCATGTCATGTCTAGAGGTCAGTGATACACAAAATCTCCTTCCACTGCTGCTGGTTCTTATATCCTTTATGCCCACTTTTAGAGATATCCCATGACATTGTGAGTGGGGGGTGATATAGCTGTACCATTTATGGCTGAACCTTTAAAAGTCACTTATTCTCCAATTTGATCTGGTAGGAGTCTCTGCAGGTCCAACAATGACGACCAAAAGAAGCCCATCTGACCAAAGCTGACAGCAACACTATTCCCTGGGCATAGCATGATTCCTTAGAAGGAGCTTTGATTGGCACTTGATGTCCATTTAGCAAAACAACAGCCTCCCTAGGGCCTGTGACCTTTCTTGCTGTAGACCTGAAAATGCGAATTCTTTCCTGTAGAACTGACCTCAGATCCAATCAGAATGTAGTTGGCTAGCCCCAACAGACACGCCACTGAGGCACCACTACTATGCCACTAAGGTGTGTTTGCCTGGCCAAACAGTAGTATTGCGTTCATGCTCCACAGGTGAGCAAGACTGTTAGCGACAAGTTCCCCTCCTTCCGCAGCCTGAACAGCATCTTCTAGCACTAGGAGAGCCAGTGAGCAGGAGACTTCCCGGCCAGTTCCAGCTGAGTTCTCTATGTTCTGTAATCAGGGCATGTAGTGTCTTCAACAACCCAGTTCTTGGGATCAAGTAACATCGGTGCTTTTTAGCATTTTAAGAACAAGCAATAAACCACATTAAAATAGGAGTTGAAGACGTTCCATTGCTGTGTATTTAGGGATCTTTCTCCCCCATCACGAAGACTGAATTTTATGACACCGCTCCGATTAACAAATAGGGCAGGGTTTCTTTCTCTGGGGTTCCAATGGTAGTAGCGTTCCCATCCCCAAAATGTAAGAGGATGTCAGAGATGGGTGATTCAGTACTAATACTTGAACTAGGAAAGTGAACACACAGACTTGCGAGGGCAGTCCTCTCATGTGAATGGTATAAAGTTTAATCCAAATAAGGCTGAGATTGGCCCTTTGTAACTGCTCGGCCCAGAGGGAGGGAAAATGTAGCCGGCCGGGCTGGTAAATGTGTAGCAGCTGGTAAGCGTCTCTTGCCAGCTCTTATTTTAGACTGCTCGCGCACACTCCTGGCTCTCTGACATCCAGTATGGAATCTCAAGGAACCTTCAGAGAGGATTTTTAAGACTCCGTTTCTTTTTCGTTTTCTTAGACTCTTTAGGTTGGTAAATGCAAAGACAAGTGTGGACTTAAAAGAACCTAGGGTGGGGATAACACGAATAACGAGCAAGAAAGCCAGTCAGGGAAGCCGGCAGCTGTAACTCATGGAGCAGCTTTAAGCCTGCTCTCGACCATTGCCAGCTAAACTATTGTGAAAACATGCCATTGACTAATTGAACGCTGGCCTACTTAGAAGGAAAGTCCAAAAGCCAATTAAATAAATCCAAAATGATTATAGTCTCCAAGCTGTCCCTAAGTACCTATTTATAAATATAGTGGGGCCTGGGATACATTGTTAAATTCTTAGTAACAAATTTCAAAATCCTAAGATTTTGTTACTCTGCGGATGGAAATAAAGTACCTTACAGATTTTGCTGTAATGGAAAACAGAAATTATCAATAAAAACAAATTGTGTTGTGCAAAAGGTTCTTTTTGTCCCAAATAGTGTGAAGTCTCCCAGACTTTACGTCACGTGTCTCTGTTCCAACCTATGCTCAGTTTCTTATTAGAGGAGTATCAGAGAGCCATGATGCATGTCTGTGTAGCCTGGCGTGGTTGTGAAGGAGAAAGCTATTGTCGTGTTTAGTGCAACACACTTCACCTTTATTTCCAGAGCTTTTGAATATCATGGAGAACTCATTTTATCTACCTTGCTATACAATTAACTCAGAACAAAACATGTGCTGAAAATGTATTGTTACAGGGAGAAAAGTCACTGTGGCTCTTTTGTGTTACTCATGGAAGGCATGTTTGCTTCTATTTATGAACTATGAAGTTTTCTGCCTCTTCAATGGCGCTAACAAATACTTCATTTCTGAAGATGTCACAGTAAAATAGCTAAAAATCCAGTTTGTTCATTTTTAAAACTCATATATATATANACATCATCTAGCTTAAGGATAGATATTAGAAATTATAGCAAGATAAAATAAATTCACTATTTTTTTGCTTTCTCAGTTTGAAAACTCTATTCTATTTTCTTTATTCATTTTCTTCCCTCATCTTCTAAGTGAAGAATTTATGTAATTTAGTGTTTAGTTACAAGATCACATGACTGGGCTTCAAACACTCATAAAAATTATTATTTATTTATCTATCACCTATCTATATATAAATATATATATAAACTTATAAATATCTATCTATATATCTATAATCTATCATACATCTACATTTCTTCTACAATCACTTGCAAGAAGTTAGGCCACCCGTTGTAACATTTTCTCTCCTTTCTTCTATCTTCCCACCCTCCAGGAGTCTCCAACAAAAAGATGATCTAACCATACAGAGGATTCCACATAGTTATTCACCTATACAATAAAAAATTTCCCTTCCTAGTTGTCTTCTTGTGCTGACTAACATTTGTGCAAACTCAGTTGAACTAAGGGATCCCTAGGCAGTTTATTGAATGTTAGTTGTGGCAACTTGTCAGAGTGCCTTCAAGAATGCAACTGAAGCTCAGACAAGGAGGAGTCATTGGCGGGCAGTACTACACTTTGACCCGGACTGCTTAGATGTGCATAACCTGGTCCTCTTTTTTTTTCAGACAATATATTTTATTACATTATTTCCCTCCTCTAACTCTCCCCAAGTCTCCCCCCAACCCTGGCCCTGTGTTTCTACTCGAGTCTAACTCCAAAAGACTGGAAAACTGACAGAGTCTTTTGCTGGAGCTGTTTGGCCCTCTCCCCAGTGTATCCACATTGAATAAATCTCCTTTTCTGGATTTTCACTACGAATTTGATTTATTTAATTAGCCTGTTGAGGATAGGTGGCTGAACCTGCCTTGGGACACAAGCTGCAGCCCCCATGTTCAATAACACATCCAAACATCCACTCCACCATGACTGATCTTTAAGGTTAGCACTACCATTTAATTGGATTTTGAGATAGAGTGACTTCTGAGAATATTAACTAAATAAAGATTTCAACTTGACTTGAAGCTCAATATTCTTACCAGAGCTGGAACCAGAAAGGAATGAACAGAACTCTTAGAAGTCACTTGGACCCCATTACAAAAGAGCAAATGGACCGAGGTTGGGTGTGCTTTGTGAGAGACCGAAGGCAACATCATTTGGAAATGCAGGGAAACAGAATGACATCAGTCCTTTCATCTCAGGCTAGTTGGCATCATCTGATAATCAGGAAGATACATCTTTATTGGAAATTTTATCAAGCTTGAAAGACACTTTGCATACTGAAATATCTGAGACAGAACTAACATTATAAAAGGAGGGATGTGTTTTCACTGAATTTTACTTTTGCAATATTATAATAGTGAACATGATATTATCAGGCGAAGTGCTGTAGATCTCTATAAAATGAGTAGTTAAAAAGCTAACAGATCATCTTCACAAGATGAATGAAGGCAAACTGGTTTTAAAATAGATGCTGAAATGGATGTGATTACGTATGTTTGCGATCCCAAAACATGGGAATAGAGGCAAGAGGAGTTTAACCTTGTTACTACATAGGCAGCTTGAGACCATCCTAGGCTGCTTGATAACCTGTGTTGAAACAAACGAAGTCTAATACAGCTGAAATCTTGATTTACAGAAAAATCTTCATTTGGTAAATACATTGAAAATCTCTCTTTTTCTTGTGTCTGCTGTGTGCATGTGTTTATGGACATGCTCTGATGTTACAGTTAGGGTTGGTTAGGGTTAGGGTCAGGGTTCTCTGATGTGTGTGTTTGTAGAGGCCCCACATAGGCCCAGGAAGACATCAGGATACATCAGAATTCTTCTAGCATTGCTCTCTACCTTATTTATTGAGGCAGTACCTGTGAGTTGAATTCCGAAGATACGCCAGCCAGCTTGTTTTGGGGATGCTCTGCCTCTGCCTCTTGATCCTGGAATTACAAGTTTGTGGCCACATCCACCTGGGAACATGAATCCCTGGGATCTGAACTCCTATACTTATGCTTGCCTTGCAAACACTTCATTGTATAAACAATCTCATCAGCCTAAAACCAGAAGCCACCAGCCACCATCCAGTCAGACACAGAGACAGCAGAGGAGTAAAACATGCAGAAAGAAAGAAGGCAAAAAGCCTGGAGGCCAAACATAGGGAAAGAGAAACCGGTTAAAATACAAGCTGAGATAAGGCCGAGCATTCACAAGTCTCTGCATCATGATTTAAGAGCTGATTAGTGGCTTGAAAAGAAATAGCCTGACACAGCCCTCCTCTGGCCTTTGTGGCCGCCCATACATATATGTACACACACATACACATAATTACATATGAAATAACTCAAAATTAATTAATTAACTAAAAAGAAGGACCTTTACTTAGAAAGTATTTATATCAAGTTACTGAACTTGCATGATGACTGAAGGAAACTAACCCTGCTGCTGTTTTTGTAACAATCTTGGAGACAGAGGAAAGGACTCATGAGTTAGAGTAGTCTTCACATGTAAACCAACTAGCCCAGAGCTCAGCGGTTAGTGAAATCTCATCAGGCCTTCACTGGGTCCCAGTGAACCCTTGTGATCACTCAGGGCTCTGTGCCACAGTATCTAATCCTAAGCCCTATGGGCCCTACCTTGGATTCTCCTACATCTCAGCAGGTCTTCTCTTGGTAACAAGTTATCATTCCAGGGGCTGCCATTTCCTGTTCTCACCCATTGAATAAGATCTGTACTTCATAAAACAGATTATCTATAAAAACTATCTTAATAGGCCTTGAAAACAGAAACAATAGATCATAATGTGATCTGTAAATTATTACTTTAAAATATTTGCTTTTATTTTTTAATAAGTCTGTCTATGTGTAAGTATGTGCAGAAGTGGTTTCCCAAAGAAGTAAGAAGATGTTGCATTGTCTTGAGATGGAGTTACTGACAGTTGTGAGCATGGGAATGCTAGGATCTGAACTCAGATCCCCTACAAGAATAGTACATGCTCTTAACTGATAAACCATCTCTCTAGCCCTTAATTGATGTTAACACTTTCTTTTTCTTTCTTTCTTTTTCCTTTTTCTTTTTAATTTTTTGAGACAGGGTTCCTCTGTGTAACAACCCTGGGTGTCCTGGAACTCATTTTGAAGACCAGGCTGGCCTCGAACTCATAGAGATCGGCCTGCCTCTTCCTCCCAAGTGCAGGGAATAAAGGCATGCACCACCACCCGACTATCTGCCTACCTCTGCCTTCTGAGTGCTGGGATTAAAAGTGTGTGTCACCACATCCAGCTGAGGATGTGTATCTTTATTTATTTGTTTTGAGGATGGATATCTAAAATAGCATATAATATGAAGGCATTTTACGGGGGGGGGGCTGATCTAGGCCATGTGGGGTTATTAAGTAATGCATCAGTCACAGATGAACACATTTTAAAATTCATTTAAAACTCTGAATTTTACTCTAGAATTTTTATTTATTTTTTTATTATTTGTCTATTGGGAGGGTTATGTGTGTTAGAGCAGGTATGTACACGTACATGTGTATGCACAGTGTGTACATGCATGTGGAGATCATAGATTGATTGATGCCGAGTGTCTTCTTCAACACCGTGCTATCTTGTTCTTTGAGACAGTGTTTCTCACTGAACCTGTAACTCACAAATCCAGCTAGGCTGATCAGCCAATGAGTTCCAAGGATGCCCTAGCTCCGACTCCACAATACTGGAATTACAGGCAAATGGTTCCACCCCAGGCTTTTAGTATCAATTCAGGGAATTCATAGAGTTCAACTCAGGTCCTTATGCTTGTGTAGCAAGCACTTAACCTATGGAGCCATCTGCCCAGTCCACACCTTAGTTTTAGATGAGAGACTGTGAAGTCATTTTGCTGTGTTTATTTCTGTGTGCATGTAGCATACAAGGTAAGTGAGACCCAGCTGTTGTACTCAAGTGCAGTCCAGAGAATGGAAATAATAATTAAATGACTAATGTTGACACGGGTTGACAAATGTTCCTTACATGGTCTTCACTATTTCTGAATCATAGAGAAGGAAAGGCAAAAAGTCGAGGGAAAAGGGGTTTTGAGAAAGGAAGTTTATCAGGCAATGAGAGGAAAAGACTACTCAGTCTCTAAGCTAAAAAGAAGGAATTCATGATGGGTAATTAAAGAACTTGAGCCACTGTTCCTCTCAGCTGCATCCAAACTCTTCTCATTCGTACTCATTTATAAGAGGCATTTTTGCTCCTCAGCATTAACAGACATTCCACAAGAAAGCAGCCTGGCCTCTGATAAGCCATTGTGTTGAAGCCAAGGACAGTGCCATTTGCAGACTTAATGCAGTACCCGTGAGCCTGGACGGCCTTCAACAAACAGCTCTCAATCAAACACCAAGCATCCTGTCTCCCAAGGCAGATCCTCAGACAGGAAGGCTGAGTGGGTACTCACCCATAAAATCTTTTAGGCGCATATAGAAAGAAGCACTTTCCTCCCGTAAGTGTGTGCCACACCCTGCCCTGGTGTGCTATATGGAACTCTGGTGTGAGGTGGCAGCACTGACATTCAAGCTTGCATTTTCAAATACTCACCTCTAAGAAGTGCTAACAGCAGAGATATGATCTGGTCTCTGTTGAGGAAGGATGATGACAATGTGATTTGGGTCAACAGTACAAAAGGAAAAGATTGCATGCTTAAAAAACCCTACTCTCATTTCTATTCTGTTAAGCTATTGTAAGGGGAATTTTAATAGTGTTACCAATGATTTCCTTAATTTTGCAACTGAGTCCTGGTTCATTTCGCATCCTGGCTGACACAAGTCATTGTGAGTCACTGTACAATAAATAATTTGAAATGTGCATAAAAGACAAAGAACAAAAATAGACACTTAGTGTTGATCTGAGATGACCTGATGTTTTTGTGACCTAACTTGTGTAAATGAAACATTATTCAATTTAATCAGCAAGCTAGGTTAACTTTGCAAGAA